>CM057810.1:6614447-7214447 GCA_030067965.1 Latrodectus elegans
AATGAATATCAAAAACCACTTACTAATACATCTACTGATAAAAGCTTACTCTTTAAAAAAAATTCATTACGGTTAAATAATTGGAAAAGCTGTAAAAGTGATACAGGAAAATTAAGTGCAGAAACTCACTTAGCATTAACACATACTACAAATGCTCTTATAGAAATCGTAGATCATTGTTCAAAAATATTAAATATGGAATACGATTTAACGGGAAAATTTCAGACAAATTCTCTCGAAGAACGTTTTGGTCTTTATAGACACAGTAGGCTGGATCTCAATACAACATTTCTCTCATTCAAATATTCGAAACAGAAACTAAACTACGGATCAGGAGTCTTATTTAAATTCTGCTGTTCATAGAAATGTTGATATTAATTTAAATGTTGATGAAAATCTAAATCTTGATATTCCCGACCCTAAAGAATCAATGTTTAATTTGAAAATAAATTGAAATGATTTAAAAAAATATTCTCATTTGTTAACTATTTTAACATAGATAGCAGGCTATTAACTCCATTCTCTCTTGAAAAAAATGTGAGATGTGCTATTTTTAATAAGCAAAGTTGACGATTAATATGAAAACTATCTTAATTAAAAATATAGATGGCGGTGCTTTAAAATATCCTTGTAATGAAATCGTCAATAAATTTATACTGTTATTTCTAAACTATTATCTTCTGAATATGAAAACGATTTTTTGAAGTGCAACAGTTGTTACATTGCTTGCGATAAATCTACATTAAAAAATCTTAGATTAGTTGAAATTAATTTAACTTCAGAATGTTGCAAACATGACAGTGATTTAGTAAAGAGTATTGTTTTAAATCCTAATATTTTACTCAAAAAATTTTTGTAAAAAAATTAATGATTTAATAAACATTTTAATTCAAAATCAAAAAAAAATAAATTATAAACATTAGGAAAATAATATAAATTTCAGAGAAGAGTTTTCTGTAGATAAATATAATTATTAAAAATTGATGTTCCTAAACTTAATTGTTATTTTGCTTATTTCAAAAAATTATTTTGCATATCCAAACAAATCAATTACATTTTGATACTAATTTATAATAAATTTTAATGTGGAGTTGAAGTGCTTAATAAAGTTACTTTAAGCATATTGTTGTCTTTATTCTATTTTTATTATCTGAGCAAGTTATAAATTTTGCTATTTTTATGTGATACTTAGTGAAAAAAATTAATAATGCAATAAAAGCAAATGTTTCATTTACTCCAGTTATTTGTATAATGGAAAATAGGAATGTTTTTATTTAGCTACAAATTTAAAAAATAACTTTATATTTTTGATAATGATTTAATATATGCCTATATTTTCAATACTAATACACCAGGTAATGTTGATATTATCAGATTAAATCATACAAACCACCTTTAATTAAATTGTGAAAAACTTTAAAATGTACACAATCATTGTGTTACGTGATATCATAAATTTATTTTAAACTAAGAGAAAAATGTAGCAGGGATGTTTCAAACATGATCCTAATAATTTCATAAATTTTTTCTAGAAGTGTTACTTTAAAATCTTATCAAACTACAAATGGTTGATAAATTTGAAAAATTATAAAATTGGAAATTTAGGAAAAACAAATGAAACAAAATACATAACATTTTATTATAATTATAAAAAACATTTTTAACCCAAGAATTACAAATTTAATTGTTAAAGTAATATTTTATATTTCTTATTTTCAATAATTTAGTATTTGTTTTAATATCTATTTTCCATGAATCTAGAGACTGTAATACTAATTTTGCGTACAATTGCATATTGCATTTCTCTATTTCATTGTCTATACAATAATTCAAGGTATAGACTATGGCCGTAAACTGTTGAATTATCAGATAGTCTTAGTTTTTTAATTATAATAGTTTCTCCTGATTATTGCAGCGCATCCGTCTTTATCATTAATCTTAGAGCAGTCTGTGAAAGCGTAATGATTTGTTATTTCATTACATCAATCTATCGAAACATTCCCAAGGTGGTTCCCATTTGATTTCTTTTCTGCTGTAAATATTTTCTATTTTTATCGGTAATTTCTGATTTCATAGTAAGAATTTTAGTTGTGATTTAGCTTTTATATAGATTATCAATGCATATGTAGCAACTGTTCTGTAACACTTGGTCAATTCAAAAGTGGCATTCTCTGTATTAGTAGTATGTTTATATTCATTTTAACTATATACCAGCTACGACTTCCGTACAATATTATTTTTTCGATTACTTGGTTATAGATTTCTTTTAATAGATTCGATTTTAGGCTCCCCGTGGCTCTAGTTACTCTTGCTAATTTATTCGTTACATATTTTCCCCTTTGTTTCAGTAAGATGTGGTATCCAGCTAAGTTTGTTATCTAATGTAATTCCCAAGTATTTTATGTATTAAATATTTTATGTTTATATTTTACTGTGGGACTTCTGGCTATGTTTCTCCTGACTAGAAATATTGTATATTGAGATTTGTTAGTACTGAGTTCCAGTTTCTATCAATCTGCCCAGTTTTGAACTATGTTCATTGGTATTTTTGACATGTTATATAAGTAGTAATATGATTTGTTGACTATTGTCATTACTATGTCATCCGCGAATGCCTGTCTGTTCTCATTTCTGTATTAAGTAATTCATTAATCGCTAGGTTTCACAGTATTGGACCTAGACTGAATCCCTGTGTGGTACAACTTTGTCGTATTTCTGTTCAGTGTTTATGCTATCTAGATAAGTTCTATCATTTAAAAATGAGGTAATAACACTCAGTAAGTTGAATTTTATCTCATGTTTCTTTAATAATTTTAAAATCTGGTTCCAATGGATAAAGTTAAAAGCGCTTTTAATAGCTGAGGATATCATACATGTGGATAACTTGATTTTATTTTCTCTTATTCTATGGACAATATTACACAAGGCATCAGTTCCTTTTCCTTTAGTGAATCCATATTGATCTGGATTTATTTGCGATATTTAAGTAGTTAAAAGTTAATCTTTTAGTAATTAATCTATCCAATAGTTTTCCCCATATTGGCAATAAATAAATAGTTCTATAGGATGATTTCAACATGGGATCTTTTCCTTCTTTCGGCATTCATATAATCTTGGATATTTTCTAATGTGGGAATATTATTCTATTTAGACACACTTTTAAGACACCCTGTAACCAACTTTTTGTTTATAAAATATAGTTCATAATAAATATCTAAACATTGTTGTATCCTGGAGCTTAATAAATATTTGATTCCGTAAAGGATTCTTCGATTTCAAATTGTGTAAATTCTTTTTCCGTTAGTTCAAAATTGTCTTCTATACTTACTGGGGTATTATTTTCATATGGTATATGGTACTTTAGAATTTCATTTATAGCTTCTGAGGTTTTTGTACATTCGTTATTTTCGAATCTTATTATACTATTTATTTGTGGTCTTTTTAGTTTATCTCTAATTACTTTATAGTAATTTCCAAACTTATCTTTATTAGTAATAGATTCTATGTAATTTTTAAAAGATCTTTGTTTAGTCAAAACTATATTTTTCTTGTATTTGGATGCTTTTAATTTATATTCCATTTTGTATCTTTCTCTAATAGTTAATTCGCTTTCTCTTTTGAAGCGTCTTCCTAAGACTCTGATTTTACTTTTTTGAATATTCAAATCTTGAGTCCACCAATGTTTATTCTTTTGTTCTTTTGTCAATTTCTTGCCATTCATAACAAATTTTTATAATTTCATTTTCAATATTAGTAATTACGTTTCCGATAGTTGATATTGAATATTTCCTTATTAGTTCCTTAAATTTCTGTTATAATTTATTTAGATTTAAATTTTTCCTATTCCATCTTATTTCGCTTTCTTTACTGTCATATGTAATTAATTTCAATGTACAAATTGTGATCGCTTGCTGTGTAGTCGTCCAAAATTTTCCAATTTTCTATTTTTGATGTTTCTTTGTTAACATTAGGTCAATCCAATTGATGCCTTTTGCACTTTCATAGGTTGGGTGACTGTATGGGTAATTTTCTATTATTAAACTATTTCTTGCAGTGAAATCTAGTATTATTTGTCTTCTATGGTCTGTATTTCTTTTGTTCCATCAGTAGATTTTGCATTCATGTCTCCAAATATCTGCTCTGTAGTATAAATTGTTATGTTTCTTTCTAGTGGAAATAGTGAATCTTCTATATATTTTGATGGTGGACAGTACATTATTTCTTTTACTTTTATTTCTAATTTTACCATCACCATTTCTATATATATTTTGATGGGAATTATTTTACACTTGGATTTCGTTATTATTGCAGCTTTGAGATTTCTATTTGCGACAATTTTATATTGTAAAGGGTTTCCTATTATTTCTTCGTTGTATACATATGGGTCATTTTTTGAAATTTAGTCAATGTTCCTGTCTATTAGATCTTGAGCTAATTGTAGATTTCCGGTTCTGCAGTGATTTAGATTAATATGTGCGAGCTTTAATTCAATATCTGTTGCTTTATTATTTATATTTTATTTTAGTAATTAGGTTGTTTATCTTTTCTTCATATATATATATATATATATATATATATATATATATATATATATATATATATATATATATATATTAAAATTCTGTTTGCTTCATGGTTTGTATCAAATTTTGTTCTATATTTTAAATTGTGTTCACTGCAGTTGGAACATTTTGTTGATTTGTTGCAATTCTTATCATGTTCTTGGCCGCATCTTCTACATTTCAATTTGTTACAATTCTTGGCAAAATGACCAAATTTTAAGCATTTGAAACATTGTAATACTATTGGGTATTCCTTAAACTTAACACTCGTCTAACCTATGTATAATTTTTTTCTTTCTTTAATAAATTATATGTTGGAGGATCCAACTCTAAAACCCAATTATTGCTATATCTTCCTTGGAAATCATATATTAATTTTATATCTGCTTCTTCAAGAATTTTGATTTTTGAATTTGTCAATTATTTCTTCCTTCGTTATTTCATTATCAATGCTATAGATTATTATTCTTGGATTTTTTAATTTCAGCTGTTTAATCTCTAATTCGCTTTTGACTTTATCATTTATTGTGAATTCTATTAGTTTATATCCTTTTCTTCCTGTGTTTCTACTAATATTCCTCCTCTTACTATTAATTTTGTTCTTATTATATTTATACCCATATGGGCTGGATCTAGGGTCGTTTTTAACATTTTCCTAGTTTCTTCTATTCGTTTTTCAATTTTAGGGTAGATGATTACAATATTAGCTTTTCTCTGTTTGGAATTTTTCTCGTTTATTTTTGGATCTACTTTTTCATATTCGACTGGTTTCTATTGTAAAACTTCTGCATAGGTTTTAGTTTTCATCTACCATTTCAGGTAAGCGATTTCCAGTATCTGTTTTATAAGCACTCTCATTATTTTTCCCAATCCATCTTTCATCTTTGTTTGGATTGGGTTAGATAACTTGGTGTTACCTATTAGTGTCTGTAAATCTTTTTCTATTTGTAATGTATCCTGTAATTTTCTGTATATAGTTTTAATCTGTCTTCTTTAATCTCAGAACTCTGAGCATCTAAGTTAGTCTGTCCCTGCTCCTGGTGCTCCATTATTTCAATGGACAAATTATTAACAAACACTTTACTACTAAGTGCCCCCTCCGCCAATGTTAGCCCCTAGTGTAAACTAGTGTTATCAAGGGCCACCACGTGGAGGTGTTGGTCGGATGGAGAATACAGTGATCGTGATACAAAATAAGCAATTTATTCCTTAGCACACGCGATCAATCATAGGACAACAAAACATTTGCCTAATCACTGAATAGTCTCTGGGAACTTGTACGGGGATGCTTATTTTTACACACTTTTTACGATCACTGTGGGGCGGCCCCCTCATTGATAGTGGAACATCAAATCTGATTTCTTATTATAGGAAATTAAAGCAGCAAGGTAAATACAATACAAATATGAATTTTGATGGAATAAAACTCGTAATAGATTTGTTTAATTTTTTTTAAACATTTGTTTTAAATTTACTTTGAGCTCTCGTATGACTGAATAAGAAAGCATCAAAACAGAGTTTTGGTAGCCTTTAAAGTTATTTGGTGTAAAGTAAAATGACATCTATTTTATTGTATATTATTTAAACACATTTATTTTTTTTGAGGGAGATATGAAACAATGTTTATTCATATTCTGCAGCATAACGTTACTAAATTTAGTAACGAGATAAAAAAAAAGTGAATAAAAAATTATTAACTCTAAATATTTTCGTTTAAATTATTCACACACAAACATATTCTTTAAAATTAAATTAATGCCTTTAATAAGTATACACAAGTTTGAAGTCAGACATACAAATTGTTTAAATATATTTCAAGGGAAGTCCGAAGAATTGGGAATCTACCTCATTCACTCACAAAGGCACTATTTTTAGGTATATCTAACATTGCAGAAAGATGAAAATTTTCATTGTTTATAATTATCTAAAATATTATATAGAGAGATATATAAACTAATTTTATATTAGATATGTTCAAAAAAATCTCTTGAGTTCCACTCAGAAATAATGTTCCACTTTCGTAGAAAAATAGTTAAAATTTCAAATTTAAATTGAGATCCATTTTAAGAAAGTAACAAATGATTTTAATAAGTTAATTACATGGAAAAAAATTGATCTCAGTCTTCTTAGAATTATTTAAGTTACTTTAAGTAAAAAGGTTTATGCAGGAAACTAGAATTCTTTATTTTTGAGAAGATGTTTTATGTAATACAATTTCAAATTGAGATAGATACGAAAATTTCTTATTTTCTGTATTTTTGTCTGAACGTTTAATTTTTGGGATTTATTAGTTATTTTTTGTTAACAGAAATAGAAATTAAAGTTCTCTATTAATATTTATATTATTAAGTTGTGAGAAAAGTTTTCCATGTGATCGACTAATTACTGTTTGGGACTATTAAAACTTTCGCCTTTTCAGTAATTTGCAATAGGATCATTGATTAAATATAAACATAAGTGTTACCATTGCAACAAACTGCAAGTAAATCATAAAATGGGTAAGTTAAGATGAATATATATTTTTATTATTTAGATGTTTGTGAAAACTGTTTCGATTTTATATTTTAAAAATACAATAAGGAGGAGACAAACTTTGAAGCATTATTCTATTCATCAAAAGTAAATTTCTTGTGTATTTTTTTAATATACTTTGCAATCCATATTTGTGTTTGAATATAAAAATGTTAAGAAATGTATTAAATGGAGCTGAAAAGGGAATTGATGAATAAATTATAAGATAAATCATAAAAAAACTTGTCCATATTTAACAAGGAAACAATATTACAGAATGTATGATGCATATTAATGTGCTTGCGTTTTTTAAATTTATATATAATCACATTTAAAAAATGCATAGTTTTACAGGTCTACATATGCTGGACTTCCGTATGAACTCAACAATTGTTAACTAAATGTGATTTTTTTTCTTAGTTCGTTACACTAAAAATTCATTTTCTTAATTAAAAAGAAAATTATTGCATTTGAAATTAATGCAGATTATTTCATTTATATTACCCATATCTCTATCTCTGCCGAATGGTTAGCGATCTTGCCTTCAGTTAACAGTTCGTGGGTTCGAACCCCACCTTGGGCACGGATGCTTGTAGTGGTTCAGAATCCACTTTAAACTTTTACGTCCCGGTCTAATTATCCCTCGTGAAATGACCGTTGAGATACAAACCACAACCAACTCTCTGCTAAGAATTTCATATAAAAAATATTTTAGGAACAAAACCTTATTTTCAAAAAAATAAAGTTTAATAGCACATGAATATGGAATGATAGAATGAATATATGTATGTGCATATATGTATTAGAGTGAATATATATATATACATACATACAAAAACGTGTTTTGCTTTTTTCCATTCTAATGTCAATAGGATAACAATGAAAGTGAAATGAGGAACATTTTTTTATTTATTTAAACTTCCTAACTAAAAGAATTCTTATCCATTGAGTGCATCAATTTGTTAGTTTTCAAGAGATCATTATTCTAAAAATGAATTCATAAGGTGAAAAATAATTTTGAACAATGCTAAGCAAATAGTACAGCTAAAGTTTCAATCGCAATTTTTCAACAATTTACACTTTACTAAGGAAAATACTTCGCCAAACAAAACATCCGAGTAATTGGATAAAAAGAATTCAAATTATTCCCTTTCAAAATTTCATGGGTTCGTTTTCCAGTATCGATTTCGACATGCATAATGGTTCAGAATACTATTCAAAAGGTAGTTCAAGTCTATTTAGATATTATGTTTAGAAGGTAACTGTCATGAGAAAACACAAATATCCCACCAAAATCTAAAAAGAAAGGCATGATATTTTGGCAAATAATTAAGGAAATAAGTTTGATCAAAGTATCCTTTGTATAAGCATATTTTCTTAAGAGATACTGCGGAAGAGTTTTATCAAAATAATATGGAATAATATTATTATAATTTAAATAGTCTTTATTATATATTAATAACAATAATCATCCTTGTAGTTGATTTGCACTAAACACGGTAATTATAACTGATGTATCTGAATCACTCATTTTTAAAAATAGTAACAATTTTATTCGTAAATGCTGAAGAGAGAGCTTAAAATATTCATTCGAAAGTTAATTTGAAAAGATTCTCCAGTGTAATAAGTAAGAATATTCCTAAATTTGAGTAAAAAGTACATTATGATTACCTATGATTCATCGTTGTGTCCTTGGAGTTGCATAATTAATGGGAATTTTCATTTTTCTATATCTTAACGTATTTTTGTTTGCTTTACACTTACATTGCTTTTTAGCAAACATGAATATTCTTATGTAAATGTGGGAAATTAAGTATCTTTTATAGTTTACTTGTATTCAGAGAGTTCTCAATGCGATGATTAAAAGATTCATATGGGATATCTTTAAGAAAGTTTTTTCAAGTGAAAATATACACTACTGACCATTAAAATTGCTACACCAAGAAGGCGACATGTTACAGACGTGAAGTTTATACGAAAGGAAGAAGGTGCTGTGATATGCAAATGATTAGCTTTTCAGCGCATTCAGACAAAGCAGGCGCCAGTAGCGAAACCCACATTGTGTTTAAATGAGGAAATTGTTCAGCCGGTTCCTCATACACAAACTGCATTTGAACGTTGTTGCCTGGTGATAAGTTGTTATGATGCCTCGTGTAAGAAGGAGAAATGCGTACCAGCACGTTTCTGACTTTGATAAAGGTCGAATTGTTGAGTACCGGGATTGCGGTTTATCTTATCGCAGTATTGCTGCTCACGTCGGTCGAGATCCAATGACTGTTAGCAGAATATGGAATCGATGGGTTCAAGACGGTAATACGGAACGCCATGCGGGATTCCAACGGCCACCTATCACTAGCAGCCGAGAAGACGGGCATATTATAGGCATGGCCGTAATGGATCGTGCAACCACGTCACGAGCCGTGAGTCAAGAAACGGGGTCGTTTGGAAGACAGCAAGTGTCTGCACAAACAGTTCGATGAAGTTTGCAGCATCATGGACTCTCAGCTCGGAGACCATGGCTGCGGCTTCCCTTGACGCTGCGTCATAGACAAGAGCGCCTTCAATGGTGTGATCAACGACGAACTTGGGCGCACGAATGGCAAGACGTCATCTTTTCAGATGAATCCAGGTTCTGTGTAGAGCATCATGATGGTCACATCCGTGTTTGGCGGCATCGTGGTGAACGCACAATGGCAGCGTGCATTCGTCATCGTCATACTGGCCCATCACCTGGCGTGACGGTATGAGGTGCCATTGGATACACGTCTCGGTCACCTCTTGTTCGCATTGACGGTGCTTTGAACAGTGCACGTTACATTTCTGGTGTGTTACGACCCGTGGCTCTACCCTTTATTCGAGCCCTGCGAAACCCTACGTTTCAGCAGGATAATGCCCGACCGCATGTTGCCGGTATTGTACGGACCTTCCTTGATATGGAACATGTTCGTCTGTTGCCCTGGACAGCATGTTCTCCAGATCTTTCACCAATAGAAAACGTCTGGTCAATGGTTGCCGAGCGACTGGCTCGTCACCAATCGCCAGTCACTACGGTTGATGAACTGTGGCATCGTGTTGAAGCTGCATGGGCATCTGTACCCGTACATGCAATCCAATCTCTGTTTGATTCAATGCCCAGGCATATAACTGCTGTTATTACTGCCAGAGATGGTTGTTGTGGGTACTGATTTCTCAGGATCTATCCAGCGAAATTTTTTGAAAATTTAATCACTTGTTATTTCTAGTATAATATATTTTTCCAATAAATATCATTTTGTTATCTGCATTTCTTCCTGGTGTAGCAATTTATATGGCCATTAGTGTAAGAATATTCTTAACACTTAGATGCAAAACTCATAAATATGTTTTATCTACAATTTCGTCCTTAGAGTTAACGTGTAAAATCAATACGAGTTTATTTTGCTTACTGTCTCTTAATTACAGTTATTCAAATGTAATATTGCTTTCTAGCAAAAAGAAATATTCCCATGTAAGTAAGGAGGAAGTATCTTTATGTATTCAGAGTCCATCCAAACATGATTAATAGATTCGCTTAAGAGCTCTTTAGGAAAGATTTTTTTCCATAGAATATGTAAGAATATTCTTAACAACTGAGTATGCAAAGCTCACCATAAATATTTTTATCAATAATTTCCTCCTTGGAGTTGACTTTTAAAAACTATAGGAATTTATTTCGCTTTTTGCCTTCTTACTACTGTAATTTAAATGTAATGTTGATTTAGAGCAAAAAAGAATATTCTTACGAGTAGTGTACAAATGACAGAGCTGGCGCAGTGACTGTTAATGCCTCTCAAGTCCCCATAAATCTGAGCCCACTCTGAAAAATTAATGGTTTTAAAAAACGCCATAATTTTTTCACCCCCTTTTAGAAACAATGGCTCTTGAAATCCACATAAAATTTGTACTCACCTCTAAAAAAGCAATTACTTTATTTCACCCATATCAATTTTATAAAACAATGGCTTAAAACTCACCATTAGGACTCTACCCACTTTTTAAAAGCAATGGATCTGTTTCATCCATAAAAATTTACTAAGACAAACTCACTTTTAGAAAAGTAATGTCTCTCTATTATCAACTCAAACGAGCAAGCGAAAAATCACTGAGACAGAAGGGTACCCCCTTCGGAGAGCACTCCCTTTTCTGTATTGAAGAAGCAATGGGGTGATAATGAAATTTAAAAATTCAATAGGAATTCAGAATATTTTTTATATAAAGAGACACACACAAATTTATTATAAAATTTGAAATGAATAAAGAAACAACTGAACATTTGGTAAGGTATGCACTCGTATCTCATTAATTTATAGCTGTGTAAACAACATAGCATTGTAAAATCGAATATTTTCCTAAAGAATTCAAGCCGGTCTTGTTTCATAAACGCTACTTCAGACGAACTATTGTCCTTGTACGTCATTCCACAATAAACTGAAAGATATGAAACTGTAAAACAGAATAACATGTTATTATTCGACAACTTAGATATGATGGAATGTTGGCTGATGGTTAATAATGTAAAGGTTCCAACTGTTAGCTACATGATAGATTTCGAGAAAGGTGGTTACAATCGGCTATACACAACTCTTTTGGAATCTGGACTCAACTTCATTACACCAGAAACAGGGTGCATGGTCAATTATTCCAAATTTAGTAAATTATATCCAATCATTTGCTTCAACCTAGCTCTCCATGAAAATTATACAGACACGAATAACCTGACTATAGAGTTAAACTGGAGATTGAGAAACAACAGCACCAATAATTATGTCTATTTCATCTTACGAGAACGCAAGAAATGCTACTTAAGCATAAAGAATCAAGATATTATCGTGATTGAAACATTAAAGCTATAAATGGTATTGAATTTAAATTTTAATAGTCGAATGAGTATAGAAATTATTTGAATTAAAATAAAGAAATGGCATCATATTATCCACTTTTCGAAGAGTATCAGAAAGGACCTCCTGGTATTCTAGGAATAGGGTTTAAACTGACACCTGATGGTAATTATGATTTGGATGAAAAGATATTAAGGAATGCTGATGAATATTCGGAAAATAATAAAGTAACTATACAAAATTTTACGTAGACAGATGTGGAAAGAATCTGAGGTCATCCATTCGAGATTTGTCTGAATGAATGTCTGTGTTGTCTAAAGAAATGTCTGTTATAATAATTCGGCGTTTAGCAACAGTTATTACTAATCGTTGAGGAGACACTCATTACAGACTTTATGGTCTTCATCATCTTATAGAATCTTCACCATCTTATAGAATCTTCATCATCTTATAGAATATCGTGTTCACTTAATACTTAATGAGGTACTCAGTTTGTTAGGATGGAGGCATCTCCCTTAAATTAAAAAAATAGTTGGGATTGTGAAACATTATCGTTTTAATATTATAATATTACGGGTTTTTTTTAAACTTAAATTAACAATTTGCAATTTTTTTAACTTTACGAGCACTCATCTTAGTTGAAGCTAACAAATTCTTCAGTTTCAAATGGATACAAATCAATAAATTATACAACTTCAAATTGGTATGAATGAGAAATCTTTTATTGTTACATAAATATGAACGTTTGTTACTTTAAAATATTGTTTCTTAATCATTCGGATTTTAAATTACTTTATTGTTTTTCATTTTAATTTTACTTTATAGTAACACTTGCAACTATATTTACTGAAGCTTGGCAGAGAATAATTCATTTAATGGATTTGCTTATATTGCACAGTTTTAGGAATGTTTTAATAATATTTAATTTACATGGATGATTTTAAAAAGATATTTACTCTTAAAGAAATTCTTTGTTATTACTCAGTCATTATGCTATTTAATTTAATATTTAGGCTTGTCTAGATTTTTTAAAATAATAAAATAATTTGTTTTAAATTACAGATGATTTTGTTTGCCGGTCTTGTTTACAAAGTTTTACGGATTTATGAAATTAACTTAAGACGAAATTATTTTACTTTATTGTTAACAATAATAATTATGTTAATTACAATATTAAATTCCACTGTTAATATTTATTGTTGAGTTGTTTATAAGTTGATTGTATAATGTATATTTTCTTTCTATTTCTGAAATATCCTAAGACCTGAATATAATATCAAGGATCATAATTTTGATAATCTGTAAAAAGTAATTGTACTTTTATAACTTTTTAGTTCTATTAAACTTTTTTAGAACTAAAAAGTTACTGGTTTAGAGAAAAATTCGATTTGCTTCCTTATTGCTGATGTAGATCTTCAGAAGAGAAATCAGTATTTTTTTTCTGCAGTAATCTTTTCATAGATGTAGAATGATATGAGGTAGGAAAGAATTCCTGCTCAAGGTCGACGTCGTCATATTTGCATGTTCAATGGCATGAAATCGGTGGATGTAAATAAACTGTAACTTTTGGCTCAGGACTTTATCCAGATTTTCTACAATAAACTAAAAAGCAGCTCTTTCTTGTGCCTTTCATTTGGACTCACTGTTAAATAAACCTATGAATAGTTGAAAATTTGATTTTAAAAATTTTCTGTTAAAAATATTACCATAATTTAAACAGATATTTTTTGGAATACCTAGGCATCACTGACTGATACAGCAAATAACTCAATAAAGTTTCAGTTCTGCTTAAAATATTAAACAAATTATGTACTAAATTAACTGAATCATCCTTATCTGTTATTTTCTATTTATTGTCAATCAAAATAAAAAAACTAAACATGTAGAAATACTTAGTTATATACAATTGTTGATTAAATTTTAAAATTACATAAGTTACGTATATGGATCTTAATACATGACAGAATGCAGATAATTTTATTGTAATTTTATGGAAATGAGTAATTTAATGATCAGATTTCAATTACAAAGCTTCAAGTCTATGGATGAAAGAATATCCTTGTGTAAAGTAAATGTAGGATGACACACACTCACACAAGCTAAATAAAAAAAAAACTGATTCAAATTAAAAACGCGCAAGTTCACTGACAATTTACAAATCGAAATACCCTGAGAGATAAATTCTGATTTAGTACAGTTTTTTAACATAGGCCGTGTTCGCAATTATTTTTAAATATCTTTTTTCGCAAGAAAACTGATTAGGCCATGAATTACACCTTCAGCGTATGTAACTAAAAGTTGAAGCTTTAACCATTCGTCTACTATTTGTGCTTGGTCAACGATAAAATTAATTTATTACAAAATAATATTAGATTGGCATCAGTTAGAATAAAAAAATAATTCTGATAAAATGGTGGGGGAATTTATAGAAAGAGAATTATGAAAATAATTACAGTAAATGTAACGCATCGAAATTCAGAATTTCATATTTACTAGATTAATATTTTTTTTAAAAATATTGGGATAGGTTGTCTCTTTATATAAATCAAATTCAAATGACATTTCAACTTATTATTAATTCTTTCATGTGAATAAAAATATACTGGTTATTTTTTTATTATGTTGGTAATTTTGTTCAAGATATAACGTATTTAGATTTTAAAAAAAATCTGTGTTTTAGATGTCGGCATTCAAAAAATATTTGAACTCAAGACTTAGTTCTTTTTTTTTTTATTATTTATTTATTGCTTGGAAAAAAGTAAGAAAGTCATGTTTTATAAATTATGCTTTAAAGTTTAGTGCAATTAATGTAATTTTTCTTATTTTATGAAACTAATTTTTTCATTGATCTTCAGAGAAGGAGATTTATTTACCACTAAGAAAATATTACGAAATAACTTCAGGATTTTTGGTCTGTGAAAAAAGTAGAACTTGTGAAAAAGTATACTAGTCACCTCACATACGCCACAGACTGGAGTAAGCTACGCAACTATTGCAAAAAAAGTCACCAAAACGAGCAGCACTCAACAGAAGCTTTATCGCTTCCCCTAACAAGATTACCCCAAACATCTGAAAAGCCAAAGATCTTAAAATCCTCCTCATATAAAAAAAAAGCTCCATCTGCCAACTCCAAAGAGGAAAGGGCTCTAAAATAAAAAAAAATCAAATGAGCCTTCAAAATGAGCCTTTCAACCCGAAATTATTTTTGGTCCCTTGAGCCGGACGTGATGTCACTCCATCCTTCAGACGATAACCTATCGGGTGAGGATACACTAGACATGTCACTATCTGTCTCGGAGAAGGAGCTTCAATTTAAATGATAATTTCCTTTGTTTAATGGAACTGCCAAGGCTTACGTTCTCATTTTGATGACATCAAGTCTATAATATCAGATTATAACCCCACGTCTGTTGCGCTTCAGGAAACGTTCCTGAATTCCAACAATAACTTTTCCATTCGTAAGTTTAACTGTTATAGAAAAGACTGTGGTGATGGTGGGGTGCAGTATCAGTTGGTGTTTCTATATTGACATTGTAAAAATTTTCCAGTACTGTCCATCCACTGAATACTAATTTGAAGGCTGTGGCTGTGAAAATTTACACAACGTTCTTGATTACAGTCTGTAGTTTATATTTACCACCACATGATGTCATCCACCAAGAGGAACTCGAGGAACTAATAGATCAGCTACCAATACCATTTCTGTTTTAAGGTAGCTTTAACAGCCATAATTCCTTGAGAAGTGAGGATACAAATTCTCGCGGTCGACAGATCGAGCGGTTTATTTCAGATAACAGTCTCTATCTGCTTAATACCGACCGGAAGACATATTTCCATGTACCCGCAAGAACATTTCATTCTCTCGATCTGGTCATTTGTTCATGATCTCTTTTACCATTGTTAAATTTATTAGTTGGAAATGATTTCTGCAACAGCGATGATTTTCCCCTCGTCACCTTCCATACTGGAGTTAGTAATATAGGACAACGTCTACCTACTTGTACAGTCGGGAGGATTGGACGCTATTTACCCACTTGGTAGTAATTGATAATGAAATGGTTTTGATCTAGAATATTGACGAAGTCATCTTCAAAATTACTGAAGCAGTTAGCAGTGCAGCTGATACAGCAATTCCAAAATTTTCCTCAATTCCACACTGGTGTAGTAAATCATGGTCGAATGAAAAATGTCAAAAAATTTATTAAAAAACAAAGGAAGTTATGGAGGTTGCTTAGGAAGTATCCCACAACGGAGAACCTAATTACCTTTAAGAAAGCAAAAGCATTAGCTCGCAGATCTCGTCGTCGAAGTAAGAAGGGATCTTGATCTAGCTATATATCCCAAATTACTTCTTCCGCATCAAGTAAGGAGTTATGGAGAAAAGTGAAAGTAGCCAATGGAATTTATAAGGAATTTGCAGTTCCAATTTTAAAAACCGGAGCTGATATATACTCTTCTTCTCAGGATATCACTAATATCCTTGGTAAAACTTTTGCTAGTATTTCAAGCCCGACTCATACAGTCCTAAGTTTTTAAGGACCAAGAGTCGGGCTGAGCGAATACCGATTCGTTTCAACCACAGGCAAGCTTTTCCTTAAAACTACGAATTCAAGATATTGGAATTGAAGAAGGCATTAAAGCAGGCCAATAATACCATCTCAAATCCTGATGGAATCAGCTATCAAATGTTTCTAAATTTAAGTCTAGACTCCTTATCAAACTTATTATATTTGTTCAATAGGATCTGCACTGGAAATAAATTTCCATCACTTTGGAGTAAAGCAATGGTGATTCCGATCCTGAAACGTGGTAAAGATCCTTCAAATTCTTCAAATTATCAACCAACAGCTCTGACGAGTTGCTTGTGTAAGACTAATGCTTGTCTCGTATATCTTGGAAAAAAAATAATAACTGCATTCCTATTAAAAAGTGTGGCTTCCGTAAAGGAAGATCCACTCTTGATAACATAACATATTCGGAAACTGAAACCCACAACGCTTTTGTGCGGAAGAACCACCTGATTTCCATTTTCTTTGACATAGGGAAGGCATATGACCATAATGGCGTTATGGAATTATTTGTTCATTACTTAATTTTGGCTTTCGGGGTAATCTACCGATGTTCTGTAAAAATTTCTTATTGCTCCCGTGTTTTTACCCCTTAACCGGTTATCCCGTCGCATCGGGCAAAAAATTCTGTGCGTTTTCTGGCTATCCCAAACCCCTTCGTAGGGGCACCTGGCTTCACTGCAGTGCTTTAAATTCACCCCCCAAAATTGACGGATTAACGTGAAATCGTAACTGGGGAACTTATTTACTGAACGGTTACGGTTGATTTAACTAATGCGCGCAAAAATCGAAAGAGTTTAAAGGAAGCAACAGCTAATGAAGTTTTACTTTTCGATATTTATTCGCATTTAGATTCCATAATTAAAGGCTATCTAACTATAACAATTTATAAGCAACGTATATAATATTAATTTCACTTTTTTACCAAGTTTTTAAATTATTCAAATTTTTTAGTTCTTTTGCGTTATATATGTGTGTGTAAATTTTTGTAAACTTGATAGTATGAAAATATGCGACTTTGCAACAAGGTTATAATATAAAATATCTTTATTACTTAATTTGTTCAAAAATATAAAATTTTAAAATGTTAAAATTTTGCTTAAAATTCGAAGGAATAAAATAAGTAATAAATTAGATGCTATATTTTAACTTTTTAAAATTTAGTATTTTAAGCAATTTTGCAATGGATTTTATACGTCGTTCTTTCACCTTTACAGTTACATTTTATTAAAATTAGATCATAAGTTTTCATATTGTTAATAGCTTCACACTACTCAAGTTTTCAATGCACAAATTTCAACCATTTTTTAAAATAACAAGATCAAGGTAGTTAAAAAAAAGTAAAGGAATAAATACTATTACATAAGTATTTTCGAATTTTAGAATGGGAATTGTATTACTCTTTATTCCACATAAAATTATATTATTTAGGTCTATAACTTTACAAGGAAATTATTTCTAGCAAGAAATTTTAATTTTGATTCGAACTTTCACTAAAATTGCATTTCGGTATAGGACAGACAAATGATATTAAAATTCATCAAGAAGTACCAATTTCAGAAAAATTACTAAAAATATTCCCTTAAGTATTTAAGAAATGCATATCTGTTTCAGAGACATTGTACCACGATTTATTCATAAGCTACTGATCAAATTTAAATATTTAAAAATATTTGAATTTAGTAATCCCAAACGTTTTTCCGTATAAGGAAAATATCGGAGAACATGTTAAACTATTTAATGTCTTTATGGGAGGTTCAAAAGTATTCTAGTAATTTATTTTTTTTTTTTTTTTTTTTTTTTGTAAAATCAAGAATATTTTAACCTAACATTTCGTAAATATTTAAAATCATTGAATAAAAATAAAAGTTGCTTACAAATTTCGGAAAACGTGAAATTTCCTGTATCATGCAAAAGAGTTATTTTCCTTAACTAATTTAATGACTACATTTTAAATATTATGCTTTGTTTCTCATATACTTCAATATCTAACAGTATTGTACTAAAGATTATATTTTTACCCTCTTGAAATAAAACACTTCAAATTAGCACTTTGTTGAGGCTTTTTTTTTATTCCTTTCCTGTGTTTTGGAAAACAAAATTCAATGACTTAAATCAAATATCAAGCTAAATAATTTTACCTTCAATAAGATGTTTCTAACATAAGAAATAAATTTCATCTTTGTGATGAATTAATAAATTATGATAGGTATTTAAATAGGTTAACTTTAATGCAAAATTAGTACTGTCGAAAGTGGATAAAGAATATATTTCTGGTTAGTGAATTTATGCTTAAAAAAATTAATTTTGTGAAGATATACTTCTTTAATCAAAACTATTTAAAAATAAAATTTAATTAATCAAATAAAGAGTAATTAAATATTTTTATTTTATAATCATCAGAAGAAGAAGGAAGTTAACTCATTATTTTACTAAAATACTATTTAAAAAAATATTTCTCTAAATTTAGCATTTTTAATGATTTGCATGTCAAGGTAGTTATAGTTCTGAGAAGGAAAAATATTAATTGTAGAACTAATTGTGAAACAATATGTGAAAAAGGCAATATTGACATGTTCTATACTAAATATTGAATTATTAGTAAACTATTGTAAACAATAGAGTTAAAGTTGCCTTGTTTTTATGCTTTTCCTTTTATTCTCTTTCAGAAAAATAAATTTTCAGGTCAGAGATACATTCATTTTAATATTTGCGCAAAACAATTTAAGAAATACTGAAAGATATATAACACGGATTCTTGTATAGAGTGATATTTCTACATAATTAGAAACTGAAATCTTTCGTTATGAGGAATTTAATATGAAAAATTAACGTTCAAAATGTATCATAAAAAATTCAACTAAAGTTAGTGTACTTCTATTGTTAGACAATTAAGTTAGCTTTTTACTTTTTAAAATTATTAAAAAAATGCAATTTCGTCAAAATTGTCCAACTTGTATGTATTAAAGAAACAAAAGCATTTAATGTTTGAAATTTATTTGATGATTTTAAAAATATAGTATTGATTATGAAAAGTATCTGCAATTATTAAAACCAATTAATAATAAAACAGAAAATTAGGTACTTATTTAAAGCTATTTAAAATCATTACATTTTTTACTGACTGGGAAATTAAAAAAAAATTCTGATTTTTAATAAACAGAAATGATTGATATATATATATATATATATATATATCACAATAGGAAAAATTATATTAGGAAAAATAATATTTTAAAATTATAATAATATATTCATTGTGATAGCTATCATATATTTTTTATTTAAGTTTTTAAATACAAACACTGCTTGGAAATAACTAAATTTAATGATAATAATTTGCAAAATAATTCAATAAAATTCATATTTAGTGTAAAGAATTATTATAATAGGGACTTCAAAAAATTTTGGAGCAGAACATTCACAAAGAAAACTACTAGCATATTTTGGTTTCTTCAGCTGACAGCGATTGGTGTACTTCCCCACTGAAAGTCATTAGAATGTGATTGTCAGGTGGTCCAGGGTAAAATGGAAATACATCTCATCAAGAATTAGGGGCTTTTGTATTCTTGACAAGCTCTAAAGGGGGAAAAACGTGCAATGCAGTGAAAGCTAAAACTATGTTGCCACCACGAAGCAAAAATGGAGCACTTTCTTCATAGAACCCCAGACGGTTAAGGGATTAAGGTTCGTATTGGATCATTTTTCTCAACCTCTCATCTTCTATTTATGACACAATGTATGCAGATAACCTGCAAATATCTTATGAAGGGTCAAACAGAGCCCACTGTGATTTAGAGGGTCAAATGATGTCATTATCCAGCATAAATTGGAATTCCTCTTTAGCTTTTCAGGGTATAGTTTTCGTGCTCTAGAATATACTGGTGGGACATTAGTTTGGATGTAATGCTTAACATCATGTTTAATGGATAAATTTAAAATATTTGTTATAGTTAAATCAGGATACAAATGTAGTAAATCACTGAATTGAGATGAATGATAAAATGTGCTAATTTGACACTTATCAGAAATGACACAAAATTTCACTTTTAGTTTACAATTTGTAATACTATCAATTAATTTTTGCTTATGGATATCAATGAGTAAATGGAATTTACGCAAAAACATTTTCCCCAATAACGCCCTTACTCTCCTTAGCCACTATAAAAGGCCATTTAAATGGACGTCTTAATCCTAAATCCAAGGTCAGTGTTTCAATAACAAATGTTGAAATTTCTGTACCATTTGCAGCTTATAACATATATGAGCATGGTTGCTCTGCTTGGATATTAGCTTGAATTAATGATACATGAGTTTTTTTTATCCCAAACAAATAATCGGTACTGGCAGCAACCTATTTTTGTTGCAGCAGGACTTACCGATGACTCTACTACTGTGAGGAGTTTTCCAACTGAAGCCAACTGCAAAGTTTGTTTACATTTTTCAGGCAAACTATTTTACCAAATGTAAAATGGTAATAACAATATTTACCATTGGAATTGTAGCATTTCCTAGAACGACTTCTATATCTGTCAGCACGGTGACTAGGAGTATGAATACGTGAACATTGTAATCTGCTGTTCCAAATTGGAGATTTTCTCGAGTAGAACAGCATAGAAAGGGGCATCTTTGCTTACCTTCGCCAGTTCCATTTGTGAATTCATTTCGATGATTTTGTCAGCTATTTCAGCTAATTTTCGTAAACCTTCATCACTAACAACAATCATGTTTTTCACTTGATCAGGTAGTTTTTACAGCCACAAAGCTCATCCTGTTCTATCTAGAATTTTCAGAGCATTGGACACCTTTCTTTAGCGTATGTTTTGTAATTGTTGTGTATATATATATATATATATATAATAGTATTTTGTTGTACACCAAGCCACGTAGGTCTTCATGGGAATTAGAGAGGGGATGCAGTTGAATTGCAAAGGCTGCAGCAAATCCTGTTTTATCATCGGTTCCACTCTCAGATGTGAGAAAGGGTTTTAAAAGTTTTAGATATGATCTTTAGCAGGAATCTTGAGACTTGCAAGTTCTCAATAAACTACACACCATTTTTCCATCCTTCACCTCATTATCAGTTTTACCGTTACGAAGTGCTGATGATTGATTGACTCGCCTTCCTATAGGACATACACGTTTCAAACACAGACATTTGTTCTTGAGCGAATTTAATCCATAGTGAGAAACCTGTGATGAACCATACACTGTATATCATACTTTAATTTTATGTCCAAATTTTTACAATTATCAATTTTTTAAAACAGAAATATTAACAATGTTTGTTTTATTGAGAGAACCTCCAAACGGAAACCTTTTTAAGAGTAATAGGTTTTCCCCATTTTATTTAAATTTTAAATAATTTGTATGTTTATAAATTATTTATATATTTTTTAATTAATTATAAGCAGTTTTTGTCTTTAATTTTGATTTTAATGTTACTTATTTTCAATATTTTTCTTCAACAAAATAACAATTGATTATTTCTTTTAAAAAACTAAAGATTGGCGCAGCTTGTCTTTTTTTGGACCTTGCGCTAGAAGATTCAACCAACCAACCACTATTCATAATTACATTAATTAAAAATATTCACATTCATTATTATTCAAAAATAATATACCTTAAAAAATATTAATTTAAATATATGAAACTCATATGATTATATGTAGTAATTTTTACATCAGTTACAACGTTTCACTTAATATAAAATAAACACAATAATCTTACTTACTGTAAATAATTAAATCAGGAGATGTACAATGTGCAAACCTTTAATAGCCAGCCATATTTGAAAACAGGCCAGAATCCTATTCCATTTTTAAATTTTCAAAATCCACTTTAAGCTGCACAATTTCGTTATGTCTCGCTTCTCGAATGTCCTTCTGTTTGCAGCCTCTTTCCCTCGCACTGTCTGCAACTGGTTTCCTTAAATTCCTACGTTAGGACACACCACTTCGTGAAAAGAGGGGATGGGAATGATATGGAATTCACTCTTATGTGTGATTGAATTAAATAAAAAGGGATTTCCAGACAGGAAAAAATAGGTAATTTAGTTAATTTACAAAAAATATCTAACCTAAATGAATACAACACCTACCTTCAAGGGGTACCCAATGCTTTATCAGCAAGATTACTCCCGAGCGCGCATTACTTGCCTCAGATAACATGCCTTGCAAGGTACACAGTTGCTTCCATGGTCATCGTGTTATCTAGATCTCTCACCAATAGAACACGTATGGGATACGATTAGGTGCTTTTTTCAGATCTTGCTTCCTACAAACTTATAATTAAGAAAAATTGTTAAATTTTTTAAAAACTGGTAAAATTTCTCTCAATAAATACATACTGCCAGACAATGAAAATGCAATACCTAAAAGAAATTTCTCTATAGCAATTGGTTGACAAAAAATGGAGAGTTATTCGTCAGGGTGCCATCCGTACTCTCATTGTTTATGTGCCTAGTCATATAACTTCATGTATCACCATCCACCCTTTTCCCACTCTGTATTATTCGTATCATTTCGAAATGCAGCTCACTTATTGTTCGTTAATTTTCCATCAAAGAATATTTCAAGAGGTATAATAATAACGAACAAGAAGAACAAAAATATTCATCAGAATCGAAGCATATTCCTAAATATGTTAGACAACAAAAATTAAAAAAATTTCGGAACGAAGAAACTTTTGAGAAAAGAACTGTAAAAAAATTTTATATTTGTGGAAAATCACATTTTACGAGAAAATGTCCAAAAACATTGCAGTTACAAAGCAAATAATAAGAAAAGTGATGTTCTGATAGCAAAAATTCTCTCATAATTATTAAAAGAAATAAGAAAGGAAATTAATCCTCTTCAATAAGCATATATTTTCGTGAATAATACCCCAGTAAAAGCTCTCTTACACTCTGGATACCAACTTCTAGTCATAAATAATAATTTTATTCCAAAATCAAAAACAGAAAAAGGAAGAGTTATTTTAATCAGTGCTTTTGGTGAGAAGATAGAGGCTAGATTAACAAGCTTTCTAGCAGCGTTAAAAATGGAAAATAATAAAATGTTTTTGAAACCCATCGGAATAATTATAGCTGTTACAAATAAAATCCAAGGATAATATATAATACTAACAAAAGTTTTTTTTTTATTTATTGGAAAATGTACTGCTAAATAAAAAAAAAAGTCTGTTGTCTGTTTTGTTTTGGCGTCTCAAGAAGTTGAATATCATAATGAGGCTGCTGTATCATCACGCGCCGAAAATACGGGTGAGGTGCTCTGTTCAAATGACGCCACGGATTTGGGTGTTTCTGATGGTGTGGGAGTTCTGGAAGCCGAAAGAAATTGCAAATTAAGAAAATCATTGCAATTTAAAATAGAACAACAAAAATGCGGTTCTTTGGATGAAGTAAGATTTCTATCACGTGGCAAGGGTAAATATTTTGAATTAGATGGCCTTTTATTTCACAAAGAAATAGTTTGTGGTGAAACTGTAAATCAATTAATTTTACCGAAAAGTCACCATCATAAAGTTATGGATTTGGCTATTACCTCTGTTTTTAGAAGTCATATGGGATTAAAGAAAACAAAAGAAATAACTAGATATAGTTTTTACTGTCCGAAAATGTGAAACGTTCCTATACCAATCCTGTAAAGAATGCCAATTAGGGTCTTTTGAGAAATCTTCCGATAAAGTTCAAGTGCTTAGACCAGATCTGCAGTTTGAAGCTGTGGACATGGACATTATAGGACCAATTGATTGAGCCATCGTCCTCTCGTAAAAACAAATATGCTTTACTAATGATGGCTCAACAGTCGAGGTTGTCAGAGGCTATTCCTTTACATTCTCTAACAGCAAAAGCAACCTGTGATGCACTATTGGAAATTTTTATGAGAGTGGTATTCCAAGTATTATTGCCTGTGATCATGGAACTAATTTTACTTCTAAATTAACATGAATTTATTAATCACTTTGGATGTTCTCCCAGATTTTGAGTACCAGCGTAAGCTGCCAGGATTAATTGAAAGATATGATAAAGTTCTGTAGAACTTTCTTCATTATGTCATGCCATCAGATCTGAGTAATTAAGATAAATATATTCTTTATTTACTTTTTGCTTAAAGAGAAGTGCTGAATTGCATAGCTGACATTTCTTCTTGTAAGTTTTTCTACGGTAGAAAAGCAAGAGGACTTTTAAGTGTTTTGAAATCAAGCTGCACTGGTTAAATCCCTATTCCATTAAATATGAGAAAATCTGTAGAGGATTATTTGAAAAATCAGAAGAAAATTTTGAAAGAACCACCGAACAAGCTGCGAACATTGATAGCTTCTGAAACAACAAGAATGCAATGACTACTTCAATCGCCGAACTGTTTCAAAGGAATTTAACGCGGGTAAGCAGGTTCATTTATTGATTCCGGACACTTGAAACAAATTGTATGCCAGATGGACAGGTCCTGGTTGTTGAAGTGATTGAATATTGCCCACTTCACTCTTATGAGTTTAAACTCTCAGATGGAAATATTAGACAATGTTATGTAAATGAAATCAGAAAATATTATTCATGAATCAATGCAGTGGGAATTATTTTTGAAGACGACGAAGAATATAGTGGAGTTCATGTTTCACCAAGAAATGCTAATAAACTACATACCGAAAATCCTTTGCAAATGTACGCATGCAACATTTATCTAGAGATGACAGGGAAAATATTATGCGTTTATTACGTAATTGTAAGATTTTCTTTACTGGAAATGAAAAAACAGTCAAAGTTGACGAACATAATATCATATTAGAAGAAGGGGAAGAATATAAAAAAATCTTGTTTACAGAATTCCAGAGGCTCTTAAATCCCAAAGATGACCATATGGAAAAACTATTGGAATTAAACTATTGGAAACAATTCATTAAAGAGAGCACTGCTGAAATAGCACATCTGGTGGTATGTGTAAACAAAAAGGACGGTGGAATTAGTATGTGTATTGACTACAGATCTTTTGCAGCTGTGACAAAAACAGATAATTTTCCTATGGAAGATCCAATGTAATTAATTCATTGTATTGGAAAGGCTAATATTAATTCCACATTGGATCTACTGAAGGGTTACTGGGCCATTCCAATAGAGGAAGCAAGTCGTGATTGTACCTCATTCGAAGCCCATAGATTCGTTATATATATTGTTAATATATATATATATATATATATATATATATATATATACTCGTTATATATATTATATAACCATATTGTTAGTTTACATTAATTGTACTAGTGTTTGTGTGTTTCCATTAATTTCAATTTACATGTTTAGTGGATAGATTTATTTTATAATTGTTTTATACCATTTTATATATGCATATTATTGATTATTCTATGCACACTTGTAAATTTTATCTAATTCCTTTGCAAATAATTTTTCCCATATACGTATAGTTATTTTCAAATTTTAAGTTCATATTTATTTTATGTTTTATATTTCATTAATTGTTTGCACAAATCTTTTATTAAGTCTGTGTTATTCTCTTGTACCCTAACATATTTAATTCAGTTATGTGTTTATGTGAAACTTAAAAGTAAAACTTTGCGGAAGGATTAACGTTAGGATATTCCGTATTTTCTTCACGAGGTGGCACTGTAGTCATTGGAATGGAGGAAAGGAGGGAGCCTGCTTCGGCGAGGAGAGATTGTCATTGACCAGCGAATGAGGAGGCTCAGCTGGCTCTCCTTGGATGTTTCTTGTGTTGGCCATAATAAAAAATTACTATTAATTACAATTTTAGTATACTATACGATTAATTACTAATTTTAGCTTTTAAATAAATGTTTTCATTTGTTCGAGTTGTGTTTACTTCTACAGAAAAGGCACTACAAACTAGGTTAATCAAATTTGAAGACTACATTTCGATACTCTACAAACGTCCATACTATATATGGGATTTGAAGCCATGAACTGTTAAACCGAAGGACAAAATGCTATTCATTCAGGGCCAGCTTGGCTATACCCATGTGGTAAAATGCAGAAAAAAAATTTTCCAACTTTGTATTTCTGGATTTCAAATAACAAGAGAAACCCATGTTTGTCTTGATTGACATTGTACGTTTATTTACAAACTGTGTCATAAAATATTATTTTATTCTAGTGTGACATTAGTATAACATATGTTTCTGTCTGTTTATTTCTTCAAATGTAAATATTTGCTTTAAATGTATCTTATATCGTAATTAAATTTTGTTAATTTTTTCCATCGGTGTCTTAAGTTTTTGTATAAAATTTTGCATTAATTAAGCCTTACAATTTACTATTTTACTTCTAATCTTCAATTACAATATATTTTTGTATCTATAAAATGTTCGATTTAGTTATTTTCACTGATATTTCTTGTTAAAACTAATTTTAAATTTAATTTTATACTATCGCATAGTGGAAATACCATATATTAACCATTAGAAACTCTTTTGGAGATAAAAATTTAAAAGAATTGTTAAATGAAATTAATATAAAAAATTATTAATGTGAATGTTCTTTTAACAATAAATTTATATATATATATATATATATATATATATATATATATATATATATATATATATATATATATATAAAAGCAGAAGTCTTAAAAAATACATAATTCATTCAGAAATACATTTTAATTTATTTATTAAGAAAAGTATCGCATTTTTTCACCTGTACATAGAAATAAAATTATATAAATACTTTTATACTTCATTTATTATATAAATGGGAAAAGTGACTTTTCAAGTATTATTCCGTTATGGAAATAAACGATAACATGACATAAATAAAATTACAGAAGGCTCTGAACCAAAATATTATGTAGATTTTTCCAGACCCTTTATTTGAAACAAGCATTTAATATTCATTAATCTATGTGACAACGCTTCATAAATTATTGATACTTATGCATTATTTATGATAGCTGGAGATAACACTACGTTTTCTCATAATTCTACTACTACAGCCAAACTAAATGTTTTAGTTGATAAAAAAATAATAAATGTAAAGGAAAGACGAATATTAGACATGCAGGTAATCTACTTTCCTTTCAGCAACTATGTTGCATTGAACTATTTATTAAATTAAGCACTTGCTATAATTTTATGTTTAAATTGAAATAAATTTTTCTTTCTTTAAGCGCTTGTGTAACTTATATTAATTTTTCCATTTTTAATACTTTTAAATGTTATGATATAATTATCTTCTTTAATATAAGCATTGCATTCATTTAAATAGTTTGCCTCAAGATTGATTCATAAATGGTGATTAACACGTGAATTTAATAGCTTTATAGCAGAGCATACACTGCTGGATAATTGCTAAGGGCGGATAACATTATCATCCATAGCAACCACAAAATGAAGGGAAACAAAATGTGGAAAATTAGAATAAGTGCGGAATATAGTAAGAAAAAGTATGCGTATGCAATTTTTTTTCCACGTCTGTTCATCACGTAATAGCGTTCATAAGAGCTTTAAAGGTTTTGACGCGTGTGGACAGTTGTTGTTTCAAGTCGAAGTATTATTGGAAAGATTTAATAGATAAACTTGAAATATTTGGCGTGTCTTCCCGTCATCACTTAGATGATTTTATGCGTGGCCGAATTATTGGAACGATCGAAGAAGGGCGAAAAATAACAGATGTTTCCAGGGAGTTCGACATCGCTCACAGCGTTCACGACTGTGGAAGTCATTTAAAACTACTGGAATGTGTAGTAGGCGGCACGGGGGAGGTCGTGTTAGAAGCACGATGCCTGCAGAAGACAGATATATCATCCTATCAGCAAAAAAGAACAGGCGCACCACAGTTCAGCAGGTGGCAAATCAGTTTCGTGTTGCCTCAGGAAAGCAGATCTCCCAAAAAACTGTTGCCTGACGTTTGAGGGAAGGGGGACTACTGCAATGGTGTCGTGAGCATCGCAGTTGACCTGAACAGTCCTGTCGGATATCGAAAGTAAACAAGGAAATATATATTTGTTTTTTCTATTTGTTATAGACAGTTCTCTCGTGAAAAAAATAATTTTTCCAGTTTGATAAATGAAACTGAAAAAAATTTGCCCACACTAATTGTTCACTGACTAATATTTTTTCGTGGTTGCGGTGTGAAATCTTGCAGCACAAGGTACTTAGACCTGAACCGACCTCACACTTGGTTAGAGTAACTGCTATTTGAAATACTGACATAATGAGGACTGAAAAAACAAAGAAATAAATATTGTCTTTGTTGAGATACCACTAAAATATCTTAGGTAGTTTTTGTAAGGATTAGAAGTATTAAAATATTTTCTAACATCCGTACCTTTTCCTTAAAGTTCTGAGGGAAACTCAATGAAGGGAAGGGCAAAAGAAAAGATATATTGTTTTGTTTAGATAACAATGAATCTATATAAACAATATGCAATTATTAAATTGAAATAATATCTGTGTGTCCTATTGATAAACTATTATTTAAATTGGAAAGTTTTAATATAATAAATTCTTTTAAATTCAGTTGCCACATTTGTAAAATTAAATCTGTGGCACGACAGTTCATATCTATTTTCTTGACCTAGGGCTCTAGGGTGCGAAGCAATGTCCCAGTTAGGTGCCTGCATTAAAGTATGCTTAGCTCCAAAACAAGCTTCGTACTCTGTTTATCTTCCCACTGAAAGGATAACTTTATGAATAGAAAACATCTTTAGTTACATTTCGAATGGTTTTTGTAATTAAAATGAAATGAACACATATAATTATGAAAGCCAAATTGACAAAAACAAAATTAAAATTCTCGTGAAATTTTTATTTTATTATAATTATAAAATCCCCTTATTACGATAAAATATAAATTAAGCATTAACTGAAGATGTAGTTTTTATATATGTTAATATATTGGAAATAGAAATATGCGAGATTGATGGAATGTTTTTGATTTCTCCGCACATGCAACAGCTAAAACAACATTAGATTCATTTTTTTCATCAATATATTTCATTGTGTTACTAGAATGTTATTTGGAAAATATTTATGACTTTCAAAAACTCAACCGTGAGGTTATCTATTAGATTCACGAATTTTAAATAGCAATTCGATTCCAAATGAACATTGTTCTTTCCAGTAGTTCGTTAATACTCGGAAAAATTTCAAATAACTTTTATACACATCGTAAAAGTAAAATAAATATACAGAAAACAATCGGTTTCTAATAATCTTCCGGTACCACGAATTAACATAATTTCTAGACAAAATACTATACATAGTAATCTGAAGCCAGAATCTATCTCTCATCGGAGAAAGGGAATACTATTCCCTAGGGATCCCAGAAAAATCCCTCACCGGATAAACTTACCGGAATGATTTTACAAGTGATTTTTTAACGCTTAAAGCTGCTCCTTCTTTAAGAAGCAGAGCATTTTTAGTAAAAAGTGATCAAAATTTGTGATCACTTTTTATTAAAAAGTGTGTATCATACAGTAATCGTACTGAGATAAAGGGATTATTAAATTATAAAAGAGGGATGTTTTGAGTATTTGTTTTCATTGTATTTACACACATAATTAATTTGTCAAATTTAACTCGATACTTTTTTCTTAGAAGATAAAAAAATTTTGTTAAAAATAAAATAATCAATGCAAAAAAAGAAATTTCTTTTTATACTCAAAAAGTGATTTTATCTTTGATAATTGAAAGCAACAAAAAATCATACTAAAAAAGTACTATCAGTGGTATAAACAAATATTTCAGCGGAATGCTATAATTGATTACACTGGTCAAATATAATGCAATTGATAACACTTGTCACACAAAAAATATTTACAGATATTTAAAAAAAAAAAAAAAAAAAAAGATTTTTACCAAGGCCAAAAAATCTGAATTTTTTTTATCTTTACTAATTGAGTTTAAATATGTCATCCAATTTTCTTCATCAGGCAGAATTTTTTGTGAAATATCCTTAAAGTTCTAAAAGAATTGAAGATTTGGAAACACTTAATTCTGGCCTATCTAAATGGTGAATATTTTGATTTTCTGCAATATTTATCATTTGAGTCGACCCTCTTCATAACTCATAAGTAGTCAGCCAGCATGTTGAGAGTCCACTTGCCTTGGTAATTTTTTTTCTATGATTGCAATCTACTAGTGAAAATGCCCAGCATGTTCACTAAGGACAGCCCCAAGATTTCCAGGAAAAAAGTTTAAATGGAAATCCAAAATGTCAATTTTTAAGACACGTGTTATAGCCTATTTCTTTGTATGAAGATAGAAGATCACTCACTGTTTCCTTATAATTTTTTTCTTTATTGGTACCAGGAAATCCTCAACAAATATTTTTGAATCATTTTTAAGCTGCGCTTTCTTATCAACTCATCAGTTCTACAAAATATTCCTCATGCAATATTATTGATCTTATTTGCAGTTTTATAAATATTCCTTCCCATAATTTTATATCACATTTTAGGAAATTTAGATCTTAGCTACATACTTACATTGTGGTGCTGGTGAGACCCAGACTTAAGATAAACATCTCCAAACATCACCAAGCACATAGTAATTTTGAACCACGGTCACCCCTTAGCTGATTCCCTCCTCTCTACATCCACGTCACATCAGGGAAGAACCTTGGAGACGTTGCAGATTAATATGGGCACGTCCTCATCCCACGGAACTCCAGTAACCCTGTGATTGAAAATGTGGTCCCTTTCCTTATCACTGACTTTGCCAAATGATGCTACTTTACTGATCTTAATGAGAAGCGGCGTGAAGCCAATGGGTCGACTGGAGATTGATTTCAGATACATAAAAGCAGCAGAACTTTCCTCATAACTTTTAAAATTATTTCATCCGCCTCTCATATCTCGAGCTGTTTCTAGTATAAGGAGACTTCCTTTCCATATCTCATTTAAACAAAAAACAAGCAAATTATGTGCACCCAAGTTTTATAAAACTATAACTTTTAATTCACCACATATATAGTAGCCATATTTAGATTACTGAATTTTTCGTGAAAACATTTTCATATTCTTATATTACATGTTTTATGCATCTTCTGTAAGCATCCATGTAAGGCAGTTATTGATTCTAACTCCTTTCTCTTATACTATAAAACAGTCCTCAAACTTACTTTCGATGATGAACAATCGCCACTTATATGCTTGGTGTTGATATCCAAGAGCCTCCATTACTGAACAAACATTACTACAAAAAGTTGCATTACCTTCTCTAGAAAAGTAAAGTCCCTAAAATAAATATATCAGTTAATCTAAACTCTTATATGTCAATACATCTAAAATGTCTTCCTCAGGTAAATTGCAGCTTATGAGCATTTAAAACTTCAAAGATTAACAAAATGTTTTGAAAAATATAAATCACTTAGATCATTAAAATCCAGTTGAGATAAAAAGTGATTTTTTATGAGCTACATTCTTCAAAGGTAAGGTCACTTTTCTAATTTCATTCGTCTTCAGCGTAAGCTTGGTCGGAGTCGGAGTTATTCCTTATAGCCATGAAATCTGGTATACTTTACTGTAAATTTTGTTTTGAACTCTAATGTTAGTTATGCATAAGTAATAATCAGTTGGATTGTTCTTGTGTTTTTTCCACATCGTAGGAACTGAAAATGGCATATGATTACCATTTTCCTTCCCATCAGAAGAAGCCTAACACACGAGTCACACTATTTACCTGAGGCCAGAATTTATCAAAATCACAAGCTTTACCACCAAATGTAGATCATAAAACTTTTTCATAAAACATAGCTCATAAAATTTAAGAAGTAGTGGAAATTTCATCAAAGAAACTTGAATGTCAGTTCTCTACAGATTTGTTTGGTTTATTTAAGCACTTTCTTGATATTGTAGAGGTTTCAGTGTTGCGTGCGTGTTCCTTAATATGATAAATTGGAGACTTATGACAAATAGTAACTATTCTTTATTCAAAAATATAAAAAGTAAATAGAATTAACAAACATCATACTGACAACTCGTCAGAATGCAAGTTCGTGCCAACTTGCTAGTTGACACGAGACTGGTCGAAGTGCGAAGAACAAGTCTTCTCTTATATGCCAACTGGAGGAAGAAAGAGCCAATGAGTGCACAAATTCGATGGCATCATTACAATAGTGTGACATCACTACGGAGCATCCCTCCAGTGACAAACTTCCATTAAGTTTTCTGAAAAACATAGAAAATTGCAATTTTTCAAGAAAATACAAATATATACAATGAGAAAATATATGCACAAGTTTGCATTTTATTTTAAAAAAACTGAAAAAGTTTTATATATAGACACTGTGAATTGAAATTTTTATTAGATTATTACATATTCTTGTATTAAATGTTTTGGAAATCGCACACGCCTACCAGATCTGGTAGTGATAGATTTTGGTTCCAAATTATTTGAAGGCAATGAATTGACTTTTATGTTTTTAGAATTTGGAATTGGGATGGGATGAGGTTTAATCTCATCAGAAATTTTAAAAACAGGTTTTATGTGATCAATCGAAACTGTTTTCTTATTATTAAGATCAATTACAAATGTGTTCTTTGAACGCTCTTATACCAGGTGTGCTCCAGTGTAAGGCGGAGTCAATGGAGAACGAATCTACTCGTAAAAATATGTGAGAGCAAGTTTTTATATTTGGGTTTACAAAACATTTTGGACTTCCATGAGTTGTAGTTGCTGTAGGACTTATTTTACGCATGGTTGATTTTAAATTAGTTACATAATTCTCATCGATTGGAATTTTTAAAGAATTTTCATTGAAAATATCTGTTGGTAGACGTAAAGTTGTTCCGCAGACAAGTTCTGCTCTTATAGCATTTATGTCCTCCTTCAACGCTGTATGTATTCCAAAAAGAACAATTGGTAGAATTTCAGTCTATTTAGACGTGTCGTGAGCCATGATTGCACTTTTTATATGATGGCGAAAACGTTCGATTATCCCATTAGAACTTGGGTGATAGCTTGTGCTATGAATTCTATTAACACCGAGGGTATTGGTGAGCTCTAGAAAAAGGTTCGATTCGAAATTTCTGCCCTGATCGGTAGTTACGGTGATAGGACAACCGAAACGGAAAATCCATCCATCCACAAGTGCTTTGGATGTGCTTATGGCAGTTGTATCTTTCGTTGGTATGACTACTGTCCATCGGGTAAATCGATCTGTTACTGTCATACAATATTGAAAATCATTAGAAATGGGAAGGAGACCAATAAAATCAATATGGATATGAGAAAATCTTGCATCCGGTTGTGAAAAGGTGCCTGTTGGAGCTTTAGTCTGCTTAAAAATTTTGGATTTTTGACATTTTTCACAGGATCGAACTTTGTTTTTGATATCTACTTTCATATTTGGCCAAACAAATCGTTGTGTTATTAAATTTGTAGTTGAGTGCATACCTGAATGAGAATAATAATGTAAATTGTCTAAAAGTTTTAGGAATAAAGGGTCTACGTTGGAGAAGTAGAAAAATCACAAATTAAGTTTACATTTTCCAGAGGAAAATAATGCTTTTTTAATTGAAAAGATGTACTATTTGAAATTAACAAATTTTTCAGTTCCTTACATCAATCTGTTGCTCCTCTTCTAGTATTTTAAAATTTAAAGTTGGGGGTTTTGAAATTGATTCTATTTCAATACGTGAGAGAGTGTCTGCTATTATGCTTTCCGCACCTTTGACGTGTCGAATGTCATTCGAAAATTGAGAAATAAAATCTGAATGCCGTAATTGGCGGGGAGAACATTTTTCTAGTTTTTGTTTAAACGCGTAGATTAGAGACTTTTGATCTGTATAAAATGAAAAATTTCTACCTTCAAGCATATGCCTCAATTTTTTAATGAAAGTATACATGGCTAGTTACTCGTGATCGTAGGTGGACAAATTTCTTTGACTTTTATTTAATTTTGTAGAAAAAAATGCTATCGGCTCCCAGTTATTTTGATTAAATTGCATTAGAGAACTTCCAATCGCGAAATCTGAGGCATCTGTCCATAAACTTAATCTAGTGCCAGGAATTGGATATTTGAGGAGGGTTGCATCAGCCAAAGCTTTTTTAGCATTTAAAAAGGCATTATCAGCTTCCTCAGACCATTCGAGGGATATTTTGGGTTTCTGAGTTTTTCGAGGAGACTTTTTTTATTTTTATACTCTTCAAGAAATTTATTTAAATGTAAAATATGAGCTGCTTTTGGAATGAAAAGTCTGTAGAAATTAAATAGTCCTAAGAATCTCCGTAATTGAGTTAGGTTAATTGGTTTAGGAAATTTTAAAATAGCTTCAACTCCATCAGTTAAAGATTCTAATCTAGCTTCTGAAATTTTAAAACCTAAAAATTGTAAGCTATTTTGTCCAGAAGTGCTTTTAGAAGGGTTAATAGTTAAGCCATAATATTTTAATCTTTCAAAAAGAGCTCTCAAATGTAGTTCATGTTCTTCGTAAGAATTAGAAACAATCAAATTATCCTCAATAAAGGCATATACACCATTTAAACCTCTAGTTACTTCATTAATAAAATGCTGAAATGTACTTGAAGCGTTGCACAGACCAAACTGCATGCGGGTAATTTCAAAAAGACCGAAAGGTGTTATAATTGCAGTTTTGTAAATATCTTCGGGAGCAATCAGAATTTGATGAAAAGCTTTAACTAAATTAATGTGAGAAAATATTTTGATTTCGTGAAGTTCACTGGTAAAATCTAGAATGCTTAGGACTGGATATTTGTCTTTAACAGTTTGAGAATTTAACGCGCAATAATCTCCGATTGGATGCCAGTCAAAACTTCCCTTTTTAGGAACTAAGTGAAGTGGTGATGAAAAATTGCTTTTCGATGTGGGCGCATATGGCCTAAATCATATGTTGGAATTCAGTTTTTGCAATTTTTAACCTATCTGGTGCTAAATGAAGAGTGTTAACAAAAACTGGTGAACCGAAAGTTTCAGTTTTGTGTACGACGTTGTGCTTGACAATTTGTCTGAGCAAATTGGTTTTGTAATTTCAGGAAATTCGTTTAGCAATTTGATATATTACCATCATTACCAAAAATAGTTTCAACAGAAATAATATCAGCAGATTTAATAATACCATGAGAATTTAAATTTGTATTAATATCACTTAAACAACGCATTCTCATACCAGGCTTTAAGTTACAATAATGTAAAAAGTCAGCACCTAAAATAGAATTTGATACATCGCAAATGTAAAAAGGAAAAACAAAGTTTCTACGAAGGCCAAAATCAAGTGATAACAATTTCTTACCGTAAACCTTGATCATGGTATTGTTTGCTGCTATAAGAGTCTAAATTGGTGAATGCTGTCTGTCTTGTTTCGTAGCAGGTACAATAGAGCAATCACTTCCAGTATCAACGAGAAATGTTTTATTTGTTATTCTATCCCGAACGAAAAGGCGACAATTTGTAGGAGGCAAGACGTATGTCGCGTCTACTCCTGCCTGTTGATGTTTTCCTGGAAGTTGCAGGGTTTTACACATTTTCTTGCTTCTTCTTTAAACTTCTTATGGTAGAAACACATACCGGAAGAGTTTCCTCTTGGTAAAAAACTTTTACGGCGATTCTGGAAACGCAGTAATTTCCGATTTCATAGTCTGCTTCGAGCTCGTAATTCTGCAACTTCTTTCCTTAGAGCTTTTGCTTCGGCCAAAAGCTCAGCACTGCTTTCAATAGGAGAAATTTCACTCACTCCGGCTGGAGTGACCTCAAGTATCTTAGCGCCAACTTCAGCTGCTTTACTTAAAGTTAAGGACGGAATAATTGCGAGTATAGATTAGATATTGTGTGGGGAAGTTGGCTTAAAAATAACTCTAGCAGTAATGTTTCAGATATGTCGTGGGATTCAGCTCATCGTTTCATTATTCTCAACAATTTACTGGGCTTCTGATCACTTAGTAGTTCGCCGGCCAAAAGCTTTCGTATTTCCTGCGACTTCGTCTCCCCACATTGAGCAATAATTTCTTGCTTCAAACGAGAGTATGGGTCAGTTACACCTAAAGTTATTATTACATCTCTGACTATTGCTGCGACTTCAGGAGGGAGATGTGCCAGACAGTGGTTGAATTTGGTTTTCGCTTCAGTCATGGGCTTAGGCGTTGCTAGTTGAAATGTCGCTTCTACCATATGAAACCAGAGATTGGGATTTGATAAATTAAAAATGGGGATTTTCACAGCTGATGATTCTGCCATTTTTAAGACGAGTTACTTGAAATTCAAAGTGAAAATCCAAAATTAATCCTTCCGAAATCACTGTTTAGAAAAAAAATGCAATTTTAGGCAAATGCTTGATCACGTCCTATTCACCATGTAGAAGTTCCAGTGTTGCGTGTGTGTTCTTTAATATGATAAATTGGAGACTTATGACAAATAGTAACCATTCTTAATTCTATTTACTTTTTATATTTTTGAATAAACAAACATCATACTGACTATGTTGTCAATCCGAATGTTTGGTTTGATACTTTTATAGATAAAGACGCAAGTTTTCTCGATCCACGATTCATGGTCGATTCTACTTTTTGTAATTAGAATATTCATCGAATTGAATCTTCGTTTAACAAGACAGATATTGGAAAGACAGTTTGAAAAAATTTTGTTCTGGGAAAACTTGACAAATGTTATTTTGAAACCAAAATTTTGTAAGGCGATCGCTGTTTTAGAAATTGACTTTTAAAGCCTTATTGGCGATAAAGTTTGATAATTTCTTCCTGAATTTGAACCTCTAATACTCATAAAAGAACTGATCAAGCATCGAAATATTTAAAATATTGACAACGGATTTGTCTTTTATTGGAGGGAGGATTTCACTGCTCTCAAAGTGGAAACAGGCTGAATTTATTGTGATTAAAATGTTGTTATGTCACTTAGTGATTTTTAAGGAGGTGTAAATAATAGCTTTTTTGTGATGGAATTAAGCACTTCCTTTTAAAATTTCAAATGAAGTCCATTGATTTTAACGAAGAAATCAGTTTTGCAAATAATTAAACAACATAATTTCTTAAATGTAATTATGAGGATTTCAGAGATAAAATTTTCTCTTAGAAGATCCTTTAACACGAAATCAAAAAGATTCCAGATTGAAATGCTTTTGGAGAATAAACAAACATCTAGGTGTGCAAAAATAATGAATTAAATTCCTCATCGTTGTCTTTCACATTTGCCCAAATAATCAATCAATCAATCAAGGATGCATTTCTGTGAATTTTATTTATATCAAAGATGAAATATTGTAATGACTGATGAAAAATAAGCTAATCTTTTTTGCCACTATCCAGGGGGAAATTACGTATATATATATATATATATATATATATATATATATATATATATATATATATATATAGTGAACACATAAAATATCTCATATTTCTTTCACAAAAGAAAAATGAATAATCAACAACGATTCACCATTGCTTAAACTTCATCGGTGACAACAGACATAACTGCAAGATAAATATTTTTCTCTTTAAAAAAATCTTTGAAAGTATTAGAAATAAATGCACAATTAATTCTGCTTATTTAAAAATTGTTACGAAATATATCTCTTGAATAATGTTATCTTCCTTCATGAACGGAAATACGTTAACAGTGAGTTCTTGCAACATTGATTCATGAGTTTTAGAAGAAAAAATTCAATATTTATCTAAAGTTTGCACACAGAAGCCTCAACATTTTCATCAAGCTGATATTATTTCATGAAATTTTCATCGAGGTGTGTTCATTGCTTAATGAGATATTTCTTAAAACATTAAACGTAGTAGGACTGACACTTTTTCTTATAAAATTTTTATAAAGTTGGTTTATTGGAGTATGGATTTTTTTTTATAAAATAAAAGCTTTTTCTAAGGCTTCTTTGCAGCTAATAATATCATTTCTTTCCAGATGGCTTGAGCTCGCTACGATTTGAGAATTAATTTCATTATATTATGAGAGTGTATCAAACCGTCGTTATATCTTTTGAAAAAAAATTCCTATTAAACCTGAAGTAAATGATATATAATCTTCGCAAACTTAAATGTATGTAAGTTTGTGAAGAAAGACAAATGTTTATCGTAACTTAATCTTTTGCAGATGCTCCGGTGAACAAAATGATTTATTGCATCATTAAATAATATTTTGTTACACAATGACGCATAGGTGCTTGAAAATTCAGTGGTGGAGGAACAATGCAGAATTTGAAGTATGGGGAATAGTATTGATGATATTGATTTTTATGGAAGGAAATTATTTGGGGTGATAAAATACAAGAAATATAACCCAAAATTAATAATTCACAATCCAATAAATAATGAAAAAAAATGCAATTTACATAGCCCAAGTAAATAAAAAAAATTGGAAAAGAGCGAAATGAAATGGATGCAAACGTAAAGCAATACAAGAAATAATGGTCAAATCAATGTACTGAAAGCTCACCATGAAAGCTGGATCCGGGATTCACTAATGGGAATTCAATTTCCACTAGTGAGTGATATGGACCAGGTTGATAACTACTAACGAATCCATCTTATGTCACGAAATTATGTCATTAAATCTAGCAACCTTACGATTTTATTCATCTTTTAAAGTTGGTATACATTGAACACCGTCATTTCACAGAATTTCAAGAAGAAACAAATCCAAATCTAAAATTACATGCAGAGTGCCTTCTCCGAACGTTTCACAAAAAAAGTAATAAACCTAAAATTCTTGGTAGTGTAACTAAAAACGTTTTCCAAACAAATACAATAAGTTTATTAATTTTTAACATTTTGAGATAAATCTAGAGACTATACAAATGTAATATATTTAGAATATTTTCAGATTCATGGGTTTATAGAGTAATTTACAAACTCGCTGTATGTCTTTGCATAAGTTTTACCAAATAAGTTAATGTTATCAAATACACAATAAATTAATATTATCATATTTATTTGTTGAAAACATATTTAGAAATCTGTGTGTATTAGTTAACTATGAGTCATCCAAATTTTTGTGCAGTGTTTGTAATTCGATAATTGAAATGAATTATATTATATTAACCCAATAAACTGGCCTCAGTACTCTGGCCTCCAGCAAACTCGTTGGAGAAGTTCATTTTTACAAAGGAGAATATTCAGTTTCATGTGGTAAAATGTCACAAAAACATAAAGAAATTTCAAAAGGGATATGCCTGCATTTAACTTCAGTGCAAACTTCATGCTATCAATTAAGCTGTCGGTTACTGAAATAGGAAAGGAAGACCAGGCGCAAGTTTTCACTTTCCACACGAACATGGGAAGCATAGACAGTAAGTTGTTTTCCATTTCTCCTACAGACTTTGAAGGAAGACTTAAAGCAGCAACCTGTCTACCAAAATAGTGCTACAGATGCTCTATGGAATTCAGGTATGGAGACCAAGCTGGCCATTTTCACTTCAAAACAAGTACAACAAGATATTCCTCAATGAGGTTATGCATTATCATCCATCAAAATGAAATCATTGCCGATTGTATCAGCATATGGGAAAAGAAATGGATACAGGATTTCAGCTCGATATTTCATACCTGTCACAGTTCCTCCCTGAGACACAAGCAAGTCTGTATGGCCACCGGATGAGATCCCTACCGAAATCATTATTCCGCAACCATAGTAACGGTGTATTTACACAGTGTTTCACTTATATTCTCTGATGCTTTTTCCTTCCAGATCGGCCCATAGTCCTGAATCACTAGGCAGTGTGAATCTAATCTCGCCTGTTAAAAGTACAGAAACCCATCAACATCAATACGTTTTCTTGCACCAGATTGTGATGGTGATGGGAACACAAACCTTCAGTCACTGCAGCATCAGGGGACACACTCTGCAGCATCAGAGAAAAGAATACAGTACTTGATGAAGATACCTTCACCTTGTACTGTATTCTTTTCTCTGATGCTGCAGAGTGGTCTGCAACAAAATTCCATCACAGAAATATTTCTTCTTGTTCGGCCTGAAAGAGTTATGGAACGGTCTTCTGCTGGTGTTGTAGCTCGTGGTTGGCATGAAACATGTCTTCTAGACACAAATTGGTTCTAGAGGTGGAGAACCAAATTGCGAGACGCATTAAAAAAGTCCTTATAGCAGCAGCAGCCTCTTCTGAGTAGGATTACCATTTCCATACATCCTACCACCTGCACACTTAACGAATCAAGTGAATGGCTTCTCTCAGATATTACTAACCAACACACTAACTTCAACAAATCTGCTAATAAAAGCTGAAAACCAACAAAAGTGTTACATGTAATTACGAAAGACTAAAACTAAGCTCTGTAGCACGACAGTCCATGTGTGCAAAGGCCTACAGTGCCCATCTCTCTTTCTCTTTTTTTTTGACTGAGAAACCTTAGAGTGCGAACCATATGTATCGATTAGGTGGTCAACCAAACGCGAAAACCTCAGTTTAGCTCCCAAGCATAATAGGCACGCAGTTATTATCCCACAAAAGAGACGAAAGACTGAGTCGACCTTTCCCAACCCTAGAACAGAACTTCGGACCTGTGCCTTGGAAGCGTGACTTGGACGATTCAATCACAAAAAAATGATGTTTACATATTTTTTCTTTTATTCACGTATACATGTACTTTTCTATCAAAAAACGTAATGCATAAATTTAAATAAGTTCGTTTTTATCATTTTCATAAGCTATAAATTTTATTTTTAGTGTCATTTTTTTATTAGGAGCTTGGAAAAATATGTTGTTCCTTTACATTTGGAGACCAGAGTGTTCAAGGACACTCTTGTTTTGAGGTATTCATTTAAATTTATTAGTAACTTTGCGTTTGCGTGAAACTAATAAATCGACAACTATATTTCAAACGAACTACATCGGTGCATATTTTGCTGATTTTAAATGTGCTTAGTTGTTGCATTATATACCTATATACATGTTAGTCATTAAATCACACTCTCAAACATGACAATTTTTTAGAACAATTAGCATAATTCCATAAAATATAAGGTATATTATCAAGTTCCCTAATTATTAATTTCAAAATATAGTAAAATAATGAATTCTAATTTTTTAGGATATATGTAATTAGGGATGGGACCTTGTTACTTTTCCTATACTTGGTACGTACTAAGTAGTTACTTTTAAATGAACAAGTACTTTATCGATTACATTTTGTACTTGTTACAATTTTTTGCACTGCCATCTATCGGTTTAAAAAATAATGATAAAGTTTTTTTAAATTTTATAAATTGAATAAAAACTAAATTAATAATTAATTAAAAGTAATTAATTCGATCTGTAATATTTTATATTATTTCATAAAATTTATTAATATAATTAATGTTAATTTAAATCATTATCATTTATAAATAAGCATTCACTTAAATATTAATAAATAGAACTTATGTAATAATCTATAAAAAGTAGTTATTATTTATGCAATATTTCATTAATTGCAATTCTTTGTTCTTTCTTGTAATGCTTTAAATTCTAGTATGAGGCAAAAAAATATAAGTTTTTTCTCTACAAACAGTATTTCGTAAAAAATTGTAAACTTATAAGTTTTCTATACCATTTTTCATTCAATATAAAAATCCTAACCTTTTGTTATTTATATTTCTTTTCAGAATTTATATCTGTTCTAAGTAAATTTTCCAATTACTCAATTGTAATTTTTAAAGATTTTCAAAATTATATTAGCTCATCTAATATTATATTTTATTTATATTATATTAGATGAGCTAATATAATTTCTATTTTTAAACTTAATTTTTTGTTTTAATTTAGAAAGATTTTCCAATTATATAAATGAATTTTTATAATTAACTGGTAAATAGTTTGCTAAGAATTGTAAAGTAGAGGTTTAATTGATTACAAAGAGATTTTATTTTAAGTTTGCTTACAAAAATGCAGGAATTAATAAAAAAAAAAAAAAAATCAACTTAAATTTCTTTTATATTTCTATTATTAAACATTAACAAGACAATCATAGTAAAAATTTTTGATAGATATACCTAGTAATTTTTATTATAAAAGTTGTTTATTTGTTTATATTTTTATGTAGTAGACAAACCAGCTTTTTCTGAAATAAAAATTGCATTAACTCACATATCTTGTTTCAGTTTCCATAATCTTAAGCAATTTATGGATAAATAAAGCAGATTTGCAATTAAAACTGTATTAATAATGTTTAAATATATATGATCATTTTATATTAGAGTAACTTTTATAGTTGCATAAGAATTCATTAAATATCAAAAAATATAAAAGAGTTTTACAACAATCTAAATGTTATAATGTTTTAATATGAAATATTGAGAAATGTAATGTTTACTACAAAATGGAGGAACAGAAATACATATATATTATTTACATCAATACATAATTTAGGGAATAAACACGACGATAACACATAATGGTAGAAATAAAGATAAAGTAAAAATTAACTTAACTAAAGCATTTTTTTTTCATTTTGAAACTTTAAACTAAAATGAATTAACTACCTTTATTAGGTTTAAATCAACATTCTCATTATATGAATGAAAATCAATTGCATATGGTAAACAATACCATAGAACATTTTTCTAAAAGTTTAAATTCTAAATAGTTATAGTCAAATATAATGAAATTAAAACAAGGTTGAATAAAAAAATAAACATACTTATATGGAATCATAATAAAAAATATGCATAATAGTAAAAATACTAATGGAAGTATACAAGCATATTTAATTTAAGCATTTTTTTAAATTTAAGACACATGATATAATTTAAGGTTCCAATAAATATGTTATATATTCTGATGGAATAAAATTCAATTTTTGAAAAAAATAATAAGAAAAATAAAAGTCAATGAAAATTGCTAAATGCATAACAAGAATATCAGGCTTTTCATATATTTTGTAAAAAAATGATATTGTACCGAGCTTCGGGGTTCGTGTCGATTGAGACTTTTATTCGTAAAAATTCCACTAGATATACCAGCTGTAACAATCATAGTTATACAGCTACAGTTCGTCAGATACAATAAGTAACAGCTTCCAATCACAGGTCTCAAATACCTCAGACAGATAACAGTTTCTCTAGACTAGCAGTCATGACTAATCGTCTTCACTCACTGACTGTCTTCACAAAACTGCCTAACTATGTCGGGTTGCGGTATTTATACCTGACTTGGCGGGGAAATCTACCGATTTCGCCAAGGTTCTGGAGCTTCTAGGCTATCTCGCTAAGTATTGGTCCTAGAGCTTAGGTGATGAATGTTTCCAGAAGTATTTATTTCTCGCCAAGTTTTCTCGCCAAAACATAGCCAAGTCACCAAATCATTAGAAATCCCGCTTTTAACGTATAACACGTCTAAATGACGCAATTTTTGCCCAAAATGTAAGTATTTCCGATTTGTCTGAGATATTTTAAGACAGATACAATAATTACTTATAAATTTGTAACAATATATTTGAAAAATAACGATAATCATTAAATAAATGTGCCACTATTATTCATTTTCTTAACTCATTTATTTTATTAACCGAAACGAAACAAATGCGCATTGCCTACTTTATTTCGCAATAAAAATTCATCATGTCTCCCTTTCCAACGCAAAAAGATCTTCTAGTTCTTAAGTATCTCTCTTCTATTTTCCAGTTAAGCCAACTGTCATTTCCTTTCTCCCACACCACCTCCCACCCATAAAAAGCGATTGTCTAAATCCTACAACAATCTTATAATTCAAACATATTTTTCATTGACATTGTTATTTGTAGTTGAACACGCTCTGTCAATAGCTTTTCTGTACTTGTTACTTTCAGTCAAATACTTTGTAACTACGCTGATTTCTTTGAAGCAGGTACACACTGGCTGTCATTGGCTCTAGTGTCTCAAGATAAAGCGCTGAACGTCAGCTCCAGATAGGAATTCTAACGCATGCGCACTTGAAGAAAGTCGTTGCAATAATTTGGCGATATAAAATGTAAATATTTTTCAAACTTCATTTTACTGACCATATGGTCTTCAATTTGCTTATTTACATTCCAATTATTTCTTGTGTGTGAGCGAAAAGCAATAAAGGGAAAAAATGGGAATTTATGTATTATCCCGTGTACATTTTTTGTCTTAAGAATTTTGCAAATTTTTATAATTATTTTTCGAAATATGAAGGAAAAGCAGACTAGTTTACTTATATATTAGCACCATATAAAATACAAGTGGATAGAAAGTTTATTTGTATTTTATATGGTGCTAAATCGCATCATTAACGACCTTTATTTTTTTGCTGATGTTGTCGACGGGATAATACGTAAGTACTAAAGAAGGGTGGATTGCAATTATCACATTTCCTTCTTTTTTTCTGAATTTTAACAAAGATAAACATAAAGGGAATGAAGTGTCATGGTAAAATTAATTTTACTAAATAAATTGTTTTTGACACTTTTTTGATGGTTTAATTATAAATTGATATTTTATTTTTTTTATTTCTTTTTCCAAAGCAAAAATTAAAATTTAGCAAAAACTGAAAATTGTTTAAAAAATTTTTTGCACACATGAATTGTTTTAATAATCTTTGGATATAATATCAATTTCAATTAAATAAATTAAATAAACTGTAGACTTAAAAGATTTTCTTATTTAGTCTGTACACATTGTCTATTTTTTAAATTAAACATTCTGAATAAGATAAATCATAAGCTGTAAGTACTGAACATCGGTAGAAAGAGTACAACTCATATATTTGAAAAAAAAAAATAATTTCTTCAATTTTTTTAAAAGAAAAAATTTACAAATAACTTATAAATTTCTTCATTTATACTTGGGAAAGATTTAATGACATTTCTATCTGATTTCTGTGTTTTAATAAGGACCCATACAACCACACACGTCTATTAGACGTCTTTTAAAGATCCATAGAGTCAAAAAGACGTCCTGGATACCTTTTGGATATCATAAAGACGTCCATGGTAAGATCTGAACTAGATGGTCTGCTGTCGACTACAAATGAACGTCGGATTGACATCCACGAGGGATGAGTTTTGGTGTATTTGCATTTGGATCTGTAATAGACGTGATTTATGAGTCCATGATAGATGTAATTTAGATGTCCATGGTGGATGTACTTAAGACAATTATAATGGATGCTATCTTGGTATATATTAAAAGTAGATAATTAACTGCAATTGTAATTATTTTTTATTATTGCTTCCATAATTTAAAATAATTTTTTGCCTTAGTCTACAGTCTTTTATTGCTACATTAAGAAATGCTTAACGAAGTAATTAAAAAAAATAATGGCTTTCCTTTTATTGATTCATATTTTGGTTAATCTGTGATTTGGATATCCCTTTCTCGCCAAATGGGCGATAGACGTGCAAAGCGTGGTAACCCTGACTATTTCATCCTAAATGCACTTCTTGTGGCATTCTGTCTTTTTTTGTTATACAATTACATGTGTATTTTTTGTTACACAATTCGTAAAAAACCATTGTTTTTGTTTTCGTTGCCATACCAACGGTGAAATTCGTTAAGAACACGGATTTTGGTTTCGTCGCCATAGAAACCTCGTTTTTGCGTAGTTTTTCTCTATGAGCTTTCAATTCCGCGAGGCAACATGCAAAAACGCGCCAGTTGGCTACTTTTTGAAAATGCGCCAAGCAGGGGACCCAAAGCACATTTTCACTCATATTTTAATATTTTAACTTATATAACTTATAAATTACTTATTTTTTATTCCAAACAAGATATAATAGAAATAAGGTTTAAAAAATTAATAGTGTTATTTAAGAGTAGGAAACCTACCATTTTTAAGTGTATTTTTACTTTAAAAAATTACTTTTGTAACTCTTTTAAATTAACGTTAAAAGATACATATTGCTTTTATTTATAAAATGTGCTTTATAGCAGAATGTAATAATTTTTTATATCATTACATTTTCGGATCAGATTTACTGTACGGTCACTCTTGGCTCGTTTTTTGGCGCCAAATTTGGAAAATATTTTTACTGGAAGTCCGGCAAATAAGTATTTTGACAACCCTATTTGTCATTAATTTCTCATGAATTTTACCAAATTAAATTCCTTAATATAAAATTTAATCAAAATAATTTAACATATCAACTTTATTATTTTACCATTTATGTTTGAAATTTATAAATCTGGTAATTAGATATTTAAGACATTATTGAATTAAAAATATAAACATTTCTAACAATGTTATTATAACGTTACTTAATGTCTTAAATTGGTGAAGGAAATTTTTGATATTTTCCTGATTAATTTACGCTGTTTTTTTACTAATGAGATTTATGTTCAACCAGTTTTATGTATTAATCAGATTGATAAAAATTAAATTAAATATTCGTGAAAATTTCTTTCTGGATATTTACTGTGATTTTGTCTGAGTTTATTGATATGAAAACGTTAATCGTTATTGTTAATTATTTTAAATGTACTTTTTTTATTTTCAAATGCTGATTGACGAACTCCACAGTATTTAAAGACAACCGGAGGTGAAACGAAAACTGTGATAATGAACTGGTTACATCATGCAAAAGCAATATTTATCAATGAAAGAATCAAACATTTCAGTTAATTAATATTTTTGTATAATGTAAATAATTAGAATAAATTGTGTGTATTAAAAATAATTTCTAGTAGTTTGCTATATTTTTCTTGAATTAATTAATATTTACACTCTTTTGATGGAATGTTTTCTTAAACAAATTTTAACTTTTACAAAGAAAAATAATTCAGCTTTTAAACAATAAAATAAGTCATTTTCAGAATTTTGTGTTTTAATAATTTGGATTATTCAATTGAGTGGAAAATTTTAGTTAAATAAAACATTATCTCATTTATCTTGTACAAAAAAGACATTGTTGAAGTTATATTTAATTAGTTAAAATATTAGGTTGAGAAATAAATAATTCTTATAAATTTCTCTTACTGCAAAATTAATTTTAAAAAATAAACTATGAGCAATAATTTGCCTGATATTAAAATAAAAAATATTATTCACTACAAATAAAAATATTCTTGAATATTTTATTGTTACTCTCTAGTTAAAAAAATAATTCATATATTTCTGCATTCACTGGAAAATTTCTAGAAGTAATTTTAACTTTTCCAAAGAAAAAAATAATTTTATTTTAAACAATAAGAAACTAAATTTTCAAAAGGTCAACTATTTAAAATAATGAGCGTAAAAATAATGATAATTTATCAATTGTGAGAATTTTATTTCATTAACTAAACTTGAACAGTAAAACTGTCAAAAATCTAGGATATTTGACTGAAAATTAAGAAAAATGTGATGCAAAAGCAATTTCATAAGTAACAAGCTAATTAACAATTTTCTCATTGTCTAGTGGACAAAAATATATGAGCCATTAAGAAAGATGAGGGATTATTTCAATATCTTTGCACATCTAGAATACATCCATAAAGCTACCTAGTATAGAGCAGTGCGTATGAATAAATACATCCAAATTTCGTCCATAAACCATCCAATGGCAACGTCTCGTAGACGTATAGTGTAAAATGGGTGGATATTTGACGTGTCATAGATCTGAACTGGACCAAAAAGAGACGTCTACTGGATTAGAGTACATCCCGCTGATGATTTTATATTGACGTCTACTGGACGAAATTGTGTTGTATGGAGGTATTATGAACATAAATCAGAATAAAATATTTCACGTGAAAAAAAATTAAGGGTGAAATTAAATAATTTTTCCACAAAAGTATACCAAGCAAAATATTTATAAATTGTCATTTTACCATGCTCACAAGACAAATGAATGGTTTCATTATAAATTCCTTATTTCAAATATTTTTTTTTTTTATTTTTGATTTTATTGTGCTTATATCTCAAATCTATATTTTATATTTGGTTTAAATATGAATTTATAAGCTGGAGTAATTTTTTTAAAAATTAATTAAAATTTGTGTCATGTTGAATTTTTTTTGCATACATGAGTTGTTTTAAAAAGCTTCAATTAAAAAATTGCAAAAATAAAATATTTTTTTACTTAGTGTGTAGAGAGATTGTGTATCTTTTAAATAAAAATTTTTCCTAAGATAAATCGTAAGCTGTTAATACAATAAATATCTTTAAATCAATGCAACGTATAACTCATTTATTTGAGAAAAAATATATTAGTTTTTATAAATAATTAAATTTATAAAAATACTGCAGAATTTAACAAATTTTCTCAGTTATATGTACAAAATATTTGAGACGAAACCTAGCATTTTATACAAAAAAGACTGCTAAGTTTTAGATAACCAAGTTAAAAAAAGTAAGTAAAAATATTCAAAAAGATAAACTTGCTAACCAGATGAATTTATCACATTATTTACATCTCCAAGTCACTGAATTATAGCCAAAATCTTCTGGAGCCGACGATCGGATCTCTATCTCGAGACACTAGTCACTTAATTACTTTGAAATAGGTTGAGTACAACCGTTTGAGGATACTGGGACTCGCACTAATTTTGTTACTGGAAGTACCGAGTATTTTCAAACACTGATTAAAAAACACTGGTTACAGGTATTCCTTCCTATCCCCAGTATATATGTAGTAGGTGTTCTTTCGGTCTCACTTTCGAGTGGCAGCGCATGCGGATTAACAACAAATGATTGGAAACAAGACGTTTCGGTAGAAAAAACTGAGGCATAATCAATATTAGCGATGGTGTCAAATGGTCTACTGTAAGAGCGAGATCTAGTGATGTGTTACTGCATTTTGAAGTATAAAACACCAATTAAGTCATTAATAGATTTGAATTACTAAAGTATGCGCATACTTTCTGTCAATAGTAATTTTTATTTGCTTATTCATTAATTTAAAATATTTTACTTTAAATTAAAACACATATTTAGATTGTTGATTGAAAAGGACCATCTTTGAAGATAGCCCTTTTTTAACGGACGACCTTTAAATTGTAGACAATATTGTGATGCTAATCAAGTTTCAGTTTTACTTTACTTATATTACTATTTTACTTGTTTGATATTTGATGATGTTATTTTCGTTTGAATTTAACTTAAATGTAAAGCATGATAATTGATGCTAAAAATACCATCAAACTTTATTTTATGATTTAATTTCTTAATAATTAAGGAAAGACAGTATTCAGAACTCTCAATGTAAAGGTTTAGCAAGGAGACATTTGTTGATATTCTGCTATAAGTACTCTTTAAGTGACGATGTTTAATAATTATGTAATAAATTTTGCAACTTACTTTATAAAATTAAATAGACAATGTAGTAAGTGGTTTTTGTGCAAAATAGTGTTAGATTTGTTTTTAAATTATTTGAAATTTTACTTGTAAAATACCTTTTAGTGTAAATGGAAAATATGGTTTGGAGTTTATTTTTATCCATTTGGATATTTTAAAAATAAAACTGCTTTTTTTAACACATATGATTAGCATTTATTTATTATTTAATGGAAAATAAACATCCATAATAGTGATAAAAATATGAGTAAAAACTATTAAAATGGATTTTGAAATTATAGGTCTTCGTCCCCATGTGCACTGTCATGCCAGTGAATTTAGTTTAGAAAAATTTCATACTTTATTGCATCATATGAAATGAAACAAAAAACCAAAATCTAGAAGTACCTTCATGTGCAATGAAGCATTTTTTACTCATCATATTAAATTAAATATTTTAATTTTATTTAAGTTTCTTAAATTTTGTCATTCATTATTTGTTACTATGATTCTTATACATTAATTTCATACAAAATAAACATGATATGGGGTTATTTATTGTATTAAAGTGCAAATAAATAACTTCTGTAAATCTGAAAAGAGATGTATTAAATAGTGTAATATTTATTTAAGAATAAATTCTCAAAAAATTTTCAATTTAAATCATTGCTAAAATTTTTTTGTAAAAATGTGAGGCTTAATTTATATATATATATATATATATATATATATATATATATATATAATCTCTGTACTAAAGTCTTATATTTTAGTATTTGATTTTTCTAATGATAATTATCTTTGAAACTACAAGTTGTATTTATATGTAATGTTTTAACATAATTGTCAGAATTAAAATTTTAGCATCCTATCCTAGACAAGTGAAACATAAATATTCTGTTTATAGAGTATACTTTTTATTTATGTATATTTTAAATTTGTCATTTTAATATTTTTCAAGAGCTTAGTGAGGAAAATCCCCTATATTATTATGGTTTGTACTTATAATTCATTACATATATATATATGTGTGTGTGTGTGTACATATATGTATGTATATATAGGAGGGTCACTCTGAAATTTTTGAGATACAACTAGGTTTTTAAAGTTATACTTACAAAATTTTAGGTGTGTTCAAAGTAGTCTCCTCCAGCATCAATGCACTTTTGTAGACGAATTTTCTACAGATTAAATGCCTCAAGCCATTCATTTCTTGGAATAGATGAAAAAAAGGCATTTATAGCCAAATAATCTCTTCTTCTGAATGAAAACGTCCATGTAATTTCTTTTTTAGCTTAAAGAAAAACCCTAAAATCGCACATAGCTAGATCAGGTGAATATGGAGGATGTTCGATCACTTTAATTTGTTTTTGTTTAAGAAACTCAATTGTTAATCTGGCTGTATGTAAAGATGCATTGTCATTGTGAAGCATTAGTCCCCTAACATTCAGTTCTTGCAGAATTTTTGGAAGACATTTAATGGTATACCAGTTTGCTATTAATGTCTTCTGTCCTTCCAACTTGATGGCATTGACCAATCCAGTACTTCTGAAGACTTTGCGTTGTTTTTTCACCATTATCGGCATGAGATCCATCTACAAAGACCCATACTTTGCTTTCTTGACATGTTGGAACGTCAAAAAATGGTATATATGTTTCATCACTTGTTACAATCTTGCGGTGGCCACATCATTTAGCAATTTAAGAGTTTCTTTACTGATTCTGACACGCTCCTCTTTTTGGTGCTCAGTTAGATTATGGGGAACCCAACGGCAAACTACTTTTTTCATATGTAATTCTTCATGAATTATTTTGTGTATCCAATGTTAAGTTCCTTCTGTATCATTTGTTAGGTACAGCGTGATTGTCATCCATTAACATTTTTCGTATGGCAGACACATTATCCGGGATTACTGCCGATGACGACATATCTGTCTGTTCTTCATCCTGAAGAAAATTGCAACCACTTCTAAATTCTCTAAACCATCTGAATACAGTAGCATGAGCTGGAGATTCATCACCAAATGCTAATTGCAACAGTTGAATGGACTCTTCTTGATTTAATCCTACTTTAAAATCGTAGAAAATCATAGCGCGAAAATGTTCTCGCATCAACTCCATTTTCTGTTCTGTTTAAAATTTATTCAATGCTAAACAAGTTGAAGTAAGTCGGTAAAAAAATTGTCTTCTGTGTTAAGATACTTTGTATTTTAAAATTAAACCATTATTTTTATTTTGTAAATTCTCATCTGCACTCATCTCAAATATTTCAGAGTAACCCTCATATATATATATATATAAATGTGTAAATATATATATATATATATATATATATATATATATATATATATATATATATAAATGTGTAAATATATATATATATAATATGTGTATGCATATATATGTATAAATATATATATATATAAATATATGTGTATGTATATATATGTATGAATATATATGTATATGTGTAAATATATATATGTTGCTAAATAGTAGAGAAGCATACAGAGGGTAAAATACGCCAAGAATGCAATAAAGTGCGCCAGACTGGTTTACCAGTTCGGATTACGTATGACGTGCTTTTCGTTTTACATGCGTGTTTTATATGTAACCCTTGAAACTATTACATAATAACCTTGAAGCATTGAGTTTCGACATTTGATTTTTATAGTTTTTGTGTTGCTTGCGAAAATTAATAAGTATGGATGAGGATATATTGACTTTACATTTTTGCATACGTTTGCAGAAAAATCATCAGGAAAACATTATAGAAGTTTTTTTTGAAGTGATAAAAACAGTATATTCGCCAAAAATTAACAATTCGGAGATTGATTAAGATTAGGTGATTTATTTTGTTTCTCATTACAATTTCATTCATATTTAGAAATTAAAGTTTTTATAAAAATAAATGTTTCCATAAGTAAATGAATGTTTAAGTTGTGTGTATTACATTTTTCATGTGTGTGTTAGAAAATGCCACATACTTAAATTTTTTTAATGTGGGCATAACTGCTCATTATATTAAATTTCGATTTTAAGCAAAAAATGAAATTTTTTAACGTATGAAATTTAGCTTTATTGCACGGTTGTTACTGTAGTAGGTAATGCTACACTGATGTTTTTATTAAGGTGGGCGCCATTGCTTGGTATATTAAAAATCGAGTTTAAATTAAAAAAATGAAATTTGTTAATGTTTGAAATTTAGCTTTATTGCCCGGTAGGCACTGTAGTAGGTAGCACTACACTGATGTTTATTTTAAGGTGGGTGCCATTGCTCAATATATTAAAAATTTTGTTTCTATTTATGAGAATTTTAAATCTTCTACAGTATTTAGTTCTAATGGAATATTCAAATTTTTAACATTTGGAATTCGGAAGAGCACGCAATTTCAAAGCTGAAGTTCAAACGTGATCGTTATTGGTTGACGGCTATAGCGCATAATGACGTAATTTAGGTTGGCGACAGAGCTGTAGAATGCTTGGCGTAAAAATTTGAAATTGCGCCAATCCTGTACATGTCTGTCTTCATTTTACCATATGTGTATGTATAATTATATATACATATATATGTATATATATACATATATGTATATACATGTATATACATATATGTATATATATACATTTATATATATTTGTATATATATATACATATATGTATATATTTGTATATGTATATACATATATATTCACACGTACACACATATATATATATGATTTTATTATTGCACGAATTTCAGTTATTTTAAAAACAAAATGTGAATATTTTATTCACAAGCTATTAACCAAGCAAGTTTTAAAATAAAGTACTGAAAAGAATATAATTTTTGAGAATAACTTTATATCATTTTCCTTTATGAATTATCATCCATGTTAATTAATATAAAAAATACATCCAATTTCATTCTTCTGATCCAAAAAGAATTATTGGATCAGAAGGATGGAATTATCTATGAATAATGCAAGCGAAAAAGAAAAATTCCTTGAATGAGAAAATATTGTAATATATGTATATGATTGCTAAAGGTTAATGTTTTTACTTGAAATTTTACTAACTGTGGAAAATAAGAATTTTTTTATTTCGATATTTTTGTTTACTTTTCATATATTTTTTTTTCACTGTAATTTAACATAATTGAATTCATCATTTGTGTAATTTAACATAATTGAATTCATCATTATATATATATATATGTACATGTAATAAATTAATGTACTGTAAAAATGTTATAAATGATATTGTAATTGTCAAAATACAATCGACATGCTTATTTTCCTTTCTTTCTTTCTTTTAGGAGCTGTAATCTAAAAATGGCCGAAATCAGTGCTTTTCGGCAATTTATAATTTTGTTATATAAAGGACTCTTGCTTCGTAAGAGACATTATATTGTCACATTTTTTGAGGTTGTTTTTCCAATTTTACTAGCTTGTGCATTACCAATATTAAAATCAGAAATGTCTCAACCTCACGATGTTAATGAGGAACCTGGAGCAACTCGAATGATTGTAAATGCTACTACATTTCCGCCTTTCTCGCCCTATTATACTCGGTCAACTAGTGAATATTACTTGCAATTGGTGTATGCTCCGTCTAATGATATAATTGATAAATTCATGCTAGATGTTATTGAAAGATTTAAAAGTAACTCCAAATATCAAGGAAATATAAGTAAGTTTATTTAATTTATGGTATTTAATATTTATATAGCAGATTAAACACTCTATATTTTTATTCATTGATGATAATAAACATATAAATATTTTCTTTAAATCTGAGTTTGTCGTTATACGTATATTTACTATGTTTAGTTATTCTAGTACCTGTTTTCATAAATTATTAGTTACAAATGGTTGAGAAAAGAGCACTATAAAAGTATTTTTTCATTTTAAGGACAAAAATGCATTTCCTTTTTGATGTTCTAAGTAATCAAATGTGTTCTATTTATTATATCTATTTTGCTTTTTAGATGTGTATAGTAATTGTCCAAACTAAAAATTATAAATATTAAAAAATGAGATATTTTGGTAGAAAAAAAATTTATATTATACATTGAGTTCATTTATAGCAATATTTTATATTTTAATGTTGGAGATGGTAATAAAATTTTTTTTCTTGAATTAATGTAGGTTGATGTGCAACTTAGTCTAAATAGTATGAATCATATATAATATTTTTATTATTGTCTTTGTTGCTTTATTTAAAAAGACGTGAGATCATAATAGAAGATAATTTACAATTAAAAATGTCACTGTGAGAACTTTTATTACATTCATAACACTATTGATAAGAAATTGTGTAGTAATTCTTACTCTTTCTAAGGTACTGATTTTAATGCATGTAAGGTTCATGCATCAATGACTCTTAGAGCATTTTACGAATGGAAATTTGGAGACCTCACTGGTAAATTTATGCAATCAATGCTCTCTTCTTCCAGATAACCATAGGCAAATGCTATTCTGTGTAATAGAACATTGTTGTCTATAAAAACTAATTGGTCACCCACAGCTTTTCAAAATATTCTGCTTGTTATTCTTGTCTGTCAGTGTCTATTGCACATTGTTTGAATCACAATTATTAAACTGTCTATAGCAAGTTATTTGTTGCTCACAATGCTATTAGCATATAATAGTACAACTAGTAAATAACCTTTTTTCAGTATTAAAATTCATTAAAAATAACTACAGAAACAGATATACTGACAAATGTTTGTACGAATGTATTCAAATGTTAGTTATTACCTTCTCCTAACATTAAGAAATCTGTTAACAACAAAAAGAGGGTTCCATCCTTCACATTAAAGTTACTAAGCCTTTTCAAAAAATTGCTGTTATATTTCTTATTTATTGTTAGCTTGTTTAGTTTTTATTAAATGTATGATTCAATTTCATTTTCTTTTTGTTATTTAACATTTAATTATGCCTGAGTTCATATTAGTTGGAAGTGCAAGTTTTAGACAGTAAACAAGCTTGATCTTTTTTTTTTTTAAAAAAAAGTAGGTAGTTCTTTTGCTTGGTATCTCATAATAAAATTTTAAAAAATGCAATTGCATAAAATCCCTATAAGTTTAATAACCATATGTTTAAACAATTCTGTGTTATAATTTTAACTGTACTCTATGAATAGGATTTTTTAAAAAATAAATAATAAAATAATAAATTTTTAAAGAAACAATAATATGTATTTTTAAAAAAATAAATAAAATAGAAGATTCCACTCACAATTTGATGGTTACATGAAACTTCCACAATTTTTTTAAATGATCTTTTTAATTTATAATTGATGCATAAATTGTTATCTTAATGTAATACATCATCAGTTCTTAGAATAATAGTGGCAAATATTTTTGTCTAGTTCAAAATATATTGTCAGTTTAATTCTGAACATCAGTGTATTCTAGTACCTATATATCTATTTATCTGTATGTGATATTACTAAATTTTTCAGCTCATGGAATAAATTGGCAAATCTATTAAAAATAGTTAAAAGTAGCCAAATAAAGAGAAATAGAAACATTCTCCTTTTATTTGAGCCACATAAAATGTTAATGATTTTTTTATTACTTTCAGTTAAAGCATTGAAAAAAGTATTGTCAATTTTTAATTATTGAGAAATGAAGTAGAATTAGCCATTTCATTTCTCCAAGAATATTTATGACCTTACAGTCTAATATGCATAAATGGATGCAAAATAAATACTTATATTGATGAAAGTATTTAAAAAAAGTGATTTGTGAAAATTTATGAATGTGCAAAGGAGAAAAACCATTTGAAGTATGGCTCTTCATCATCTTGGATTGTATCTTATTTATAAATGTGTGTGTGTATGTGTGTGTGTGAGAGAGAGAGATTAAAAATCTAAAGATTTGGCTTCCATTTATATAATATATGGAAAGCAAACTTTTACATTTTAATTAAATTTATTGTATTTTCTAATGAAATAAATACTATATATTTTTCTAATTTATATTATTAATTTTGCATTGTATACTTTTTATTTTGAAATTACTGCTTTTATTGGTGTGCACAATATTATCAATTATATTAGGAATATATATATTTTTAAGTAAATAGATTTAATTAATGGACATATAATTTTTTTTACTAATATAATTATGATTTAACTTTATAGCTAGTCATGCACAAAACTCAGAAGATGAATTAGAATCTTTTTGCCTCTATTCTCGAGGTAGTGGAAATTCCGTTATTCAAATTGGAACTGTTTTCAACAATGTTTTACAAAGTCTCACACAGCTTCCAAATTCGCTTGATTATAAAATCAGATATGGACATCCTGGTTATTTTGATTCTTTCTACACTGAGCAGAAATATCAAGTGAATGGTCCTCACACAGATTCTAGTAAGTTTATTTAAAATTAATTATATTATTTCTAAAATGTGTCTGTCTCAGTGTCCATTTACCAAAAATTTTTTTATGGAACCTGATTAATTATTTTGAAAATTTTTTACAACCTTAAGTTTTAAATTCAACCATCAGAAAGTCTAAAATTGAGGTATTTTGCTTGTCAGCATTTTTTTTAATCATTAAAGCTAGATTACTGATAATCATAAGTTGACTGTTATGTCTAATCATATATTTTTGTTTATTGTAAATTTAAAATTTTCATATATGTGTTTCATTTTAAGTGTTTTATACTTAAAAAAGTTAATTTGTGTAATCTAGTAAATAAGGCTTTCAATATATTTAAAATATCCTGGAACTGTCATTACCACTAACAACGATTTGACTGTAGAGATAAACAGCAGGCTCACTGTGTCAAATAAATGCTATTTGGCTTTAAAAAACAACTAAATTCTCAATTTATGAGTTTAAAAATAAAAATTTATTTCTGTGAAACACTAACTCAACCAACCCTGCTATATGGGTGTGAATGCTAGGCAATTACTAAATAAAAATAGATTATTAATCTTTGAATGTAAATTCTTACAAAAAATGTTTAGTGCAGTCCATGAGAATAATAGCTCGGGACCCTTGTTTAATTTTAAAATCTATCGAAAGTATGAGCAATCAAATATTATTAGAATCATAAAATGCGATAGACCTTGATGGTTCAAGCATTTGTTCTGTTCTGACAATAATTAGTAAACCTATTAAAAATGCTCATTTTCACTAATCTCATGGGAAACAGAAGATGGAGAAGACCACAAATTAGGTGATTTGACTCAGTTGAAAAGAACTATAATCTGATAAATAAAGGAAACTAGAGGAGCCTTGCAATGGATAGAACCAGATGGCAACCACTCTTAGGGATGACAGTAGCCTGTAACAAGTTGTAGTGACTTAGATGCAGAAAAAAAGCTAGAAATTTGTAAAAATGCTACAAATTCATGTATAAATTTTTCATTTATATCTTCTTGAATAAATATAGCTAAAATCTTTCAGGAAATATGAAAGTGAAAGGATTAAATGCTCAGCAATGAAACATTTAAACTAAATGTAATGTTATTTAATCTGTTGTTGTTTCATTTTGAAGCATTAATCTCATGCACTGTTTTAATAGATTTTTAAAAAATTTAGTCTATGTGAAGTACTAATACTGTATGGGAACCAGTGCTTGTGTTGAACAGTATATGTAATCCAAATTAAGGTAGTATTTTGTGTTCTAAATAATTTATAAAAGTCCAAGTGGAAGCTAAATGTGTGATATTTGTTGTAATGTAATTATGAATATGAAAGTTATAAGTTTTAAGTGTTACATAACATCATTTTTTATTTACATTATACTTTTGACATTAGTGCATTTAAATGAATTTGAGTAATTTGATTTATCATCATCTATTTCCAGTGTTCTGATATTGGTTTTGATGAATGTGAATAAATTAAAAGGTTATATGTTGTAAGAACCTAACTATATGTCTATGAAAATTTTCAAAAGAAAAAGTTCTTAACACTAAAGAAAAGTTATACTTTTTTTTTTCTTGTAAAACTTTTATGGAAATTAAAATACAAAATCGCGATTAGTATGATTTATGAGGAATGGAATATAAATGAGTTAAATTTTGCTGTCTATTATCAGCAGGAGCAGAAAATAAACTTTTTGGAATCCTTTTTAAGCAGTAACAGTTCTTAAAATAGAGAATAGAAAAATTATTCATTCTTTAATAAATAAAGCTGAATTTTGATTGAGTGATTTCTAGAATGTTGGAGGGAAAGTACACTCTTGAATGTTCTAATATTAATACATGATGCTAGAATCTTTTTATTTATAACCATTCAACTTTGAAAGTAAGATGCCAGTATCCAATTAGTTAATTAATCAAATTCTTATGATTATATTGAATTTTTCAATTAATATGTATGTGATTAATAGGTGTTAGTGGAACGTGAGAATATAAAGCAGTTTATCAACATCTTCAATTAACTATATTGCTAATATCGTTACTGATGAGCTGTACTCAGTTTTATTAACAACAACAAACACTCTTGCGCACGTTCAAGAGTACCTTCTATCTCAAACACTTCATAGGTTGAACAGTGTTTAATTTGCTAAAAAAATGAGCATATATGAAATAGAATTTTTAATTTTAGTATCTCAGCTCACTTTCCTATTTTCTTCTTGCATATAAATACAAATTTATGAAATCAATTTGAAAAAAATAAAATGTTACGTAAAATAAAAAATATTTTGTAGAAATAGTCATTATTTATGACATATTTGTTTTTATTTGGTTGTAAATAAAATGCTATGTATGTTTATGAAAGTTTTCTTCTTTGCTATATTATTTATTTTCATACATTTCCTTTTCAGAATACAGAGATTCTTTTTTCCTCGGGTGGCAAACTGCTGTTGAAGAGACATTTATTGAGCATAAAATGAAAGATTCTGCTGAGCAATTAGATTATAAAGTCAGTTATGATACTTAATAAATTTAGCTTGAATAGAATATTATTTTTTTCTACTACTTTGCTTTTTAGCTTAATGCTGAAGCTATAAGACATCAATTTTAAAAAAAAGTGTTAAAAGTAATTTCTTAAGAATTATTTAAAATTTAATTATTTATTTTTGTATGCATATTTCCTGTAACAGTCTTATGGTAAAATAATTTGTAGTTTGCATTTTCTAAATATAATGTAATTTTCTAGCTTAATATCTATAGTTTCTCACATGATTTTCAAGACTTATTGGTTGTTGCTCTGCTTACCTTAAAAAATTTTGATATTCTTTAAAGTTTTTCTGCTTCATAATCATCACTTTTATATCATGTCTAGTAAATTTATAAGAAATATTCAAACTTATGGAATATATAAGCAATTTTGAAATTTATACCGTAGGAAATTTTCCATTATATTCAATATCAATACTATTACAGAAATGTTTTTATTTCATTTTTTCCATTTCTTTCTACAATCATTTGTGTCTGCTAAAGTGTTCATAAAAAATTAATTTGAAAATTGTTTAAGGATTTAAGCTCTTTTGGTGTAATCATTGCTAGTTTTTTATAATTGAAATTGCTGAAAAATATTTAAATCTCCATTATATTGAAGAAAAGTAATTTTTTATTGTTATGCTTGCTGTGAAGCAAACCTATATTTGTTTATATTACTATATATATATATATATATATATATATATTATATATATATATATATATATATATATATATATATTCCATTTTAACACAAATTTTATAAATGTTTTTGTTAAATTTTGAAATTATTTAAAAAAAAATTAAAATCATTAATTTATTATTTATATTATTTGATTATTTATGTGAAAGAAATTATTCTCAACTGTTTTGTTCAATATTTTTACTTATGCTCTTGAAAATATTGTATTCTCAATGTGGCTGTAAAACTTTTTTATCATTATATTTAAAGTAATTCAATATGGTTATATTTTAAGGATGCATTTGATAAAAAATGAACTCCAATATTCAAAAAGCAACAAAATTTGAAATGTGCTCAATCCCCATAAAACAATTTTGTGTGCATTTATCGAGGAGCATTATACTGCAGTTGTGTATCACAAATTTGCAATTTTTTTTAACTCTGACTGAATCTCTGATATAGAAACTATTAATGATTCCTTATTTTATCTTTTAATTGTATTTACTAAACTTTTATCATTGTTGTTTGGTGCTTTAGTCGCTTTAATATTATACCAAATGAATAATGTAAATGAAATTTATTTTATTGATAAAACACAATGCATAGTTAATTAATATTTATAAATTATTGTTTGAATTCTGAGAAACTTTAATTTTAAAGCCATTATTTCATATATTTCTTGTGTCAGTTGAATAACTTAAAATAAATGTAATATAAATTTAAACAAATAGTGTATATATATAAATGAATGATATGTATATTTCTATTTTCAAAGAGCAGAAAAGAACATAGAAAATTAACTAAGAATAATCTAAGCATCTTATTATTATTATTATTTTTTTTAGTTAATTAAGAAGCAATTTAAGAGAAGACTAGCTGTATTCTTATAGATTTTGTAAAATAATACTTAATTGTAAATAATATTAATTTATTACTCTAATTAATAAGTTTAAAATTAATGTTGAGTTGTGTTTCAAGTAAAATCATAGAGAAATCACTTTAAATTTAAAATTTTCGCTTTTGTTGTTGTCGCTTATCTCCAAGGGTCTGACGAAGTCAGACCAAATCTAGGAATCCATTGACTGAGAAATTGATGACAAGGATTGTATTAATTTCAATATATATTAGTGTAGATTTTGTCCCATAGTATATTCATACAATTCAGGATATGCTCAGGAGAAGCTTGGTGTCCATAGCATTTAGGACAGAGGGGGAAGGTCTTGTTACCCGCTACAAAAGTGAGGCATTTCACATGGTCAGAGGCAATATGTGCAAGGCAAGTGCTGGATTTCTTATCACAGGAAAGTGTCAGAGAAAGTCCCAGCTTTCTACCCTTCTAGAAGTGATGAGTCAAAGGTACCTGCCAATCGGTTTTAAACTGGGATTTTTTCAGGGAAAAGAGTTCAAGGTAGGTAAGTGCTGAAGAAGAAAGAACAGATGACCTGAGTGCTCTTTTGCCAAAGTGTCTGATAACAATTTTAATCTTGTGTAGAATAGAAAGGCTTGTTTGGTCTCCCAAGCAGATCCAATTTTGCAGATGTTGAATTGAACTACGGCTATCAGTTAATATCCAGACATCGCTATAATTAGTTCCACTCATGATAGATTCCAATCCGATGTTGATGGCTGTTAGTTCACTATGGAAGACCAAACATAAGTCGGGATTACGTTGACTAAAAGAGAGTTTGTCATGAGGAGTCTCGATGAAAATTCCGCTGCCAGTTCGCTGATTTATTTTGCTGCCATCAGTGTAGATTTTATGTCATTTGTTGGTATATTATTAATGATTTCCCAGTAGATTGGGAAGCCATATTCTAAAATGGGCTTGAGTGCTATGTAGTTAGTTCTAATGGTAGTTGCATCCACTCTCCAGTCTCTACCAATAATGTATTTTGTAAAAATGAATTATTAGTATTTTTTTAATTAAAATCCTGACATCAAATAATTATTTAGTTTATATACCACTATTTTAAAGTACAATTAATGAAATTGAACTGAAATATTGAGTAATTAAAATAATTTTTTTTTTGTGGCAGATTTTGTTATCAGATAAAAATTCTGATTTTTGCAGTATTTGGAGAATTATCAGATTTATCTGCTTATTATTCCAAAGCAAATGAAAATTGTATTAATATCAATGTATATTTTTTGTATTTTTACTTATTTCAAGTGTAATGATTCACTTTATATATATAATTATTACACATTCTTCTTATATATCACTAAATAATTTTTTATACTGTTTGCAAATAATTTTACGTTATTTGCAAATTAAATTCCAATTATTTTTTGAAAATTATATAAATAATTAAACCTTCTTTGTCTATTAAAAATGGAAAAAGTAGAATACCATTGGTTTTGTTAAGCATATTTTCATGTTGTGTTGCGTTTCTAAAAAATTGCTATTTTGATCTGAAACTTATTGGTATTTTCCTCACCTTATTGCTTACTGTTTGAATAAATATTTTTAATTATTGAAGTGTATAATTTTGTATTTATTTCATATATATACTTAGGTATCAATGCAACAGTTTCCTTACCCTGATGCTAAAGAATCTGCAGCAACTTTTACAGTAATAAATATAGTACCTTGGTTTATTGGATATGGATTTTTATCTTTTATGATGAATCTTGTTAGAAGAGTCATGGAAGAAAAATCGAATGGATCAAAAGTAACTGGTTTTTATGTTTAAACTAAAAATTTTCTTTCTTTCTTTTTTTTTTTTCTTTTTCTTTTTTATTAATCTCACATACAAAATGAAAGGTATAGATTTTTTTCAACATTATTCAGAAAAAGAATTGCATAAAAAATTTTCTTTTAAAATTCTAGGAATTTTTAAGCTTTAGAGTTATAGAATACTATGTTTTGTTCTAATATTAATAAAAATAGTTTAAAAATAAACTTTTATAGTTCTTATACAATGATAATATTTTTATTGGCCTTTACAACTCAAGCCTTAACCTTTTATATAACCTCTTACCAGACAAATTTGTTTCTAAATTTCTTTTCCAATTTGTGATTCTTAAGTATTTTATATCATTTAGAGTATTGTCTTAATTCCCTTTTTTCCATCTTTCATTATGTCAATGCTAAGCTAGAAGATGAATGGTTAGTATTCTAGATTCAGTTCAACAATTTGTAAATTAATATTAAGTATATGTTTCCATTGTGTTTTGGTGCCCACTTTTAACTTTAGGTCTCAGTCCAGTTAGCACTCATTTGGAAATCTGACCATAGAGCATTAAATAAAATAAATTCTCTTGGTCAAACAACATTACTATTTACCTAAATTGATCCATACATCTATCTCAATATGTGGCATCTAAATATTAAAGCATTAATATCATTTTGTGTCTGACTTTACACACATCTTATTATTAGCCAAGTAATTTTGAGTTTCTTTAATTTGATTATTTTAAGAATTAGTTTATTTTTAAAAATGCTGAAACAAAAAATATCAAGTCTATTTATGAAGCCTCTAATATCTAGTTGTCAAATAGTGTATTCTTAAACCAAGTTAAACAATAAGGAAGATAGTGTATCATCCTGTCAAATGTTTGAATTGATATCAGACACTTCTAAGAAGTCATTTTGAATCTCAACAGTGGTTTGAAAACCTCAAAGTAATGTGAGGTAGTTTTTTAAAATTTCATTAACACCTTTAGTTCAGCCGAAATTCCACTTGTTTTTACTCTGTCCACCTTACTAAATAACTTTTTGGAATCAACAAACAGCTCAATATTACATTCATTAAATTTTTCAGTGATATTTTCCTTTTTATGCACTTATTTTATAATTAAGGATGTTGACCTAAAACAACATTTGTAATCATCTTAGTTGTGCAATTCGTATAAATTTCTTGTAGAGTAAGTTAGGGAAAGTTGTGCATATAATGCATAAATATTTGGTTATGCTATTAATATATATAGTTATTACTGTCTTTTGTGTTACCTTTTTATATATTATTACAATAATTTCAAGATTTCATTCAATAGTGATTTTCTCTGATACATGAGTAAATAATTTGTATATTGCGATTGCTTAATTCTTGTATATTTTATGTACTCAATTCTTTTTTGAATATTTTTTATTTTTCTCTTTTTAAACAAGTAGTTTTTACATTAATATATGATGTTGAAATTTATTTCTGGTTAACATATTTAAAGTCATCATTCCATATTATTTGGTTGTTTAGCATGAGCAGAATATGAAAGTAATCTATTTTTTCTATTACTTTTAGTAGACTTAAAATGATGCTCCTATCAGAATCTTTCCAATAAGAATTAAGATTCATTTATTATCATTTTAGTTTTACTGTATAATTTTCTGTATTTGTTTTTTCTGTTACTTTATAATAAGCTTTTAATGTTTTTATTTAAAAAAGCTTTATTCTTTCTATATATTTTATTTGCAATATTTTATGTATATCATAATTTCCTTTATTTGATCTGCAGTATATAGTTTAATTTTCTACATTGGAATGGAATCAGGTTTAACAAATATAATTTTTTTTATTTATTTATTTTTTTAAATTACGTTCTTATGTTGGCTTTTTTGAGCATAATAAGTCTTGCAGTCCAATAAAGAAAAGTTTCTCCAGGAGTGGAGAGCATCTTGTAATGTGAAGAAGAGCGGTCTTCCTGGAGGGCAGAACATTTCCAAAGATGCTCGCCATCCATGTCAACATGTTCCCTACATAAAATGCAGTTGGGTGAATCCACAAGCCCTAAGTGATATAGACGTTTCTGGAGAAAATCATGCCCACTAAGTAACCTGAAGTAGGAGACCCCTATAGATCTAGGTAGATCTCTGGGGATACATGAATTCAGCAGAGTCCACCAAGAGGCATCAATTGCATTCTCTTTGTAATAAATTTTTCGCTGGTGATGCATAACCCATTTTAGAAGGAGTTTGACAGTTCTCTGGCCAGTAAGAGTATCTGCAGGGTTTAAAAAAGAAGCCTCTTTCGCGATATTGTCTGCTTTTTCATTTCCAGGTAAGCCGCAATGGCTAGGGATCTAATATAAAGTAATTTCCTTTCCCGCAGACAGTAAAGTGTTAATGATGGTCTTACAGTTAAATTCTGTAGACTTAGGTAGGAGAGTATAATTTGCCACTGTATGAATGGCAGCCTGACAGTCAACAAGAAGGACAAATTTCATTTCCGAGAAATCTAAAATTTTTTGGAGAGCCATGTAAATTGCATATATTTCTCCATCAAAATTATCTAAATTTTTCCCAAATGCTCTTTGAGTTGGAAAAATTTGGAGAAGACACCAGCTCCCGCTCTCCCAGTACTTCTCTCTCGGCTGATCCGTCAGTATAAATGTGCATCCAATTGTCGAGTGGGTATCTCTCATTAATAGTAGCAAGAGTAGCAGCCCTGAGTTCTGCCTAAGGGGAAACTCCCTTCTGGACAGGTAGGACAAGGTCGAAGACAGGCGTGGCATATTTCAGCATACCTGGGAAGACAGGGGGTCTGGCTGTAAAGGCTCTATTACTTGAAGTGCCAAGTGATCTGAAAATTCTCTGGAATTCTGATAAAAATGTTCATTGTGTTTTTAGTCTCAGAGTGCTTGGTCGATAGTTAGTCCAAAAACCCTCCCTACGTAGTAGCCTTTCACCGAGAACCAAATTAGCAAAAACTCTCCTATCGTGCAGACAGTCAAGGCCAGTTTGAAGTTCCAAAGCTGGTATTGGAGTTGAGAAGGCTCACCCAGTGATAAGCCTAAGAGCACTGTTTTGAGCAACATTGAGTTTTGATAAAACAGTATCTGAGGCAGTGATTAAAATTTTGGCTCCATAATCGAAGACTGGTCAGATGAAAGAGTTAAAAGTCATGACCAAAACATCCTGAGTGGCACCCCACTTAACACCAGCTAGTCTTTTTAATAAATTAAGTTGGCCTGAGACATTTTCAGCGATTTTTGAGGCCTGTTTGTTCCAGGTGAGTCTTGGGTCTAAAAGAATACTGAGGTATTTATCACAATCAGTTCTCTGAAGTGGTTTGTCATCAAAGTTTAAAATAATCTGATGCTGTTTAGTACTCAAAGTAAAAAGCTCAAAATTGGTCTTGTCAATGTTGACAGAGAACTCATTGTCATTAGTCATTTCAATAAAAAGTCCAGGGCAGAATTCATAACCCTCTCTAGTGTTTGAAAGTTGTTTACAGTTGTCCAAAGGACCAGATCATCTGCATATAACAAAATCTGAACATCAGGGCAAGTCTTCGACATGTTGCATATGAGATCATTAATCATCAACTTGAACAAAACAGGGCTTAAAACAGAACCCTGAGGGAGACCCTGAGCAGTTTGCCCAAAACCCGATCTAGCATTTACATAATTTACGTTATAAAACATTGTGAAAGGAAATCAAAGATCCATCCTGACAAAGCTTGTTTAGTAACAGTTTTTGCCAAACACGGTCAAACGCTGATTTAAAGTCGATAAAGACTGCAAGAATGCTTTCTTTTCTATGAAAACTATCTTTGATTTGTTGACTGAGTCTGACTATTTGTTCTGTAGTATTAAAGTCCTTTCTAAACCCAGCTTGTCTCTCGGAGATAAATTTTTTACCGTCGAGAAAAAACTGTAATCTATCAACAGTCATTCTCTCAATCAGCTTGCTCAAGATACAGGTCAGAGAAATGGGTCGAAACGAATTCAGGTTAGATGGATCTTTATTTGGTTTCAGGATTGGAATAATGTTAGCTTTTCACCATAAAGCCGAAAGTGTTCTACCCCAAGTTCTGTTAATAAATTTTAAAAGTTTCGACTTGGCTTTCAAGCCGAGTTCTAGGATAAATTCTGGTAAAATCTCTTCAGGTCCTGCACTCTTGCCACATTTTAAATGCCTTAAGGCATTTTTGAATTCTTCATTGGAGAAGGGAACAGAGAAGAGACATGACCTGGAGTTGCTTAAAGAGTTTGGCCTTATTTCATCTTTTCAAATTTTTGCTTTTGGTCTAAAATTACTAATTTTGTGAAAATGACTGCAAAAAGTATTAGCAATATCTTTGTCATAGGTCAAAAGCTTTCCATAAGCCTCAATTGGCTTTTTACAAGGTTGGGTCTTTTTTCCATCAAGAGTGGATAAAAATTTAAAGGCCTTAGTTCCATCTTTACGATAGTTCAAGTCAGTAAGAAATTTTTAAACAAGCACCTTTAGAGCTTAAAATATTCTTTTTGAGTGGGGCTTGTTTTTGTCTTAAATTAATACAGTCTCTCAAGAGACCAGTGGATTCAGCAAGGATTCTTGCTTGATCTCTCTCTTCCCGCAGAGATTGGAGTTCATCGTTCCAAAAAGGTTTTGCCTCTTTCCTGTGTCCTCTTGGAATGCAAGCTTTTGCGCATTCAAGAATAGTAATAATGATATGGCCAAGAGCTTTATCATTGTTGTAATCAAGCGCACAGTCTCCTAGGAGAGAGTCAGTAAAATCAGCATATTTTTGCCAATTTGCCTTCTTTAAGTTCCATTTTGTAACAATGGGTTCCTCCTTGAGTTCAGGTTTTGTGATCTTTGCTAAAAGAATCTTATGTCCTTCTTCACCTGGAGCAGAAAGGAGATCATAATTAATAAGAGGAGTGAGATTAGGATGAGTCAATAAAAGGTCTGGGTGAGCTGTTCCACCAGAAAAGGACAGAAAGGAAGGAAAACTACTTGAATTCTCAATGTACTCAACTTGGTTTGAGTCAATGAAATTCTCAAGAATGTTGCCAATAGAGCAGTTCTGTTTGTATCCCCATCTCTGGGAGTGAGCATTGAAATCTCCAAGTATTAGTGAGTGCTTGTTCCAATCCTGTATAAGACAGTTTAAGTGTGGCTTGTTCTTAGGAGGATTATAAACAAAGGTGATACAAAAGGCTTCGTTGTTTTTCCAAACACGAATTTCAAAAGACTGTAATAGATCATGATCGTTCATGGAATGTTTAACTAATGTATCAGCTATAAGGGATCGTTTTACAAAAACTACAATCCCAGAGGCTATTTGTCTTGAGTGTGGTAAAGAGAAAGACTTATACTGGTTAATGGGACATAATTTTAAATTATTGGCAGCAGAATCACTTTCGGCAACACCTAGTACATCTGCTTTCACTTGATGGACAATGACTTTAAGCTCAGAGAACTTGCCCTGAGTAAGGCCTCTAGCATTCCAAAAAATTACTTTTAGACTGGTGTTGTTGTTGCACTTAAAAGTGCAGTTTTTAGAAGTTGAAGATGCCTTCATTAAGAAAAAGACTGCAAGATAAAGACGAAGGCTGTAACAGATTTAGTGTTACTCAGGGTGCACCACGAGCAGGCCTTTTACACTACACCCCTAACAATTATAATAGCATGATTCTCATATATATACAAATATTTTCTGCCCATTAAAAATGTAACAAATGTAATAAAAATATTTTTCATTTATTAAATGTAAGGTATAAATTTCTCCTAGATTAAATAATTATTTAATTTATATTATAAATTAATGGAGCACTTAGTTTTATTATCCTAAAAATGTTGGTAATACTTAATTTGTAAAAATATTCTAGGCATAATTTGTTTCAGTAAATGCAGTGTGTTAAGTGCTTTTAATTTTCTTTTAGGAATTGATGAAGATGATGGGCATGACAGATGCAGTTTATTGGACCAGTACATTTGTAAACTACTTCATCATTGCATTTATTATATCATTAGTTACAGTTATAGTATACAAGGCACCTTTAAAAAATTCATTTGTGTTTCTAAAACACACTGACTTTTCTTTGCTGCTTATAATTCTTCTATTATTTTCTGCCAGCATCATTCTGTTCTCCATGGCATTCAGTATCTTCTTTAATAGTGGTAAATTTTATTTTCTGTTTTAGGAAGTTTTTACATATCTATTAAAGTTTAAAATATTTCGTGATTTAGAAAATTTCTAATATATAATATTCATAAAATGTTTGTAATTCATGAAATCTTTTAAATGGATTTAAATGAAAGCATCACTTATAATGGGTTATGAAAATAATATTTCTCATTTTAAGTTCACAATTATAAATAAAAAATTATAATGCCATTGAATTTATAATGATTTGTTTTGCTCTTATATATCCGTTAGAGATGAGCAAGTTAAATCTAGATTACACTGAGTAAGAATAAAAGCACTGCCTTCCTAAAATATTGTGGCTCATTTAAAGGATTATAGACTGATTACTGATTTTTTTTTTATTGAATTGGATTATTATTTCCTATTATCTTTTATATTGTACCACCACCAATTATTATAATAATTTGTATGAAATTTTTCTAAAACTATAATTTCGAACAATCTGGCGAATGGCCAGTTAAAAATTAAATTATATGATTCACTTTGAAAAAATGTGTAATTATAAAAGAATAATATCTCGAAATTTACTTCCTAGGAGAATTTGACATATTTCTACATCCATTATATTCAGTCTGAATATTTTTATTAAATTCTGAATATTTTTGTTTGGAAATGTTTATCTTTTACAATTTTTATTTGCATATTATTTTCATGTTGTATTTTCATTAAACTGTTATTGAAAAATTAAAATTTTAAATTAAAGAATGAAAATGAAGTTCTTTTATTTATTCCATAATTTTTGATATTGTGCATTATTATTATTATTATTTTTTAAAATTGATGAAGAGACTTGAACTTATGGGATTCAGATTTGTTTATTTTTTACAGTTATCTTTTAAACATATTTTGCTTTAGCAAATTATCTGTATTGAAAACTTATCAAGAAAATTTCAAATTTTAATGGATTTTAAAACAAAAAATCAGGAATGATACCAATAAGATGCTTAAATTATCCATCTTTAGAATTTATTTGTATCTGACAATATTATGAAGGTGAGAAAGGAAAAGATGGCCTTGTAAATTATTGATTATAATTATATTATTTAAGAAGCAAAAGTAACCATCATTTTCAAATTACATTTGTTATATTTTATAAAATTTTTTATTATATCAATAGTATTTTACATTCTTGTTTTTTATTTGAAAAGAAAAATATTTAATTGTTTTTAAACTAAAACATTGATTATAAAAAGATCATATCAAAGTTCTTTCATAATATATATATATATATATATATAAAAATTTCAAATAAAACTAATTTTTTATAGTTCTTCTCTATTTTATTTCATATTACTCATATTTTGTTTTAAGGTTTATATTGCATTAAAGTTTGAAAATTTATTTTTTACTTTGTATTTTAATATCCAGTCTTGTTATATATAAATATATATATATACACACACACATATACAGTATTTCCACTAAAGTCCCTTGCCACCCTCTTAACTTCGGAACGCCTGCTACTATATTTATAAAAGTGGTTTCTAGGTATAGTAAAGTAGCCATTCGCTATTGAATGAAATAGACTACTATGCTACCTGGTGGAAAACTGCTGAGTTAGCATTCCTATCTCGAAAATGGAAGAAGATAGAGAGAAAAAGTGATTTACAAAGTTGTAGAGAATCCTCGATTTAGTACAAAAGGATACCTCGTAGGCATTAATGTGAAGAATACAACGGTTTGAATGCGCATTTGTTGTTTCGTGCTGTGACATGACAAAATGATCTAAGAAAGAAAAAAGAAAAAGTTTTATCAGTATACTTTATTTAAGATGTTCAAACTTCTCACCGTCATCTGCAATGCACATTTGGATCCTTGCTTGAAGATCACGTTACATGTGTTGAAGCATAAAGCATTGGAGCAATCAAACCATAATGTGTTGTTTAAGATTCTGCAATTTTTGTGGAGGGGTCGTATACACCTGCTGTTTCAAGTATCCGTACAGGAAAAAGTCCAGTGGTGTCAGACCAGGAGAACGTGGAGGCTATTCTTCAAAAATGCCATACCCTAGTATTTGTTTGCCAAATTCCTTTATGAGACATTGCTTCACTGGAGATGTCTTGTGAGCAGGTGCGTCGCCATGTTGAAACCATAGATTCTTAAGATTAAGCAACAGCAGGTTCTCCATAAAATCTGGTATTACCTTCTGTAGCAATTGTAAATATAGTACCATTGTAAAATATTGGGCCTATCAGCTTGTTATTGTAAATTGCACACCAAGCATTAATAGCATAGCGCATTTGATGTCAAACATTGACAAAATATTTAATATTTTCCTGATTTCAGTAATGGATGCTTTGCCTATTGTACACGTCATTCTGTGAAAAGCATGCCTCATCCATCTACCTTGTATCTGCCAAGACCTGTATCTGATTCATGAAGTTGCACCATGCATAATCTTCATTTGTCATCCCCATCCGCTAAAACCTGTTCAGGCATTGGTCAATATGGATGAGCTGGTTTGTTGGGTTTTATGGCACAAGGTTGGTATGGATGAGCACCTGATTCACTTAGGAGTTTCCAAACTTGAATTTTGGGGAGACTAAAGTGTTGACTGTTCTCTCTTACGTTGCATTTCGGATATGTGAAAACATGTGCTAATACCTCATCCGGTTGAACTCTGTCCCACCTTAGCTGATCTGGCAGATCGAAGTCGACTAGTAATGCAACCTGTCTCCTTTAAACGTTTTACAAAAGTTAGGATGGTTTAATGAGGAGATGCGAGTCTGTAGGGAAACATTAGCGATACAATCTTGCTGCTGTTGATGCCTTGTCTTGAAATTCACTGTACAATAAAACCATCTCACAATACTCAGCCATGACCATTTTATGTCTGTCTCATGTGAACAGGCATGACGTTTCTTACGTGTTTGCATACTGCATACAAATTGTTGGAATTATTTTTAATATTTCCATTCTTACCATTTTTAAATAAGAGTTAAAAATGTAATCACGAAAAGGATTTTTTGTTTTTTCACATATGCACATGTAGGATGTGCCACGTCATAGCACGAAACAACAAATGCGCATTTTAACCGTTGCATTCTTCAAATTAATGTCCACAAGGTATCTTTTCATACTAAATTGAGGATGGTCTACAATTGTCTAAATCACTTTTTTTTTACCTATCTTGTTCTGTTTTCAAGATACGAATGCTAACTCTACAGTTTTCCACCAGGTGGGTGGTAGGTGGTTTCATTCAGTAGCGCATGACCAGTTTACTATACCTAGACACCACTTTTATGAATATAGCAGCAGCCGTTTCAAAGTTAAGAGGGTGGCAAGGGACTTTAGCGGACATACTATATGTATGTATGCATGCATGTATGTATGTATATTTATATATATATGAATGTATATATGTAATTTTCAAGTCTGTAATGCTTAATGATTTTTAATTTTCTTATAGGAGTTTTTGCTACTATAGCCTTACTATGTGTCTACATTACTGCTTTTACTTTGTTGATGTCAAATTATTTCATTATGAACACGGATATTAACTATTTTCCATTGCCTTTAATTGCAAAATTGGGAATTTGTTTGCTACCTCCTGGGGGTCTACTTTCTATGTTTTTGATTGTGTCATTTTATGAATTCAGTGGTATGTACAATATTAATCCTGATTATCTGTCAAAATTATTAATTTGATTTAAAAAAATTTTTATGTTAAGCATTTTGCAATAATTCTATCAATAAACATTATACCATCTATTGCATTGATCACCATCAATCATTCTGTTTATAAAATATTTATAATAATGATGGTAAATTAGTCTAAATATATAATTTTTTTAAAAATTATGATTTCAATCTTAATTGCGTTTTAGTTTTTTAAAATTATAATTTCATTTATGAGTAGAGGAGCTAATGAACCTCAATCATAATTATTAGTTTGATTTTGTTTTAAACATATTTAAGTGATAAATTTTTTGTAACTTTTTGGTCAAATGTTCCAGAAAATTGTCATCTGAAAATTAGTATTATTGTTAATAAAGTGTTAGGAATAAAGATAATTTTATGTAATGAATTAATATTAACTAAGTCTGTAAAAGTAGTATACTGATAAGCTTTAAATTTCTTTAAATGACTTTTTTTCATATAAATGCATATTCTAATGCTGCATTTAGCTTCATTCTTGCATCATGAAACTTATTTTAATTTTATTGGAATAACAAGTCAGTGGAAAATACTTGTATTTTGGATTTTACGTAATAAATAAATCAGACATTGATTATTTTCATTTTTTATACTAATATGATAATTGCCTAGAAACATTTTTAATATTAAACATAGAAGTAAAAATTTTGTTACACTCTTTAAGAAAAATGGATTAAATAAAGTTTAATTATTTATGCATGCTATTTGTTAATAAGTTTTAAAATGTTTAATAAAATTTAGAAGAATAGTTGTTGTTTATTGTTATAAATTATAGTAAATGATAAGGAATAGACAATTATCTATTAAAGTTAATTTACAGGTAATTCTCTTAAGTATGGTAATTGTTGATTTTTTATAGAAACATTGTCATTCTCAATTTACACCAAATTAAAAATTTACCTTATGTACAACATTGAGTAATTTATAAATAGTCATTAAAATATGTATTAGCTGTTAATTTAAATAGTCCAATGATTATAAAATCTTAATTCAAAGTATGAAGTTGAGTATCTATTCAAATTACGCATTTGGAAAATTTACTAACCATTAGTTTACTGAAGTAAATCAGTGAATCACCTAAGAAGAAAATAGAAACAAAAGAAATCAATTATGAAGAAACATTTGATCAAATTTTTCAAAAATTGTTAGATAACATTATTGCTTATAAAGCATAGGAAATAAAGGCAAAGTTCATTTAGTAGAGTTAAAATAAAGAATAAAAATAAAAGTATGTATATAAATTTGAAGTAAAATATTATCCTCACCAACTCATCATAACTTACCAAATAATCAAATTAATAAAAGGTTAATGAAATAAATTTAGAATTAGTATGGAGAGAGGAATTTAAAATTAATATTGAAAGGATTGCTTGCTTATTACAGAAATTTTATCTAATAAGCTAGAAATCCTTTCTATTTATTACATAGATCAGTGCTTTAGGACTGGTAACCAGTATGAGACATTTAAATAATTGCTACACATTAATTACTAAAAAGTCTAAAAATTCAAATTCTCAAGCAAGTGCTAACAGTTATGCATGTCAAAATGATTTGTCCATCTCCCTTTATTAATACCATATTTTCCTGTATATAATCCATAGATTATGTATCATAAAAGTTATGATTTTTACTGTGCATAATATATTCTGCCATTGACAATCTGGTATAAAACGTTCTCCACCAGAAAAGCTTACAATAAAATTTTGAAAAAAATGTTGTATGTTTTTTAAAATAAATAACAGGTGATACCATGACTTAGTTGATTTATTTCACTTGTAATCACCTTTGTCCTTTTATGTTCAAAAACAAATTTGGTTCTTCATAAAGATACAACAGCTGCTATCATCATTTTGCATTTTGTCTTAATTTGAGTTATTTTGTTCTGAAAATATGCACAAGTTTATAAAGTAAGATAAAAAAAATAAAATAAATAAAAATGCATGCACAATGTGAAAGAAAAAAATACCCAAGGCAATTCGAAAATAATCCATTTCTTTAACTTAATTATTAACAAAACAAATTTTATGTTTAAAAAATATGTCTAACCTCATTTTGAAACTTAAAGAAAAATTGGCAAATTTTACTAACTTCATGAAACTATTGCTCTTGATTTATCTTGTGCTATCATCTCAGTTTATTACATTTGTGATGAGATAGATTCCAACACATCTTTTTCACATATGTTTTTTCCTGTCCAAATTATTATATTTTTAATAACATTGTGTATGTTTTTTATTTTATGTGACACCCACATTATCAACAATATATATTTTGGACTATTCGCCAGAAAACTTGCCATGGATAATTTGCTGCAGCGAATACAAGAAAACATGTAGTACTTGAATTAGAACTTTAGATTTTTTACTTTAAAGAATATAATCTTACTGCTTGGCTACCATGAATCTTACTTAAAATACTTAAAACTGCTTATCTAGCAAAAATTGTTGAAAGGTGTTTGAAAAATATCATGAATGTTTGAATGATGAAGAATGTTTGGAGAATTCACTTTAAAGAATATCATCTTCCTGCTTGGCTACCGTGAATCTTACTCAAAATACTTAATATTGCTTATCAAATATCCTAACTATCAAAGATTGTTGAGAGGTGTTTGAATATAATATTAACTTTTGAAAAAATTTTCAAAAATAAGGTGTCATTTTCTCAAGTTTTACGGTTTTAATACTTACTCTTAGTATTTACTTAATGTATTTAATGATTCTTATTCATTTTTGTGCCCTCTTCCACATTAGCCTTGGAAAGAAATTTTGAACACTAATCATATTCTCTTTTTATTTGGCCATAAGAATTTTTCTTAAATTTTAGAAAAGTTTTATCATTATATTATGATAACTGTGTTTACATATTTGTAACTTTTCTCAAACAGTATTCCTTAAAATGCTTATTAATGGTTGGAAAATAGAAAACCTGTTCTGCATATTGTTGTTTATTTATAGCACTTGGACATGCCATGCTCACTAGCCAATGGCTAAGTGAAATTAAATCAAAAGGATGTGTCTTTTATTTAACCAAAGCACCACAAAGGGGAAAGCATGTTTTTGAAGCATGCTCTGATAGATGGCATCACCAAAGGATTCACTGCCACAATTTCAACTTTGATCTGGAAAGGGCAGAAATTTTCTTCAGACTATTACACCCTTAGTAACTGCTCAATGACCAACCACAGGACTTTTGATTCCACAGATTTAACAAGCATGTATATTGCTTGCACTCATTGGGATTTTGGTGGCATTGATAATTGAATCCAGCTCTTCTGGATGAAAAACAGATACCTTTATGTTGTTCAAGAAAATATAACATTTCATCTTGTATTTAATAATGAATGATCATTATATAGACATAATGGTCATTATTTTTGGGGAATTTAATTTATTTATATATTTATCATTATTAATGTAGATTTCTTTCTTTGCAGGAGAAGGAGTTCAATGGTATAATTTGAATGAATATGCAGTTAGTCCTGATATAAATATGTCATTGATGCTGTCATCTGTATTTTTTTCTTGTTTTTTGTATTCTTTTATCATTTGGTACTTTGATAAAGTTTGGCCATGGCAGCCAGGAGTTCCATTGCCCTTTCATTTTTTATTTACAGTTGAGTAATTTTTATTGAAAAAAAATTTAATTGATTGCTGAAATATTGAAAGAAAATATAACATTAAAGCTTCCATTTTAGAAAAGCTACTGGGGTATTCCAAGTTTTAAAGAAAGTGATGAAATCGAGTTAGTGTTAAAAGATATGAAGTCTGACTTCTTTGAAGAAGATCCTACTGGTGTGTCTCCTGGAGTGATCATTCAAAATTTGTCAAAGGTTAAGAGAAATAAAATTTTTGAGGATTTTATAAACTACTTACATGTATTGAAATTAACAATTTAATGAAGTATAAAAATTTTATGTTATATTTAAATAATTTCTGTTTTGATTTTCCTGAAATAATGAAACAATAATAGCTTTGTAGTAGTCTTTTGAATGAAAATTCTTATTTTTACTTTTACTGAATGAGTGATATGTCTTTATGTTTTGCTTAATTGAGAAAATGTAAATATTTATTTCATTGCAAATTTTAATTTAGATATTGTTATTTTTCTTGTTTATTTATCCTCTGTTTACACAATTAAAATGTTCGAATTGAGCTAAATTGGAATGTATAAACTCATTCTCATGTTATACTTTTTACTTTGAAAAATGGATACTTTTATTTTCTCCCATATGACTTACTTATAAAATATTTTCAGGAGTTTCGAGTAGGATTACATAAAAAGCTAGCAGTTAATAATGTATCATTAAAAATGTATCATAGCCAAATTACTGCTCTTCTTGGTCATAATGGTGCAGGAAAAACTACAACTATAAATATTCTAACAGGTAATGAAATTATGAATTTGAAAATTCTAATTGCTTATATGTTTACAATATGATAGTAGATAAATGGTAAAACAAACTGTGTTATTGTGTTCTAAGTAATTTTTTACTGTGTTGTTGTGTTCATAAAATAGTAATTTTTTTTTTTTTAATTTTTGAATTTCTGAATGAAATAAAATCTTTTTTTCATAAATAATTTTTGTAAACTTGGTCATATTTCCTTTATACAATGCCTTATTTGTTACATTGGATTTGTTCATTTTGAATTAGCATCTAGAATGTCTATGTAAAAAAAATGAGAAATGATAAGAGATATCACATATTCAATAGCTGTAATCCAATTATGTATTCTTTTCTTATTTTTCGAAATGAAAATTGGGTGTAATAAAATTACTTTCCTCATTTTTGTTGAGCAAAATAAGGAATTAGCCTATCAAACTCTAAATTTATGAACTACTAGAAACCTGTACTTAGAGAGATTTAGAACTTTACCAAATTTTGTGTTGGGAGTTTGTAATCTTGAATATTTAAGTAGATAACAAGCAGCTTTAATTTGCATTCAGTTTTCATATTTGCGATAGTACATTGGAATGAAAGATGTAGTTTATATCTGTCATGATTACAGTTGATGCTGATTTAATTTTCATCAATCACGACAAATATCTGTGTACTTTAGATTAATTTGTAGTTTTGAATAATATTCAAGTCTACAAATCAACCTAAAATGCTTATATTAATACAAATGGTAGTTCCATATTTGCATTTTTCATCCTCGTCATAGGATCTTTACTGAAAACTTGTATCATTTTTTATTCTTAAGTAATTTAAAATTAGGAAATTTATTTCTTTTGAATATGAAAAATAGGTTTTAAAAATTTTTTTTGTTGGGATTAAAAAATGAAAATTTAATTTTTATTGTTGAATTTTTATAAACAATTATGAAGTACATTTTTAAAATTGAATGAATATATTTTATGCATATATTTAGATAAATTTTTTTATAAATATATTTTACAAAAGTATTTTTATAAATGCATCTGTAAGAGTATTTTTATAAAATATATTTTATAAAAATATTTTTAGGAAAATTATTTTTATAATAGTATTTTCATAAATTTATTTAAATAAGATCTTTTAAGCAATTTGTATTTTGCATACTTCAAAAAATTTAGTATTGCTTTGAATGTTTTTTTATATTTGTTTATTTGAAAATTGAGTGGATATTTATAGGTCTCTTCGCACCCACCAAAGGGACTGCTACCATTAATGGCAAGGATATATTAACTGAAACTGTTCTTGCCCGACGGGGTATTGGTGTATGTCCACAACATAATGTTCTTTTTGAAACTCTTACTGTAGAAGAACATCTGAAAATTTTTGCTGCTGTAAGTTACTGAATGATGTGATGCAATATAATTTTTCTTGTACACATAATTTATTATTTTTAAGCATAGTAACATTTCTTCTTTTTTCTGTTTTCTTTATAACTTAAAATACTTTCTATAAGGGGGGAGTGCTCAAGTCATAAACATTTTGTTATATAATTTTATGTAAATGTGAGGAAATATCTGAATCTTAATTGGGAATTTTATTATTATATTTTAAATTCATTTTCTTTTTCTGAAGAGAAACTTAATTCATTGTGTTATAGCATCATGTTTTTCTGTGGTCTGAGTTCGATTTTCAATGAAGCGATATTAGTACTAATTGTTGAATTTCTTTTAATCATGATGTGGAAGTTAGTATCATTCTGCTCTTTTGTTCAACATTTTATGGATTCTTCTTTCAATTTGCGGCATGAATGTGGGACAAAATATACTTTGAATAATTAGATGTAAACATGAATGTAAATTCTTTTTTCAGTCTAAGTATGTTTTAACGGGCCTATCAAAAATTTTTAATCTTAAAAATTTAAATAATTTTTTCATAAAAAATGTAGTTCTGTGTACTTTAATTATCTTATACTTTAATTTATTTGTGTATTGAAACAGATTAAGAAATTCAATTAAGTATTTTGTGTATAGCTCAAATGACATTTATGAAAAATATTCTATGAATATTCACAACAATCTATGATTCAAGTTTTAAAGAAGTTTAATTTTGTAGTGAATGGAGTTGAATTATCAATGGTAGAGAAATGCAATCAGAAATACAATTGTTTTTGTGACAAATTTTGAATTTCTGAATATTTGAAATACAACTTTCCATAGGATGTTAGTTGTGGCTTAATTTATGTAAAACTTTTTCTATCATTTTTTTTAACGAATATTGTATTAACTTAAAATAATATTAATGAATAAAAACTAAAACAAATACTATTAAGGGGAATGGTGATGAATAGGATTATAACATAAGTAATTGTAAAAATAATAAAAAAATTGTAGCTTGATAAAATAATGAATATTATTAATTTACCTGAACATAAAATAAAACCATTTGACAGTGAAATAAATTCAAAGAACTTAAAAGATATTAAAAAATATTAATAGAAATAATAAGTGTATATATAACAACTCTAATAGAATATATTTACAATAATTAGATTATTCTGTTTCAAGATGTTGTAAATTATGTCAAAATATTATCATAAATACAAATTATATTAATTAAAAAATATTTCTCCTTTAATTAAAGTAGAGAGAGTTTTAAAAGTTGCATGTTTTTAAAATTGGATCATTAATTTTTTTGAATTTAAAAGTGTATGAAAGTTTAAAAAATAAAAATGAAGTTTCTGTCAAAAGTTTTTTAAAAAGGATATTGCTACAGAATTTTGTAAATCTAATGATAAATAGGCCAGTGGGAATTTTCTTTAAAAAAATATATTAAGGGAAAAAGTTTTTTTTTTTTTTTTTCCCAGCTGAAATTATCTTACTTTTAAAAACCTTGTTATTGTTTTAAAAATAATTAATTGTATTCAGATATTTTTTATTAAAATATATTTACTTATCATAAAAATCCATTGATCATTAGCATTTCAAAAAATGCAAATGACTATCAAGTATTTTCAGTTTCATTTATTTTACTTCTCAGATCATTAGATTTCATATTTGAAAAAGTAGTAAATAACTTTTGCCACTCAATGTGCAAAGTAATAAAATGTGTTAGAAATACACAACGTATAGTATTTATTTAAACCCCATTATAAAAGCATTATATTACATTAAAAATCACACACATGTGTACAACACATACGTAACTCCTATTCAAAGTTGTAACATTTTGAAGGCTGATTATGTATTTTATGGTATTTTTAAATGTCTAGAGAGCTGTTCATGGTCTTATAGTGTTATTTACACACAAGCTTTTAAAACTTACCATTGAGAGTTTTATGACATATGTGTACATAATTTTAGTTAAAGTCTAAGTGATATAATACTCATGTTTTCAATGTGCGAGATTTTTCTATTAAATTAAATTATTTTCTATTAATTCTTTTCAGGAAAAATATGATAGATTTTTAACTGTTGTTTCTTTAAAATATTATATTTAATTAAATAATAGTTTTATTTTTTAGTTAAAAGGCACTGAATGGCTTAAACTTACAAGTGAAGCATCAAAAATTATGGAAATATTGAAACTTTCTGACAAAAGGAATGAATTATCAAAAAATCTTTCTGGTGGTATGCAAAGGAAACTTAGCCTTGGAAATGCTATTGTTGGAGGATCTAAGGTATATTTTTTCATTCATTCTATTTCAAAACTATTAAAAACTAATTTAAGATTTAAACTAATTCAAAACTAAATTGAATTACATCTCATTTGAAAAAGTTATATATATATATATATATATATATATATATATATATATATATATATATATATATATATATATATATATATATATATATATATATATATATATATATATATATATAACTAAATCTTTCTTTTATTTTTTATTCCATATTCTTTTGTGTATTAAGATTAAGTGTATGTATGTGTGTATATATATGTATATACACTACTGGCCATTAAAATTGCTACACCAGGAAGAAAATGCAGATAACAAAATGATATTTATTGGACAAATATATTATACTAGAAATAACAAGTGATTAAATTTTCGAAAAATTTGGCTGGATAGATCCTGAGAAGTCAGTACCCAGAACAACCACCTCTGGCAGTAATAACAGCAGTTATATGCCTGGGCATTGATTCAAACAGAGATTGGATTGCATGTACAGGTACAGATGCCCATGCAGCTTCAACACGATGCCACAGTTAATCAACCGTAGTGACTGGCGTTTGGTGACGAGCCATTCGCTCGGCAACCATTGACCAGACGTTTTCTATTGGTGAAAGATCTGGAGAACGTGCTGGCCAGGGCAACAGCTGAACATGTTCCGTATCAAGGAAGGTCCGTACAATACCGGCAACATGCGGTCAGGACTAATCCTGCTGAAACGTAGGGTTTCGCAGGGCTCGAATAAAAGGTAGAGCCACGGGTCATAACACACTAGAAATGTAATGTGCACTGTTCAAAGCACCGTCAAGGTGAACAAGAAGTGACCGAGACATGTATCCAATGACACCCCATACCATCACGCCAGGTATGACGATGACGAATGCACGCTGCCAATGTGCCTTCACCACGATGCCACCAAATACGAATGCGACCATCATGATGCTGTACACAGAACCTGGATTCATCTGAAAAGATGACGTCTCGCCATTCGTGCGCCCAGGTTCGTCGTTGATCATACCATTGAAGGCGCTGTTGTCTATGACACAGCGTCAAGGGAAGCCACTGCCATTGTTTCTGAGCTGAGAGTCCATGCTGCAAACGTTGTCAAACTGTTCATGCAGACACTTGTTGTCTTCCAAACGACCCCGTTTCTTGACTCACGTCTCGTGACGTGGTTGCACGATCCATTACGGCCATGCAGATAATATGCCTGTCTTCTCGGCTGCTAGTGATAGGTGGCCATTGAGATGCCACATGGCGTTCCGTATTACCGTCCTGAACCCATCGATTTCCTATTCTGCTAAAAGTCATTGGATCTCGACCGACGTGAGCAGCAATACTGCGATAAGATAAACCACAATCCCAGTACACTACAATTTGACCTTTATCAAAGTCAGAAACGTGCTAGTACGCATTTCTCCTTCTTACACAAGGCATCACAACAACTTTTCACCAGGCAACAACGTTCAAATGCAATTTGTGTATGAGAAACTGGCTGAACAATTTCCTCATTTAAACACAATGTAGGTGTCGCTACTGGCGCCCTCTTTGTCTGAATGCGCTGAAAAGATAATCATTTGCACATCACAGCACCTTCTTCCTTTTGTATAAATTTCACGTCTGTAGCGTGTCACCTTCTTGGTGTAGCAATTTTAATGGCCAGTAGGGTAAATATTTTATAGTCATGTTTACAAATACACCCATTCTTTCAAATTGTAATTTATTTTGCTTAAAATTTGAGGGCAGCTTATGTTGTCAGTTAGTATATTAATAATTCTCTCTTTATATATATTTATATTTTAGTAGTTATATATTCTTTATTAAATAAACAAATTTTCTTATAAATGCTTGTTTATTTATTTAGTTGATTATTTAAGTAAAATATTTGTTTAAAATTTTAATATATTAATCAATTACCTTAAATGCATATTAAAAAAATTGTTATTGAAATAGATGTTCATCATATGTGAATCGTAAACTATTTTTTACCCATAATTTATCCGTTAAAAAACTATTTTTCACCCATAATTTATCCGTTAAAAAACTATTTTAACTCAATCATTTTTTTGCCACTTATTTCTTTCTTTTCTAAATTTTATATTTTTACATATATTTATTCTTTCAATTTTTAAATTCATGCTTTTTATTGGCATTACCTTAAAAAATGTTTATTTTAATAAATTGAATCAATGTAACTTATTGAAATATTTTAATATAAGCTAATTACATTTTGTCTTAATATTGATTTTGTAAAAAATTGATTTTTTTTATCGATATTTTTTCAAACATGTTGAGTGATTAAATTTTGTTTTTGTTATCAAAAGCTATAATAGCTTATCTTTTAATTAAGTTTCATTAATAGCTGTTGTTAGAGAAACTATGGTTAATTTTTTTCATTATTAGGTATTGTTTTTGGATGAACCTACATCTGGGATGGATGTTGAAGCAAGGCGTAGTGTTTGGGATGCCCTTTTAGATATACGACATGATCGTACAATAATTTTAACTACTCATTATATGGAAGAAGCAGATATTTTAGGCGATCGTATTGCTATAATGGCAGAAGGAGAAATACAGTGTTGTGGATCACCTATGTATTTGAAAAGAAAATTTGGTAAATTATTTTTCTTATGATATAAATATAGAGTTTGTTTTGTAAAGAGTCCCCCCCCCCAAATGTTAATTATTTCTTAATATCATTTCAAAATAAATTTTATAACAATACAAGTTTGTAAAAAATGAAATTAGAGGTTATAAATTTATTTTGGGTTATTCATCTCATTTTCTGAGTTTAAACTTAGAGATCAAAATTATCTTAAAAAAAAAAAAAAAAAAAAAAAAAAAAAACATTTTTTAAATTTTGTATTTGAGTTTTATTTAATGACTTATCCAAGAATTCCAAATTTTTATTTTAAATTAGTATTCCATAATTAATTATTACTCTTTTATTTTGTGATGTTTTTTATTACAAATTTTGGGCTATTATTGCATATAAACTATCATTTATAATTTATTTCGATTTTTCATATATTGTATTGCTGAGAAAATTTTTTATGTATCTGTCTTTAATTTTTTAATTTTGCTTAGTCAAAAAAACTTGTAAAATTTTGCTGGATTTTGCTGCGTGAATTAAAATTTTTTTTTTTTTCATTCCAATTGCATTTGAAGTTTCCTGATTCAATTTTCCAAATTTTGTCTTGTTTTTAGTAATGAATTTATTGTAAAATGTTCTATCTGCTGAAAATCCTAACTATAGTTAATCACTTAACTAATAAGATGATGATCAAATTATTTAATTTTACTGAAACAGTTAATCATTTTCTTGTTAGAAATATTTGAAAGTTTACTTTGCTAAAACAAATAAGATAAAAAGAAATGGAAGAATTTACAGCAATGATTTAATTAAGTTATTTTTTAGCAAAAAATCTTGTGTCTCTTTTTATGTAACTTTATTAATTTTAATGCTAGCATTGTTTATCCCAGTTATTTTTGAAATGCATGTTGACATTAAGACATAAGAAAAAAATAACTTTTTTTTATCTGAGCAGATGATTTTTTTTATTAATCTATGCCAATTTGCTCAGCATCAAATAAATTTTAGATATTAAAAATAATATTGATTTGAAACTATTGTTGTACTATTATTTTCTATGATTTTATTTTGGGATTAACTCAGAATGAATGACTTAAATATTATTGACATTTGAAAATGAAGATCTATCTGCTATTGTATTCAGATGACTTACAGAGTTCATATATCTCACAATTAATTTCAGGATATTAGAAAGTTGTTGTTTTGATTATTTTTAAATTATAAAAGAACCTATGTAGACATTTTCATTATGAAGATGTGAGTGATAAAATTGCTTATTATTTGCTTATAATTTGTATTGCTTATTAATTTGAAGGGACTAATTCTTTAAAAAATTAAACTTTCTCAAAATTCACTTACATAAGTGCATTACTTACAAAAGTGCTGGAGACTATTATGGAATTCTAAAATTTATTTTTGTTTTCCTGTATATAATCTGCAGATTATGTTTTAAAAAGTTCCAAATTTCATTGTGTGTATTATACGCCGCCGCAGTTAATCTGATAAAAAATATTTTTCACCAGAAAAGCTTACTATAAAACTTTGAAAGAAATGTCGTTAATGTTTTATATAATAAATAACAAATGACGCTACGACTTGGTTGACTTATTTTAACTATAATCATCATTGTCCAATTACATTCAAGAACGAATTCAGTTCTTCTGAACAATATTAAAGTTTCAATTCATTAGCGTCATTTCACATTTTATCTTGAGCTGAACATTTCGCTCTTAAAACGTTCAAATTCGTTTATCGTCATAGTGAAGTGAAAATTAAGTTACTGAGCAAATTTTAAACTGAAAGCTATTGGGAAGGCAAATGAAAAAAATGTCAACAAACGCATAAAAACAAAGTATGTGATGTACAAAAGAAAAAATGTATTCCATTCGCAGTTAGAAAATAATCCATTTCTTTCCTATAACTATTAACCAAACAAATATAGTTTATTTTTAAAATACATCTAACCTCATTTTAAAAATTATTAAAATCTAAAAATCAAAAAGATTTACTAGAATCTTTTCAGATCTTGATTGATGTCATGCTTTCATTTCAGTTAATCGCATCTTTCGTTGAGGTGGATTCAAACAGATCTTTATCATGATAAATATTTTTTTTCTGTAGAATTCATTACATTTTTAATCACAATGTGTAATTTTTATTTTATTTTACTCCAAATTATCTCCATTATAAGTTTTTGACTATTTGTTAAAAAAAATTGCCGCGCACTATACGCCGCTGCGGATTATATACAGGAAAAACGGTACATTAAATTTGATTTTTGTAATACCTTTTATTATTATTATTATTAAAAGCTGTTTTGTTGAGCTATGATAGTGACTATAACATAATAAAACTATTGTAAATTTTAAAGTATTCTAAAGTAGACAGATCTATTCAGTGAAAGCAATTATAATCAAAATTCAAAGTAAATTGAAATTTTAAGAAATTTTGAAGTGAGACTTTTATAAATTAGTTTATTATTATTTTTTTTATGATAATAGAGCAAAATATTAATCTAGTAAAAGGAAATGTTTAATTTTATCTGTTGATACTGTTTCATCATCATCAATAGTGTATTGTACCGATCTTCGGGGTTCATGTAGATTGAGAGTTGAAGAAAGCATCCACTCAATGAACAAAAGACTTTTATTTGTAAAAAAATTCCACTAGATATACCAGTTGCAACAATCATTATTATACAGCTTTATTTCGTCAGATACAATAAGTAACAGCTTCAAATCACAGGTCTCAAATACCTCAGGCAGAGAACAGCTTCTCTAAACTAGCAGTCACGACTAATCGTCTTCACTCACTGACTGTCTTCACAAAACTGCCTAACTATGTCGGTCTGCGGTATTTATACCTGACTTGGTGGGGAAATCTACTAATTTCGCCAAGGTTCTGGAAGCTTCTAGGCTATCTCGCTAAATATTGGTCCTAGAGCTTAGATGATGAATGTTTCCAGAAGTATTTATTTCTCCCCAAGTTTTCTCGGCAAAACATCGCCAAGTCACCAAATTATTAGAAAACCCGCTTTTAACGTATAACACGTCTAAATACCGCAATTTTTGCCCAAAATGTGAGTATTTCTGATCTGTCTGAGATATTTTAAGACATATATAATAGATATTTATAAATTTGTAACATTGCCCTCCTCTCAAGGACTGCACGACCCGGGCAGTACAATCCCCTGATATAAGGAGAAATTTAATATAAAACAATTTACATTTTAAGAGGATACTGGACACATTACATGCACAAACAATTAAAAATACAAATATAAAAAAATAGAAAATATTAAAATTATCTAAACTATTTACAAAGAGTCTATGGTATACTAATTTTTGCTTTACATTACGATAAGGAGCTAATCTATCATAATGTACTACCTTTGGTTTTGAAGAAGATGATTTCCTTATACGAACCACAACATCATTCAGTCTTTTTAGGACTATGTAGGGACCTTCCCAGTTGGCTTGCAACTTTGGAGAAAGTCCTTTACGTCGAATAGGGTTCCATAACCAAACTTTATCACCTTCCTGAAATTCATGTCCTGTCACTCTTGTATTATACCTAGTCTTCCTTCTTTCGGTCGTCAGGTTGATTCGGTCTCGTGCAAAGTTATGGACATCTCAAGACGTGCCTGAAGGTCTCTAAGGTATTCCTCTGGCGATGAGGATGTATCTGGTGGACGACCAAACTGAATGTCACAAGGGAGACTAAGTTCGCGACCAAAGAGCATTTTTGATGGAGTGTATCCTGTAGTCTCACGGACAGCACTTCAAAATGCAAGCAGAAACAGCGGTAGCTTCAAATCCCAATCTTGCTGATTTCTGGAAACCATAAGTGAGAGATTATTTAAGATGGTTCGGTTAAACCTCTCTACCATACTGTCCGATTGCGGGTGTAATGGTATGGTCTGCATCTTGTCTATTCTGAGAATTTGACACATTCCTTTAAACACAGCAGAGGTGAAATTTGTCCCTTGATCTGAATGAATTTGTAAGGGTGAGTTGAATCTGGAAACCCATTGCTGCACTAGAACCTCAGCTACTGTAGTCGTTTCTTGATCAGAGATTGAAAATGCTTCAGGCCACTTAGTAAAGTAGTCCATGACAACTAGGATGTATTTGTTGCCATTTGAAGATCGTGGTATAGGACCCAAAATGTCCAATGCTATCCACTCAAAAGGTGCACCTACATTGTACCGCTGCAACCTTCCTCGGCTATGTTTCTTTAGTCCCTTATGTGCTGCACAGTCATCACAAGATTGGCACTATTTCTTTTACATCTTGTCTAGTTTTGCTCCAATAGAAGCGTTCTCGAACTTTCTGTAGTCTTCATTACTCCGAAGTGGCCTACAGTTGAGCTACTGTGCAATTCTTTCAAAACATCTGAAATTATTGATTTTGGAAGAACAAGCTGCCATTTGAAATTACGTCCATCATCGGACTCCCATTTCCTGTATAACTTGCCATTTCTAATATGGAGTGAGTCCCAAAAAGCCCAATATTGTTTAGTAGCAGGACTGAAGGTGGAGATGTCCTGCTAACTTGGTCTCATACAGAAAGATTCTTTTAATTCAAAAATTGGATGTCGCCAAGTTTTCTTGCCAAAACATCGCCAAGTCACCAAATCATTAGAAAACCCGCTTTTAATGTATAACACGTCTAAATACCACAATTGTTGCCCAAAATATGAGTATTTCCGATCTGTCTGAAATATTTTTAGACCTATACAATAATAATTTATAAATTTGTAACAGTATAATATTATCACATTGAAAGCTACTTTCTCTATTAAATGCTAAATAATATTTCATTTATATTGAAAGTATCAAAGAAATTTGTTAAAGAAAGAATATTTATTTTTAAATATGTTTTTATGTTATAATTGCTGTTCTTAACAAAATGATATTGTGTTAACTATGAACATAAAATTGTTAAAATCATATACGTGTAAGTTATCTTAATTTTTGTATATTTATATACCTCATAATTTAATCCTTCCTATATTTATTTATAGGAACTGGATATCATTTGCATATAGTCAAAACCACAAATTTTAATTGTTTTGAAACAACTGCACTGTTGAAAAAACATATTTCTGAAATTGTCGTGGAAAATGAATTAGAAAATGAAATTACATATAGCTTATCATCTAACTCTGGCTCTGTTTTTGCTGAAATGTTTGAAGATTTAGAATGTAATAAAGAAAATCTTGGCATAAGTTCTTGTGGCATTACAATCACAACCATGGAAGATGTATTCCTGAAGTAAATAGTTTTTATATAGCATCAAAATATGTAGTTTTATAACTATATATTTTTTATCTAGTTTTTAAATTTTAAACAATCAGCAATTTTTACTACCATTACCTAGTGTTATGTAATTGTATCACTTATATTTATTGCTTATCTAAATTAATTGTTATTAAGTTATCGATTAATGACAGATTAATAAATATATTTAGAATTCATTATTTTCAATACATAGAAATAAAAAATATAGTATGTAATTCATCGCAAAAATACTATTCAAAGTACTTACAAATTCTTGTAATAATAACTTTATTATAGAAAATTATAATATTTTTTCAAATCATGAGGACCTTATTAAATATTATAATTTTCTATATATTATTATATTATAGAAAATTATAATATTTAATAAGGTCCTCATGATTTGTTGTCTTTGTTTATCACTTCTATTTTTTTTTATATACTATTTAAAGTTTTATCAAATTTATGGGTGTTGTGTATATGTATATATATATATGTGTGTGTGTGTGTGTTATGGTGAAACACCGAAATCACGAGAATGTCGACATTCACCAGTGAATGTCCACATTGACATAGTCGCTTGGTGTATGTTCGAAATATTTACTAAATACCCTTATTTCTGACTTTCACCGGTGAATGTCAACATTCACCATGCACTAATGGTGAATGTTGAACAAGTCCGAGATTTATATTTTTTCTCCGTAATTCAGTCACGATACATTTTTTGCCTCTCTTTCTGAGAGGAATAGCGAAGAACTTAAAACACACTGTACTTTCAAAATGAGAAAACAAAACAATAGTAATAAAAAACTTACTAAATTATGTGAATCAAATCTTATTTATTGCAACCACTTAAACTATTATGATACTTTAAATTGCACAAGAGGCCTTTGCTTTTACAACTGCATTTATTTGTGGAATACTTCCTTTTGCAATGATGTGTATAGCCTTGCCCACCACTTCTCAAACTAGCTGCAGCTGCCTCTCTCAGTGAAATGTTTTGAAAAGAAATCTTATCTATGGAAAGGAGCTTTTCTTTACAAATTTCGAACTGATTATGTGTATAAAGCTACTTAAGGGTACCATTTTCATTCACAAGTTTATAGAAGTCGGAGTCTTCTTTTCCAAAAACAACTGCTAACACATTTCGGTTATCTGTACGACCACGGTCGACATCAGGGACTTGTATTCACACAGTATCACCAATTTGAGCAGGAGGAAATTGATTTTGTGAGGTTGGCAACATTTTTGTTGCTAACTGTAGAAGATTCTCTTTCACGGCTGCTCTTGTTATAGAAATTAATACTTGTTATAGAAATTGTTGACATTCACCTGTGAATGTCGACATTCTCTGATTTTGCTGTTTCACGGAAACATATATATGTATATATATATACACACAGATATATATATATATATATATTTGAGCTATCAGCCAAATGGTTAGCGCTGTTTCCTTCCATTTAACAATGGTCCAATATGCAGTATAGGTTTGGATGTCTATAGTGATATAGAAACCATTTTTAACTGTAGGTCCCAATTTAATTAGTCCTTATGTGCAAAATACAATCATAGTTCTACAAACAAATCAAACTCCTCATATTCTTCCAATTTTAAAGGAATAGAGTAGTTTTGAGAAATAGTGTAGTAGTTAATGTGGTTCACAGGATATTTAGTACTAAGAGATAGGAATAGTTATTATAGCTTATGGAACTTTAAGAGTAAATAATTGTATTTTTTTTTATCAGGCTTTACTCATCTTGAGTGTTGTTGTCTTAACATATTTCTCTATATCTAGCCCAAATTTGGGCTTTACTTATTAATTGGAAGCTGTCAAGTGGGATTCTAAATAATTTAAAATCAAGGACCTAGCAGAAGACCTCTAATACTTGACATGCCACTCCTGGGATGTAAATTTGCTTAGCGGACTTTGTAATCATAACCTGTTTAACATATTCCAGTGAATTCAACAGATCTTCAGTTATATCTTGATTTGAAGCAATTATTTTTTGATGATGAAAATGACGTCCTTACCAACAAAGCCACAATGACCTTCTCATTTTGATTATCACTTTCTGGCAATAAAAGCTTTGATTTTTTTTATAGCTTAATATTTGCTTATATGTGATTCTTATTGTCTAATAAAATGCAGGATCACTATTGACTGGTTAGCTAAAATTTCTAGATTTAAAAAAAAAATTATTTCCATACCTGTTCTATTTACTATCTAATTTTTGTCCCAATTCTTTAAGACAAAATTATTGAAAGCATAAAAAATACAGGTACTTTTCTGAGGAATGAAAAATTGAGAAAGATTACAAGATAAAAAAAATTGAGAAACGTTCATCCGTCAGTAGACATAAAGTTCTTACTTTACATAATTAATGAAAAATATGCATAGATAATTATTTTGAATTTTCCATAGGATCTTCAATTGATTCCACAATTAATTTATTGGATTCCCTATTTTTCTATTCTTTCCATCTCTACAAAGGATGATCTACTGTTCTCCACTTTTTGCAGCTTCTCTGTTTTCTTAAACTCTTAAAATTGCAGAGAGGGAATCAAAGGTGACTCTCGCAAATACATTGAAAGGAGGTGCACACTTTATGGATACCTGCTGAGCACATAAATGCAACAGTAAATATCTGTGTGCAGTGACTCACATGTATTTTATATATTTATATAAATATATTTTTATTTATTGTTTTTTTATTATTTTATTTAAAGTATTAGTATATTGCATAGTTAAACTATGTGTATGTTGCAAAAAGTCTATGAATTAAATGAGTAAAATGTTTACCTAGAAAAAATTTTAAAATTAATGAAGCTGAAAGTTTTTTCAATTTTTCAAGTTTTATTAATATACTACTCTGATACTTCTTTGTATTCTCCTCAATTTTTTTTATTTACATGTTTCTTATTTTTAAAGATGTACAGAAAATTTGCATTTTATCTTTTAATATCATATTCCAGTGTATCCACTATATCTGATTTGAAGTACAAGCATAAGAATGAAAATGATATACAACAAGAAATGCATGAATTGGAAGGTAAATTTTATCAATATATCATTTTCTTTATGCATGCTACTTAGCATTGATAAAATATTAATAATTTTAATTTTTAGTTTCTGTAGTTAGTTATTTTTAGTATTTTAATTTTTAGTATTATGGAAAATTCTTATCTGTATAAATTTTGAGAGACTAGTAGCCTAGCATTTAGGGTCTCAGCCTTCTATCTAAAAGGGTGGAGTTCGATATTCAATGCTGCCAAAGACTCGCCGACTACATGCGATATATGTGCTTGTTAAATCTGTGGAATCGAAATTCCTGTGGTTGGTGGTTGAACATGGGTGCATTGGTCTGGAAAAATTTCCTTCCCCTTCAGATCAATGTCAAAAAATTGAGGGAGTGGATCCTTTTGTGGTGCCATCTATTGGAAGATTTGAAGAGCAAAATTTTTTTTTCACCTTTGTAGTTCTCAGATTAAAGGAAAGAAGCACCCTACTGACTTAAATATGCTTAGCCAAGGCTTTTAGGGAGCTTGGCTTATCTAAATGCCATAAGTATCAACAAAAATTTTGAAAAATTGCAATCATTATGGAAGCGATGCATTATTATGAAAATAGTTTTAAGAAGTATTCGGTTCAATATGTAGAATAATAGAATAATAAGGTTTTGCTAGAAAATTTGACTTTTTAGGGAAAAAATTTAAAAAAAATTGTGTACTATCGTATGGCTTGGAATTCTTTGAATAAAGCGATTTTTTTATCAGTTTTTTTAGATAAATGAAGTATTTTCTAGATTTTGATTGACGAATTAGAAGTTTTTCCAATTTTTCAGAGCATTTGAGAAAATATTTTATTGTCATCAATTAAAATTTATGTTATTTGTTGTAAGCAACTTGTTGTAGAAATTTTTTTTGTAGGTTTTATAGTGATATTTTTGGTTAAAATTTTGCATTATTTGTACAAAGAAATTTTGCATTATTTGTATTGCAAATTTTATATTTGCAAATTTTGCATTATTTGTATAAAGAAGTGTTGAAGAAGTTTCTTGTTTCCAAAACTTTGTAATTGTTTTGGAAATAAGATTTAGAAACAAATATGAAAAAAATAATTCAATCTTAGCTGAGTTTTTGAACTCTAAGGTAACTCTAAGAAGCTCTAAGCTTTGAATATATTAGTTTTTTGGATGTATTCAAAGACTCAATCTAGAGTTTTCTATTGTAAAAAAGAAAGTATTGTTCTAAAGAACTAATTTGTTACAAGCAACAAATTTTTCTAGTTCATTATTTTATTAAGTAATTTGCAATTGTTCTTTAATTTTCAGGAATTTTTAATCATAAAATAACAGAAAAATCAGTAAAAATTGCACTTAATAAAGAAAAAAATAATAAAAAATAAATAAAAACAGTGAAGGTAATTTAGAAAAAACATTCTTGTTTCAACTTGTTTTATCCAAAATTAGTACAAATAGAAAAGAAGGTATGAAACGAGACTAAGTGATGAATAAATTTCTAAAACTTCTAATGGTGAACTCATATATCTCCTTTATGACTGCAATAATTTAAATTCTATGTTCTTATTAAATAATTGCTTTAAAGCAACAAACATCATGTCAAAAACATTACCAAAACAATAAAATGCGTTCTTTAAAGATGATGGACTGTGATCAAGATAAAAACGTGATTGTAACCATAAAGTATTAATTTCAGAAAATTTTAGTTTCTTTAAAATATTTTTTTCCTAATTCAAGTTATAGTTTTTCTATATCATTCTAATCTTCAGTCTTTTTAACAATTGAATAATCTCAAGATCACAAATTTGGTCTTTAACCATGATATTATCCATAAAGAATTGCAAAAAGAGTTTTAATAATATTATTCATATTTTTTCCACTGCTTTAATTTTGTTATTGAAATCTTTTTGATAAGCATTTTCAATTGACATTTGAAGAGTTGCCACAATCATTCTATTTATTCTCCTGGCTGTTCCATTGCTTTTGGAGAAAATAAAGTTTAATGTGTGTAAAAATTTAATGTCGGTTAATGATTGTTAAACAAGTTTTTGATAACCTCACAAGACTAAATTTTCTTTATAAGATGACAGAAATAAATTAGTCAGTTGTGGATATTGCTGGTACAATAATGACAAAGAATGTTTCTAAACTTGAGTTTGGTGAATATCTGTGTTCTAAGCAGAAGGCTTTGTCTTCTTCATATGCTATGAAATATACTTGGACAGAGTTTATTAAAGGACAGAGGCTCTTTCTGAGCTTCTTACGTTTAAGCTTGAATCAAGTCAGTGACTCTTGCTGCACACTTATATTAATAGAATCATGGACTTATCACTTGATCTCTAGTGTTCAAGAAATCAATGATAATGGCAACAATTGGTGGTCTTGGAAATCTTATTGTTGGATTGCTGCAAAGCCATTTTCATGTCTTCAAAAAGTCACTATCACTGGTGTGATATATAGACATCTTGTTGCTGCAAATTCACCCTTTCAAGGGGTATAATTGGGCTAATTTTATTTTAATGGATGGTGATTTGCTCTCACAGGTTTATCTATTTTATTTTTCGTAAAGGTCTTAATGTCGAACTTGATGAAATGGAAAACAGATTTCAAAACTACAACTCTAAAGAGTATATTTAGAATACTCTAAAGAGGATTGCAAGTCATATTTTTCTTTGATTACTATCTAAAAATTGAAAACAAAATCACTAAAATAACAAAGTTATTTGTTTTAAGAATTTTTTAAATTTTATTTCCAATATGAAATTATTGAATTAGAACTTTTTCCTGGAAGGAGTCTTTACTCCCTTAAAAATATATTTAATAAATGGTTTTTGTTTGATAACTATTCTTTCATACCTCTTAAATTTGATGAATATTACATGCATTCATGCATGGCATTGCTATTTGTGAATATTATTTTTGTGATATGTCAACTGTTCAAACCATGTGTTCAAGTAAAATTTCATGAAAATCTTAGATTATCTCTAAAATAACTGGACAGAAGTCTAAAAACGTACTTTTTAACTCTTTGTAATGTTTTTTAATTACTGACCAAATATATTTATGCAATTATCCAAGGTTTTCATTAATTATTGTCGGGGTTTCCATACCTCATAACTTTTGAATAAAAGATATTACGCAAAAACCCATTATGTATTCATAAATTACAAATCAAAAATTGTTATTAATGATTTTAAAAAGATTAATGAATTTGCACGTGGCTACCCCTAGTGACTTATAATACATCAAGATGAAATTTGATTTCCCTCCAAGTGTTCTGCACCATTTGTAAGGAAACATTTTGAATCGCAGTAACAATTACGCACTTCAGTTCATCAAGGAAGGTTTCAAGGGTTTGGTACACATTGCTCTTGATAAACCTCCATAGAAACAAGTCCAGCAGTATTAAATCCTGTGATCTTGGAGGCCATTAGATTGGTCCACCTCTTCCACACCATCTCTCAGAAAAGTTCTCGTCTAAAATGTCACATACAATCACAATCCAATGTGGAGATGCACCGCCCTGTTGAATTATCACATCTAGCTGATGTTGCTGCATCAGAGGCACCACATACAAATCCAGCATGTCAAGGTATTTCACAGAGTTTATTGTTGTTTCAGTAAAGAAGAAAGGTTAAAAAACTTTAGTATGTGATAAAGTATACCAAATATTAACCTTTGAGCTATCTCTTTCCAATACTCGATAATTGTGCGGGTTCTCTGAACCCCATATTCTACAGTTACGTTTATTCACTTTTCCTGACACATGATAAGTGGATTTGTCACTAAGAATCATTTACGAAGGTAATTTTCATCATCAATTCGAGTCAAAATTTGTTAGCGAACTCAAAATGATGCAGTTTATCATTGGGTGTAAAGCTTGCACGATTTGCACTTTGTAGGCATTCAGATGAAGGCGATTATGGAGAATGCTCCATATCGTCGTATGCGGCATATGTAACTGCCCAACTGCTTATTTCATTGATTTTTGTGGACTGTGAATAAGCATGTCTTGGATGTGATTAACATTTTCCTGTGAAGTGCTCAATCTTCCTGCTCCCTTTCGGTGTAGAACACTGCCAATTTACTGAAATTGTGTTAACCTGCATCTGATAGAATTATCCGAAGGAGGATCTTCCTGGTAAATGGTTCTGAAGTGACATTAAGTATTTATGACTGATTTATAGTTTTGAAAAATCACAATACACACTTTGCCTTTTCTTGCATGGTCACCATTTTAAATTATGATTTGATTACATAATTTAAATTATGCAGACTGCAAATTTGCTAAGACTGCAATGCGTGAAATTCTTTGAGTTGTAATTTACGAATACGTAATCAGTTTTTGCCTAATATTTTTTATTCAAAAGTAATGAGGTATGGAAATCCCGACAATAATCAATGAATATCCTGTATAAGTATAAATTATTTCAATCCAATTATTTATTTATTTATTTTTGAAACACACTTTATTTGCTTAACATTTTAAGTTTATATTAGATTGATAACATAGAAAATTTGTATCTTTATTTAAAAATTTATTGTTTTTCTTCATAATTACAATGCAATATATCATTCCTTTAATTTACTTGCTTATTTTTTTCATAAAAATCTCCCTTTTCTAAGTGAAGTTTTTTTCATCTTTTATCATTGTATAATTTGCTATTAATGATATACATGATCTCAATTTTATTGTATTACAAAATTGTATTTATTATACATTGACATTTTTTGTTTTTTTTTATCTATTATTTTGTTTAGATATTAATTTGTTAAGATTTTTTCATTTAATTTTACTTTTAAATCAATTGCATTAACACTTGAGTTTGTGGTATTCAATTTTGTAAAAATGTTTATTTTTGTATTAATTGGGAAAAGTTTTTTTTCCAGATGTTTATGGTGAATCCAATGAGCTAAAAAAACCTGATATTATAACTCAATTTGTTGGACTTGTTTTGAAACGCTTTCATTATACTAAACGCCACTGGAGCATTTTGCCTGTTCAGATTGTAATTCCATTCTTGACATTATGTTTTTGTCAGTACTTGATCACAGACAATCAAAGAGAGGCAAAAATCACATATGAGCCTCTTAAATTAGATATTTATAGTATCTATGGATCTACCGATGGATTTTATTCTACTCGAGAGAAGGACAAATTATCTGATATGTTTTCCAATGTTTTAACAGAAAATTATATAACTGCGGACAACATTAACAATCCAACAGAATACATATTAAAATATGGAAAAAATGATATGTCCAAATATTTAAAATCTTTTTTGGTTGGTGGAAGTATAGATAAATTTGCTAATGGGACAATGAATTTGACGGCTTGGTTTAATGGAGAACCATACCATTCACTCCCAATATCTCTTCTTTTGATGCATACTGCTGTTTTACGGCAAGTTACCAATGAAATGGCTACAATCACGTTGACAAATGCTCCACTGCCAGTAACTTTTGAGTACATTTATGCTGACCAACTTAAAATGCCTGAGCGTATTGCAGCAAGTGTCTATGTACCATTAGCATTAGCTTTTCTATCAGCAAGTTTTGTTTCCCTACCCATTCATGAGCGCGTTTCAAAAGCAAAACTGCTGCAGCTTATGACAGGATTATCATCATTCATGTATTGGTTTGCAATGTTTTTATGGGATTTTATGATCTACTTCGTTGTGTGTCTCGTTCTCATCATTCCATATGCTATCTTCAGTCATTATGTCTTTTTTGGCAACCATTGTGAAGCCATAGGTAAGTAATTTTATTTATTTATTTATAATAATATTTAAGAATTACGAAGAGATTGATTAATTATATATGAGTAATGTTCCTCTTTTGCTTTATATAGGAACTTGCTTACTCATCTTTATTCTTTATGGCTGGGCATCAATACCTCTAAGTTATTTGATTGCATTTATTTTTAAGAAAGCAAACACTGGATTTTCGGTGATTGTGGCAATTGATGTTCTTATCAGTTAGTAGATAAATTTTATTTAATATATTTATGTGTGTGAGTTCATTATTAAAATACAATTTTGATATATGTAGTTGATTCTAATAAAGTTAGTCTTTATAATGAAGGCAATTAGGTATTTATAAAAATTTAGCTATATTAAAAAATAAAGGGAATATATATATATATTTAAAAATTAAGCTGCAAACATAGACTAGAAGGAGTAAACCTGTTATTTATTAATTTATTTATTAAATTCTATGATTTAATTATTGAGTACTAAAATAAAGTTGAATATTTTAAATTTTGTAGTTTAGTTTAAAACAATGTGTTATGCTAAAATTGCTAAATATTATGAGTTTTTAAATTTTGTGCGACAATTTTAAGATTCATTTGTAGATATGTTTTGATGAACTGCCAAGCTATTATACATGAACATTTGTCCTATCAATGTTTGTATATTGTTTTAAAAGTTTAATAAGAAGACAAAATTACAGAGTTGATTACCAAAAGAATTCAGTAACAAAAATTATCCTCTTATCTTTAGCTTAATATTTACAATCTAAAATTTGCTTATTTTTAAAATCTGCAAGGTATTATAATGCTGCAAAAAAATGTCTTGATATGCAATGGTTTTATTTTCATTTTACAGATTTTTCACTTTGTGCTTTATATAAAATCACTTTTTGCAAAAGAGTAAAGAATGCTAGAGAATTTAATTGAATCTATATTGGGCTCACTTAAAAGAGTTGCTCTACTTTTATTTGATACAAACAAAAAATAATGTGTTGGAGACATTAAGATGATAACTGAATGATTAGTATTTTGGTTTTCACATGAACAATTCTTGCATTCAATTCCTTTCTCAGACATGGATATTTAAAGAGGTTTAGAATTCATTTTAAACTGTAGGTTCCACTCCACTCAAATTAGTATTTATAAGCTAAATGCAAGCTTATACAATTTTGTTAAAAGCAATTCTAGGCTAGTTTGAAGCCAAAAACATTTGATCCAAAATAATTCATTACTATCTGTTTATCTTCATTCATTATATCTGTTTATTGAATTGTTTCTAGTTCTCTCTTTATTCATTATTTTGCTTTCAGATTCCTTTTCTATCTGAGCTATTTGTTAATTTTGTTAATTTCTTTAAGCAAGGACAAAATTCTACATAAAAATTTAATTTTACTTTATTTATTGTAATTCTTAGTTAAAAATGTATCTAAACATACAGTTAGAAGTTATGTAATTGTAATTAATATGCCAATTAGCCTATGCTTTTTATATACTCTTATCATTTAAAAATAAATTTCTTCCATTAACTTCCATTGGAGATATTTATTATTCTTTCATTTTCCTACTTTAAATTATTTTTATTGGTTCCTTGTGATATGGGTGTTGTGATCTCTTCTCATCCAACTTTTAATCTTATAATCACTTTCTTTGACAGAAAATTTTTGCATAGTTTAATTTGATTTTATTCTGAACTGAGTTTTACACTTTCTATTGTTTTCTAGGTGCCATTTTTATTACAATTTTCCATACAACAATTTTTTTAAAATCTCATATATTTATTTATTTTGATTCCAATATAATTAAAATTCCTTAAAATTGAATGGTTGTTTCTTTACCCAATCACTCAATTTTAAGTTTAAAAAATAAGCAAATTTACCATGATCTTATTTTTTATTAAAAATTAATCAAAAGTTAAAAAAAATCATTTTGCGAATTTTTCTTATCGATTTGAATGATTTATTCAATTGCTTTTCTGATTTTTTTAAGCTTTTCAAGAGTGAGCTTACAAACTTTTCAAGAGTGAGTGAACTTCAAGAGTGTTTTTTAAACAATAAAAATCATTAATACAATAAGAGAACTATTATTTTTTATTTCTGGAAATGATTAGGCAAAATGAAGCATATTACGGATTATAAATATTTTAGTGTTCTTATAGCATTATATGAAAGTGTTTCTTTAAATTTTCTTTTACAAAAACTGTAATATTTTTAAAATTTTCACATTTAAGTATTTGAATTTAGATGTTAATAATTGCAATATTTTCAATTCCAAAAATTATTATACATTCTGATATACAATTTTATAATGTTTTGTAAGTTCCTAAGTTTTATGATGTGGCCAAATTTTTAAATAACAAAGTTAATATTTTAAAAATTATCTATGTTTGGAAATATTGATTAAATTATTATTTCAATTCATAATAAAACATTTTGTGTTAACTCCTTAACAGTCATAGAATTTTCAGGAAAATAGTCATAAAAGTGAATAATTTTTATTCAAGATAATTTGAATAGTGATGATATATAGTATAAAATAAACTATTTCCAGTTACATTAAGATAGTGTTATATTGCCACATGGTGTGTAAAATGAGAAAGTTAATATTTTCCAGTCATAAGAAATAGATTCTTCTAAACGTTTTTGCACATCACTTTTGAACGTTTTAGCCTGGAAATATCAATGGCACGAGAAATAAAGGCTAAAAGCTCACTCCTTGATTTAGATGGGAATGAGAAAAAAGGGATTAATTAGAAGTCTTATTATATTAATTTTTCTTTTAATAGTGTTAAAAAAGAATCATGGAAGAAAGGAAACTCAAAAATTATTTCTAAGTAAGAAAATTATTGAAGATTATTTAATGCAATAATGAAAAATATTAAATTTAAAAAAAGTGTAAATCAGTATTGGAAATTAATGACTAAAAATTGAAGAATATGTTTTAGATTTTGTAAAATTTTGCTTTACTTTCATTGGATAGAATGACATGTATATTTTAATTAAAGAAATTACAAATAAAGACAAGATTTTTTGCCAAATATGTTTCTAAGTAATCTTTCAAATACCTTAAATGTCATTTTATAAGGATTTTTGAGAACTATGTGAGAAATAAAAACTGCAATTCTTTTAGCGTATATTAAATAAAATATAATTAAAAAACATTCTTCAAGAAAATCGCTATTATTAAAATTACCCTAGAAACTATTAAGTATGTTTTTAATAAAATGTAAGTAAAGCATATTTAATAAATTCTAGTTAGGTTGAGAGCAACATTTAGAAATTCACAGTCATATTCAGTACAAACTGCGAAACTTGGGATGGAAGGTTTTCCTTTTATCAATGTGTGATCCTGGAAATTTTTTGTCAAAGTTATGACAAGTTGTTTAACATGAAATATAGATATTTTTATGTGCACAGTTTTTAAAACATTAGAATAGTTTTGGACTAATGAAGTACTGAAACAATTTTTGATGTTTGGCATTTTGTTGTTGTTTTAGGGAATGAACAATCTTGGATTTTTATCTAGTAAAAGTTAAAAATGAATAAAAATGCTGTGTTTAATAAAAACCATGAGACAAAAAAATCTTTGTGTGTTGCAGTAAAGTGAAATTAAACCCAGATCTGAATATTCAACTTTAACAATTGTATCAATTTTAAATGCATAGTACACATAAATAGCTAAATGTCATAACATTTTGAAGTATACAAATTTTTTAAAACAAAAAACTTAGTATCTTTATAAGAAAAATCTGAAAGAGAATACTGAAGTAATTTTAGTGTTATATATATAAATATATATCTATACTTACTTACTTAACTTTTAGCTGTTTATTTAGTTTTAAGTACTTAAAATTTGTTAATTAGTTTACAAATGGATTTCTTAAAATTTGTACAGCTTAATTTTCTTTAAAAAATACTTTCATTTAGTATTTGAAAAATTGCCGAATTTAAAATGCATATTAGAAACATGTAAAACATCCTAAATTTAGTAATTGAATGAACAATTATGATTATATTTTCTATCGTTATCAAAATTAATCTAGCTATTGCAATTTAACTAAGCATTACAATAAAGATAAGATCTAAATACCAATTGTTTAATTTAAATGCATATAAAGTTATTTCTTGGATTTTTTTCAAAAGAATGTTCCTAATAAATACTTAGAATATTTTTAAACAAATTTCATAATAATAAATTCGTTTGTACACAATCTTTTTTTTTTTTTTTTTTTTTTTTTGAGATTTGTTGAAAATAATGGAAGATACTGTGTGTGTGTCCACACTGTTCTTGAAGACTAAAGTTTAAAATTGGAATATTTACTTTCATTTAGATCAAAGAGTGTCACAATTAATGTTAAGCTATAAGATTAAAAAGAAAAATTCTTCTATAATTCTAATAGGTATTGGAAACTCTTTAATATTTTATTTTTATTGTACAGGTAGTGTCATTCATTCTATTGTGTCTGTTATGCAACTCACCTCTTTACCAGGTGATAGTCCAACTGTTGATGCATTTATGTGGATTCTCCGTGTTTTCCCACCATTTTGTCTTGCATCTGGTTCATCAAAATTAATTGTGAAAGCATATTCTAATGCTTATTGTGATGGTATATCAGAATCTGACCTACTAGCTACTTGTCAGTCTCAGTTTATGACTAGGGATAAACCTTTGTTCAAGTGTTGTAAAGGTATGTTTAGTTTTTTGTGATGGCTGCTGTATTATTTATTGAAAGCTTTGCTGTAGAAATCCATTAACACTATGAAATTATATCTAATAACATATTTAAATTTTAAAAATATCTTTAGTAAGTTCAGCCGATATATTTATGTTAAATATATTAAGTGGATGTTTTCAATATTTAAAAAATTTCATAATTTTTAAAGAATGAAATTGTATAAAATTAAAAGTCATTTGGAATTCCCTTCAGTTTTATTATTTTATTTTTAATTTTGATATTCATTAGAAGTCTGACATTATGAATCTCAGTTTGATAATTTTTATTTAAATTATAAAAGAAATTTATGTTTTAAGAAATTACCAAACCTTCAATTTGACAAAGATGTAGAATAATTTAAATTAAAATTTGTTTTAAATTTTAAAGTTGTTTCAATGATCAGTCAATCAGAATTCATATAAAAAATATTCAAATCGAATTGCTAATAATAAATGCTCATGATTAAGTGATGATTATTCTTTGTGATTTAGTATTTATAGATAATATAAAAAGATATGTTGAGCAAGGAGAAGGAAAATATATTTTCCTTTTTTTTTTTTTTTTTTTTTTTTTTTTTTAAAATAAGTTGAAATTAATGAATTATTATTATTTTTGATGCATTTGATATTTGAAATGAAATAATATTATAATGTTGAAATATTATAATAATTATATTTAAATATATTATTAATAATAATTATTATTATATAATATATAATAGTAATGAAATATTTGAAAGATATTCGTTTGCAAGTAAATGGTTTTCTACTTAATGGAAAATGTATTCATACCATATTTAATTAATGCATATTTTTTTGCTTTTGAAAATATAAACATACACGTTTAATAATTTCCTCGAAGTAATGCATTTTTTAATCTGAAATATAAAACAGAATCTAACTGTAAATGCACTATTTGTACAATAAGTTTGTATGTAACAAATATTCAAGTAAAATATCTTTTATATTACATTAAATAAGTCGTTTTTAACGTCAATAAAATTAATGTATAAAAATAAAAATATTTTTAACATTGGTACCATTAATATTTATTTGCAATTTCATTTTATCATTTTGTATTAATTTTAATAAAGGTATTTGATATAAATAAAACTCTAATTTTATGAACCATTTAACATAAAAGATATTTAGAAATGAAACTTATCTTAAATTTTCTTAAATAAGCATCTTATTCTTGAAATCTTTTTGTATTACTTACTTCTCATTTATGTCAAATATCTCAAATATTTATAAACTCATTAATGATCTTCTAATTGATAAATATTGGTTTTTTATATCAAAATTTTGTATTTCTATGTGGAGAATTATGTTTTTTACAGAATGTTATAATTATATCGTTATTTATAGATTGTTATTATAATCAATGTATAAGATTTCAGTTAATGATAGACATGTAAGTATTCACTTAATAATAATATGCATTTTTAATATTTTATATTTATAACTAGGTTTAAAAATTTAAAGTAAGTATCATTTATAAATCAATATATTGAAATATTTTTCTTGTAGATATATGTGAAGATAGTTGTCTGGTTCAAACTCCACTTATTACTTGGGATGTTGACAGTTGTGGACGAGATATACTTTTTTTAATTTTGGATGGATTTCTTTATTTTCTTCTACTTTTATTTTTTGAATCACATATGTCTAAAACCCTACTGGATCATATGAAAAAACTAATTTCAAAGTTGAAAAAATCAGTGGTGGGGCAGCTTTTACAAACAAATAGTATTGAAGACTCGGATGTTGTTAATGAAGAACAGCGTGTTCAAAATCTTTATGCTACACATGGAGATTCTCATGATGATGCTCTTATGGTAATAGATTTGACAAAAATATTTAGTAACTTTTATGCTGTGGACCATTTGTCTTTTGGCATTCATCAAGAAGAATGTTTTGGTCTTCTTGGTGTGAATGGAGCTGGAAAAACAACAACATTTAGAATGCTTACTGGAGACTGCATTCCTAGTGAAGGAAATGCATTTATTCATGAAACTTCTTTAATATCAGATATGAAACAAGTTAGCACTACCACTTATTTCTTTACATACATTTATTTAGATATTCTATTGCAAATGTTTATATATTTGATGTTAATTTTTGTTTTTATTTAAATAGGTTCTTATTTTATGTTTTATGCATAGTTTTTTTTTATTTCACTTAAGTGATCTGTGAGATATTGGATTAGCTATTATTATTTGATTGTTTAATCAATATCCAAATTATTACTTTTGCATCTTTTAAATATTATTTAAAATAATTGATGCATAATTAATTTCTTTTGAAAAATCAACTAATCCTTTTTATATTATTCATTTATTATGTTCTTTTTCATATATATTTCTTCCAATATTTTTCATGCTATATATTTGTTATCAATCTTAAAAAACTATTAAATTTTTTTAATTATTTCAAAGAACAATAAATTAACATCATAACAAATCTAAAAAATCATAATAATTATAAGAAAACATAACATCATGTGAATTTGCACTATGAGGAAATTTGGTTTATTTTTAAATAATTTTTATTACATATTTTGTAGTTAAAAGAAATTGTATTAATGGTTAATTTTATTTTGTGAATGAAAAATAAGGAAATTTTGATTTAAAACCAAAATTTTCTTTGTTTTTGTTTAAAAATATAAAGAAGTGTTTTCACCTTTTTACATATTAGAGATAATATATTTCAAGAAACTGAATTAATAAATAATATTACTCTGTCATATTTATAAAGTATTCTACAGCTTATTTATGTGGAAGGGATGAATTTCATACATTGCTCTGAATATGCAGAGAGATTTTTTTTAGCTGATACAATTTAAAGCTTTATATATTCAATAACAATTGAATGGCAGAAAAATTGGTATGGTGTCAAATAACTGCATGAAAAGTATAGTTCTGAGAAAAATTGCTGTTAAATTTGCCATAAAGTTTATTAATGGTGATGCTGCATAAAGTAAGTGTATCAAAGCTAAATTATAATGTATACTTTTATATGTGATAATAGCTCTTGAAATTTTCCTATGAAAATATGTAGATAGCTTTGAAAGCATTCTCTGGTTAAATAAGCTAAATCAAGTGAATATGTGACTCATATTTCAAGATCGCACATCATCGTTAAAACTACATTATGTTAATTAGTGTGATATATCCACAGCTGTCCTTAAGGTTATGGAGATTATTTCAGAGACACAATTATATATATCCCTTACCTTATAACATATGACTTTTAACGTTACGTTTATTTGAAATCAAATCTTTTTGTTGGTGTGCCCATAAAAGTGAATAATTTTATAGATTTTAAGATATTACAACCAGAGTTAATCTTTGTGACATTGAAAATCCTTGTGTTATGTATGGGTGTAAAACATTGTGCAGAGAATGCATGTTATAATTTCTGAGAACGCATATTTACGTATGTGGTCAAATATCTTGTCAGGAATTCAATAAAACTAAGTATTTATTTCTAAGTTATCATTTGTCTTCATACCATGTTTTTTATAAATTCATTTACAAATAATTCTATATGATTTCAGTTTAAAATTTTTTTAATAAATCTGTAAAGAACCACCAGGAAAAAATACAGCACAAATTTCATTAAGATGGCAAAGTATCTTTTAATAACTGGAATTGTACATTGTAGATGCTTCTTTACATGAATGCTCACTATCTTAGAAACAAGTGTCTAGTTCTTGATAGAATTTGATGATGCAGTGGCAATGTAATATCAATCTATACTTGAAATAATGTTGCCGAGGAATCAATATCTAAGTCATTTTAACATGCATGTTTAAAATTAAGTTAAAAATAAAATTATTACATGTTTAATTTTTCATCATTAAAGCGAAAGTAAGAAATATTTTTATATAGGAATTTTTTTTCATGTATTTCTTATATAATAGATACTAAGTAATTATTCTATTTTTATTGAAAGCAGTTTGGTAGTAAAATATTTAGGTTTTAATGTCTAACACTTATTTTTATAACTTATGAACTATTTCATCTGTTTCTTCATGTTTACAAAAATGAGTGTTCATTTTATAAAATTCAGAAATTTTAAAAATGCTTGAAAATTTTGAAAATTTACATTTTCCTGATTATTTTAAATTCTTGAATTTGCTTAGTACAAAAAAAAAAAAAAAATGCAGAAACCTAGTAGTAAGAATTTTAACTTTGAGATTTTATATACTATTTTATTATGAAAAATGTTAATTTTCTTTGTTTCTCGATCAAAATGAGGCTTTTAATTTTATATAGCATTTCGAAAACCATATTAAAAATAGAACCCATAGTATTTTCCTGTAGTATGTGTTGTTTATAATTATGTATTTAGAATTATGTAGCTCATTATGTGAGCTTAATATTAATCATTACATTTCTAAAACTACAAATTTTGTGATTATTTTATTTTTTGATTAACAGCATATTTTTCAAATAGAAATTTTATTCATAATTATTTAATAAAATTTTATAAATTTTATTTTGATGTTAATTTTTTTTTTTTTTTTTTTTGGTGTATTTTATATTTATTTCAGTTTTGATGTCAGCTAAAAAAATTATTATTACTGAAATATACTGCAGATTCATTTTGTATCTTAAAAATCATTTTGCATTATTTGCAAAATATTTATATTTTCTTATTTAAGGTATTTGTCATCTGTATTAAAAGTTTTGCATTTAAATTTTCTTTATATTTTAGTTAAAACATTTTGTCTGAACAGAAAAGTATTTGATTCTCCTAATCTCTCTAAACTTTATTCAAATTTAGCTATGCATTACATCTTAGAGTATTGGTAAATATTTTAAATTAAATAATGGTATATAATGCTGTGCTTCATTGCTATATATCAAGCCCAACTCTAAGCATTTCTTGTATATTTAGGTTTCTATATTGATTAGCATTTAGATATATTATGTGGATTCTTTGTTTCTTTATTTATTTGGCAAAGTTATTATTTGTGTAACTTTTAGTTAGAAAGATAAGAACTAATTTATGAATTGGTGATGAATTGAAAGTTATGAGTCAGACAGCTATTAAATTTTGAAAATTTTTTAATGCCTATTATTTATGTTCAATTAGTATTTTATATCAAAATATTAATATATCATTAAAATTGTTTAATTATAGACATAACCACATTAGGAAATTCTTTCTGATAAAGTAGTTAATATATTTAACTTGAAAGCAGATGAAATCAAAGTGCAATAAAAATAGTTTCTCATAAAGAATGTGATAAATAAATAAATTGCCTATAAATAAACAAATTTGTACATAAACTAAAAAATTTACTTTTAAAGAATTATTTATTGTTTTGTTTCTCGTGTGAAAATCATTTATTATAATATGCTATAGTATCTTACATTGATCAAATATTAAATAGATTTCGTTTATTTATTTTATTACATCTTCTATTTAAAAAAAAAAGCAAGTAAAATTTTAGTAACTGAACCAAAAGTTCATACTTTTGTTTTTTATCATATTCCAATATATAAGTGTTTTGCTCAGCATAATTTAGTTTCTGTACAGGAAAAATTAATCTTATTAGGATGTTTAGTTTTTTAATACTATTTTTAATTCTTGATTATTTTAAATCTTTCAGTTTCAATCTTATCTTGGTTATTGCCCACAATTTGATGCATTGATTGATCGCCTTACTGGTCGTGAAACTCTTTATCTTTTTGCTCGTTTAAGGGGTATGTCAGAACCAGAATTAAGTATAAGAGTTAATAAGTTGATTAAAATGATTGATCTGGCAGAACATGCAGATAAACAGACACGTTTTTATAGGTAATCTTAAAATATGTATATTTTTGTTTTTAAATATACTCTTTCTTAAAATTTTAATTGCATAAGTATACCCTTTAAAATTTAAAAAAAAATTAATTTTATTTAGTGGTGGAAATAAACGAAAACTTTCTGTTGGAATGGCACTTATTGGAGCTCCCCCATTAATTTTATTAGATGAACCAACTGCAGGTGTAGATCCTGTTTCACGCAGAAAAATTTGGAATATTCTTGCCCAAGCCAGGAATTTTACAAAAGCATCTATTATATTGACCACTCATAGGTATAAATTATTTGCCTATTATTTATTATGTTTCTCTTTTTAAATTATTACATATGTTTTAAAACTATTTAGCATCTTTTTAAAATGAATTTTTTTCAAAATTTAATTTTTTAATGATATTATGTTCACACCTCAATAGATATTCTTAATGTAAATTTGAACATGTTTAATATTTTGGCTCTTGTATATTATTTCAAAATAATTTTGATTATTTTTTGCATTTTTAATTTTATTGTGCTTGTGTAATATTTCATATAAAAATTTTAATTATTACATTTTTCACACTAATTTTACTTGATTCACCAAAGTTCTTGAATAAATTTTTTCTCATATTGTTAACGTTTTTGTACAAATTGTATATTTTGTTTCATTTATTTATTCATTCATACTATTAATCTATAAGGTTTTGTATATTTTATTTAATAAAATTAAGAATACTTTTTTTAGTGCATTTGTGCTAAATTAATTTTTATGTATTTTCATACTTCTAAAATTCATGAAATTTAAATTAAGTGTAAATTTAATTTTTTCACAATCATACTATGTCTGACTTAATATGCACAATGAATATAAAACTATTTTTAATATTGTTCAGATAGCTTTATAAATTGTCTGCTTTCTGGAAATGTAATGATGTGTAAAATGATTTGCAAAATTAGTTATTATTTTTATATTGCTATAATTGTTCTTAAAAATGACAACCTCTTAGCCATGAAATTTCTTTCAATTTTAAAATAAGCATACTAATTATGTGGAATAATGTTTATTTACTTGTTAAAATATTTTTTCACAATGGTTTTAGAAATATAAGGCAAAATACTTTTAATATATTATTTTATGCCTTATTATATATTTTTAAATATATTGTACCATAAGTTATTCAATATTAATTTTAAAATATATTAATTTAATTTTTTTATAATTTACATAAAACTTTTGATTTGTACAAATAATTTTCTTCTTTGTGATTTTTTCAGATATGATTTATTAATTTCTCAAGTGCTTTTTATAATATCAATTAATTGACAAACTTGACAAGTATTTAACATTATAAAAATACAAATATTAAATTTTGGTTTACTAAAAAAATTTTTTTAACCCATTTTTTGCGATTTCAAATTTTAGTTCTCAAGCCTGTAATTTACTTTGTTTCGGACTTTCAAATTTGATAAAAGAAAAAAAAATCATTTGGAAAGGCTTCTATCTTGTGAAAAAGGCATACTATTATTTATTGAAAGTCTTGAAAGAAAAGTCTTTCATTTTTTTCTAGGATAATTACAAATAATTCTGCTACCTTTCCCCCCCCCCAAATTAAGTGAAATAATTATATGTAAAATTGAAAATCTCTAACAAACTACATTTGGGTAAAATTCATACAATCATTAAATATATTTTGTTAATTGTATCAAATTTTTGTATTTTACTGTCAAATTATAATTTCTTCTATTTTCATTTGTGTTATTAGTATAAAACTTGCTTTTAAGTGAAAAATATTGATATTTACTCTTAATATAAACTGTCCTTTGATATTTACAAAATGGAAATTTTGAATCTTGTACATCCCTAGTTTTGGATTATACTAGGAGGTTCATTTTGCATTTTAAAAGTTATTTATATTTATTTGAAAGATCTTAAAATATTTTCTTCTATTAAGATAACCAATATATCAATAAAATTTTTCCTAAACCAATAAAAAGTTCTATACTATTTTGAAAATAAGCAAAATAGAAACCATTCATTGGTAAAATTTTATGATAAACTGAAGTCACAATTGTATTGTATTGTAATTGAATACATATATACAAGATAGAATTCAAAATTTCCTTGGCTGATTCCATAACTTAAAAAATATTATGCATTAAATTGTAGAAGCACATCTCTCTTCTAAATAAGACCCTTGTGCAACAACACACTTACCACTGCCTGTAAAGTTCATTAAAACATGTGTGGAGTCCATTTTTGGCTGTATCCTGTAATTCAGCCTCCAATGCATATTTAATTTCATCTGAAGATTCTAATCAGTGATCCAGCTAGTGTTTGCCAGTTTATGAAATAAGAAGGTCATAAGGTTTGAGATCAGGTAAGGAAGATGAGGGGAAGCAGTTGTTTTTGTTTTCACTTGAAAGTTATTGATCAGTAGGAATTGGTAAACAGGGCCATTGTTATGCAATAGCACTTTGATTGCTCATTCCACAGTTTCCACAGACTAAAGCATATAATATAAGATTTCAATATAGAGTTCTTTGTTCACAATACCTTCAGAGATAAATTCCAGATGCATAAACCCCTGGATATCCAAGAATACCTCTATAATATAAATGACTTTTCCTTAAGAGTGCTCTTGAGAGAAATTCTGCTTCTGTGAAGTTAGTAGTAGTTTCCATGTTGCTGATTCTCTCTTGGTTTGTAAGTCATACAAAAAAACTCTTTAGTAACAATTATTTTAGTAGGAAAAGAAAAGAGGTCTTTGAAAACAGTCGAGATTAAGTCTGCCACTATTTCTATTTGAATTCCCTTTTGCTCTACTTCTAACTTAATATATGGGGAATAATGTATTGACAAGCTTTATGCATGTTAAGGTCTTTAAACAATATCCACACTGGCATGTGACCTCTGATATCTCAACTAATTCTGCTAATTGTCAAATTGTTTGTTGACTGCTCGCATGTACTGCTACAGAGAGCGTTATCATATTTTCATCAGAGTGTGAAGTCATGGGATGGCCACAAGCCTTCTCTGAAATAACATCTCTCAAAATCTTGTATTCTCAATAACTTTTAAATTCTGTATGCATGCTTTAACAATTCGAAAGTCTCCTTAGCCCTCTTTTCCAAACGAACACAAAATTTTATGTTGATTCTCTGCTTAACTGATACTATTTTATTTTATCATCAGTTTCTAAATGCATCTGCCTACAATAAAAACAGTATCATTTCAAACTTTTGTTTATGTATTTTGCCATACTTTTGTTTATGTAAAAACCACTTTTAAAAAGGGGACAAACATAGTAACACAAAAAATGTTCTTGTTGTCACACTTTGTCATAGATTCAGTCTGAAAACTTTTGAATCCTACCTCTTAATTAAAACGCCATTGAATAGGTTAGCTGTTAACAATTTAATATTAAGTTGGAATTACATCTATATATTTTTACAAGAAAAAAAAATGTGATTGTGTAGTATAGTGTAATCATTATTTATCATATGTTGTTTATTATGTCATAACTATATATTAAAGATTATTATATTGATGAAATTTTCTAAATATTTTAAGTTACTTTGATTGTTCAAGTTATATTTTTACTTTTTAGCATGGAAGAAAGTGAAGCATTGTGTAGTAGATTAGCAATCATGGTTAACGGTCGATTTAGATGTTTGGGCTCTATACAACAGTTGAAGTCAAAATTCGGCCAAGGTTATACTTTAATTATAAAATTACGTAATGAAATGGTTAATGATTTTGTGGCTGTACAGAATATCAAACAATATATAGGAAGCAATTTAAATGGTGCTGATTTGAAAGATGATCATCAGGCAAGTATCAGCTATTTTAAATTTTATTTTAATGTAAATGTGCTTTGAAAAGGAAATTTTTTGAAGTGAAATTTACTCCTGATTAAGAAAAATGAGACTTTTATTATTCTTAAGTATGGGAAGTGCAAAATATTTTAATGTAAATGTTTTTTCAAATGAAATTTTTAAGTGCTATTTACTCCAGAGTCTGAGAGTTGAAGTTTTTATTATTTCTTAAAATTACAAAATATTTGTATGCATTGATTTTATTGTTACAAAATAATAAGAATAAAAGCTTCTTTTGATTTAATATACAACATTTTTTGTATAAATCAATGAATTTATCAATGGATATTCTTAACTCTGCTTTCTTTGCAATGACAAATTTTATAGATCACAGTTTTCTTGAACCATGATATTTATATATTTATAGTTTTCTTTTTTATATGTGTGGCCTTTATTAGTAAGCTATTTTGAAAAAAAAATTTTTTTTGGATATGTGTATTAATAAAACTGTTGTAATAGATAAAATTAATTTAAAAAAAATTATTGATCACTCTATCACATTATTGTTATTTCTGAGAATGGATTTTATTAATTTAGGATTTATAAGTCTTATCTTTTTTAACATATTTATGAAAAACAATATTGGTAATAATATATGATAGGGGTTACTAAAGATACATAATATTTATAAAAATATTTACTAGATTTGTATCATGTAAACAAAAGTATCTTAAAATTCAACAGTGAATACTAAGTTTTTTTGCTGTATATCTTACAGAAATTTAGAGAATATGTATTAATTTTATAAATAAGTATTTAAGAACTGTTTAAAAAGAAAATAATAGGATATTTTTTTACTTAGAAGAGTAATTATTGTTTTACTTAAAAGTGGGGAATTAACTGAGTTACAAATTGCTTATAATTGTTAGATTTCTATTTTTTTTTTTTTATTATTTTTTTTTATTTGGGAAAACAAAAATATCTCCCTGTGCACCAAGTAATACCACACAGGGCCCGAAGGTACAACAAATGCACTACATAACAAATTCAAATAAATCATGAGATGAAAAATAATAATAAAAGAAGGCAGAGAGAAAAAAAAGAGAGATAAAAATAAAAAAGTAGTTAGATAACAGCATGGATAAATTTTTTAAAAAATTCAAAATTCTCTTTCTTTACTAGGTCCATTAAGATCGGGGGCCACTTGTTATTTAAGTCTTTGCAAAGCTGGTTTCTTTCTTCTGAAACAGATGGACATTCAAGAAGAATATGAGACGGGTTGTCACTCCCAGAGTTGCACATGCACAGCTCACTGTTTTTAATGTTGAAACGGTGAAGATAGCTATTGAATTTCCCATGTCCAGTAAGGAATTGTGTGATTTTAAAGTCAGTGTAGAACCAAAAATTCTTAACTCTGATGGGAACTGATGGGAAAAAAGATTTTGTCCACTTACAATTAGGCGAGGAAACAAAACCCGAGTTCCATTCTGTGATTATCTTCTTTTTGGCAGTGATTTTGAAAAAAGACTTGGGTAAGTTGGTATCCAGTTTATTTGGAAGTGAAAGAGAAGATTTGGCCAGGAAATCCGCTCTTTCATTTCCATACACACCACTATGACCCTTGACATGAGAGAAAGTGAAGGAAATATTTTTCATAATAGACATATTAATGGAAGTCTGGACTTCCACAATAAGTTTTTCAAAACTAGTAAACATCTTTGCAGAGCTAGTAGGGATGACAACGAGTCACTGCAAATTAAAAATTTTTGGTAAGGCTTGCTTATGGCATCTTTAACAGCAAGATTAATGCAGAGTAACTCTGCTTGGAAAATAGAGCTGTAGTCACTAATGCGGTATACTTGATGACTCACTTCAAACCCATTCTGAAAGCATACGTATGCAAGACCTACTTTTTCATTAACTTTACTCCCATCTGTAAAGTAAATTAGGTCATAGTCTTCTTCCCTTACCCTGTCAAATGCAGCAAGAGAAGCAGGAGATCTTGTAGATGGATGAGGTAGGGAAGAAAAGTTCAAATCACCATCAAGATGGTTAGAAAAGGAGTCTTGTGCATAACGATAAGCCTGATTTTGATGAAATATCACAATATCAAGAGGTGGAAGACCAGAGAGAATGAAGATTTCTGTTTCTGTGAAAAATAATTATTATTATGAAATGTATTAATATGTTTAGGTTAAAATAATATACATTAATAATGTATTCACAAGAATTTTTATGCTTGTAGTAAATTGAAAAGAATATCATTTCTTTCAAAGTTATTTCTTAATTTCTAAATTTTTTGAGATGATAGATATTGGCTTGATTTAATAAATATTGACTTAATTTAAAAAGCCTCTGAAACGCTAACATAATTTTCAAGAATATTAATTCCATTGCATTGCTATATAAGGCAACAACTGTACTTATTTTTTTTTTTTTTTTTTTTTTTTTTTTTTCTTCTGTTAGAATATAAGGTAATCTTATAGATGATCCTCATTTGAGAACAGACTAATATATAACAATAACATTTTTATTCTTTTAGGGAATGCTTCAATACCATGTTGTCGATCCATCAATAACTCTCAGCAAACTTTTCAAGTTTATGTCTGAAATGAAACCAAAATTCGATTTAGAAGATTATTTGATTAGTGATACATCCTTGGAACAAATATTTTTAACCTTTGCTCGTGCCCAAAGAGTTGAGCGTTGAAGCATATGTGTTCATTCCTTGTTTACTGATAAATTAAGTTTCTTTTCTATCTTATATGTGTAATTATATCCAAGTAAAAGTATTATAACTCTAAATCTATAATAATCATTTTACTTTATTAAAATTTTAAATGATTTAAATTATTACTGAAATTATTTTTTAATGTTTTAAATTGTTATTTTCATTGAGATATTATTCTTATATAATTTTAATATCACAACTTTATAAAAAATAATTATTTTTGTTTTTTAATCATGCTTCTTTTTAATGAATTTATGAGATTTTAGAGTTTATGAGATTAAAAAGACATTATGATTAGTAAAATAATGGAAGACATTTTTATATTATTAAAAATAAAAGTGTTTGCTTAGTGTTATTTTTGTTTTGAATGTTGTATTTTATATTTAGAAATATGTACATATTATGAGATTTTAACACAGAATATTTTGTTCTAAATTCATTACATCAATTTAAACTAAATTTCAATTATAATAATATTTGAAAATTGCAATACAAGTTTTTTTGTAATGAGATTTCTATTCAATTATTCACAATAACATTTAAGTATAATACATGTATACAAAATAATTACATTTACATAAAATTTGTAATAATATAGAAAATTTATTACTGCATATTTCTAACATAATCTAACATGTCTTTACTTCTTTGGATGATTTTACAACTCATTAAATGTTATATAATAAACGATACATATAATTGAAATGTTATTTAATAAATGGTGCATATAATTTAAATGTTGTTTAATAAATTATGCAAATGATGATAATATACAATGCTTTTTTGTTTTATAAATCATTTAAATAATTTGTAAGAATTCAACATTTATTAATAACAGAAAATACAATTCAAGTGTAAAAATTATATTTATTCTCTTATTAATTAATTTTATGAGATTTTAGATCTCAATATATGTGTGGAAATTTTTGTTTTTCTAAAAAATAAATCAACACATAAAATATTAATATTGGTTAGGTTAATTAGTATCTCTTATTTTAAAATAACATTACTAGTTACTATTGTAAAACATGTATTTTTGATTCTAATACACTATGTTTAATAAAAATTTATTTAAAATTAATATAAAACTTTATTTTTTATATTTTGTAAACTTTATTAAGCTAAACTTAAATTTATTTTGAAAGTTTAATTAAAAAAATAACATTGATTGTAATAATTTCTGCTGATTACAAAAATTCATATTGACTTTGTTCTCTCTTTTAATGATAATTGTCTTCCTCTCTCTTTAACAAAAAATATTTCTTGAAGTTTAAGTTTTGATCTTTGTTGTTACAAAATGTTACTTTGTTTTAAATTGTAATGCAGATTTTTATATTGTACATTAAAGTAATTAAAGTAAAAGATCATAAAAGAATTATTAAAAATAAGTGGGGATTATTCGACTTAAAATTTGATTGCTTTATAAAACAGTATTATTGAATAAATACAAGTATGTTAAAACCACTTTTAGAGCGTTATCTTCGCTTCTAGAATTTATAGTTATGATGCTGAATTTTTATCTTAATTTTTATTATAAATGAAATACAAATGCAATTCCATAAAAAATCTTATGATTAATTTTTTTCTTTTATAAAAAGTTTTAGTAAATACTTTTACTTATTTAACTGAATCTTTTAAATTTCTTGTTTTTTACAATATTGCATATTAAGAATCTCATTTTGTATTTTTTCATTTGTATTTCAATCATTGCTAAGCAGCTTAATTTAATTTGTGATGGTATTAGTATCTTTAATGTCTGTGTTATTTGTTCTATAAACTATCATGGTTTAATTTGTGTTTAAATATTGAATGTTAGCTATGTGTCATTTGTGTGACTGTTTTTCTCTAAGTATATGAGTAACTATGTTAAAGAAATTAAAAGAATTGACAACTTTCTGTGTTAAAAAACCTATATCAAATTCAAATTAAGAATTTGAAAAAATAATACTATTTAGTTATAATTATTATTTAATGCTTAAAAAATTTTTAATTTCAATATTTTATTTATTTTGTGCACAGTAATTATCTTTTGTATAATTGTAATTTCTCATGATATTTTTCTTTTTTTTCTCTGAAACAGAATATTTTAGTAATTTTTTAATGTTCATGTGATTAATTGTTTTTGTTTTTAATGAAATTATGTTTCTATATTACTATTCTCTCAATTTGCTTGTAATTTAAATAATTGATGTACAAATATATAATTCTCTGGATGAGTATAATTAAAATAAGTAAATATTTTTATTTACATGCCTTAGTACTTAAGACTGGTCTGTATTTTATAGTATCAGTTATATGCATCTTTATTTTATTTCCCTAGGCAGTTTATTTTATGTAATATTTTCTATGCGTTAGGTATGTTTTATAGAACTGTATACAGAAGACCGTTTATTTTTCTCTGTTCTAATATTGATTATGAACTTTCCTTGTATTTTAACAGTGATTCCATAAGAGGTTTTTTTTTTTTTTCAGTAAATGGCATGATATTTAATTTTTGGTAATCTCCGAAAATCATAATTATATTAAAATATTGTAGTTAGAAATATTTCAGTAAATAAATTATTACAAACTACAGTGAATGAAAATTATTTACAGGTAAAGGATACGATGTATTAATGACATTTCCTAATTCTATTGAAACTTTTTGTTGTGTGTGTATATTTTATATCTTTTCTCTTATATCTTTTGGCTATGAAACTATTCATTAATCATTAAACTAGATGATATTTTGTAGTATTAATGAAGTAGGATATTTTGTGCCTAGTAATTTAGATAAAATAAATCAATCTGTTGCTCATTTACTTAAAATAAAAATATAATCATAGTTTTTTTTTCTTTCAAATTTGGTTTTTTTACTGATATAATAGTTATAGTGTGTAAAAGTATTTAACACAGTTATTTACAAAGAAATTTTTTTCTTGTTTTATATTTATTCGTTAGATAAATCAATGAGAGAATTTTCTGGAGAAATCTAAATCTCTTCTCTATTTCTTTCAAATAGTAAAAATATGGAGGAAATAAGAATTTAAATTTATTATCATTTAATGAAAATTTAGTTTAAAATCTTAACAATCATTTATTGCAACCATTGGAATTTTTTTTAATTTTGTGATATTTTCTTTATAATGCTGAATTATTGGTCAAAAATAAATATATTTCCAATATTTCATATTTCTACAAGTATACTACACTTGCATTTTTCTTTATGTAAACTTCAATTTTCAAAAACTAATCATAAATTAAACTTTGGTGTGGTTATGTAGTTATAGTGCAGATGATTAGTTTATCTGTTAAAATTAATGTTATAAAGTATATACTTCTCTTAAAGTTGTTAAATTGAATGTGATATGTGTTCTATAAAATACTGATTTTACACAAAGAAAAATTATTTTCTTAGTTCGAAATCAGTATTTTATATATTATAGTTGTATTATACCATAATATAGCTTTTGGAAGTTTCCTTCTATGAATGTGAATTAAATATATATTTGTATTCTATATCTATATATTATACTAGTCTCTTGTTGTATGTCTTTACTTCAGTATATATAAATGTCCATTTTATTGCACTTTGTTATCTGTATTCAAATATCTCATTTTTTAAAATATACATTATTTGAAGGATCTAGTTAAGTATTTGTATAAATGTATTTTCCCCTGTTTAGTATTTCTGTTGTACAATTATTTAAATGCACATTATTAATATTAGTTAAAAGCATTTTTTGCATTTTAAAATCGCCTCATATTTTTAACCTTGTGCATGATCATTGTTTAAAGTGCATTTTATGCACAACTATTTTATGCTTCATAATACATTTTGTATGCATCAAGTTTGGTGCTCAGTAGCCAAGTATTAACTTTGTGGAAAAGATATGTTGAGATGGAGCTTTAATCTCTGAAAGATAGTACAAAAAAAATTGTATTTAATGTTATTAATTTTACATTCTGCTTATGAAAATATTTCTTTAAATGCACAAATTTCTAATTGTAAGCTTGCAATGTAGTAATTTTTGTAAAAGAAAATCATTTTAATTAAAACATTATTTTTGATAAAAGAGGAATATAAAATATAAAAAATAGCTGAAACATAATTATCTTACTTTTATAAATGAAACTTTGTATCTGTGTCTAAGAATATGTGCAGCATATTCTTATATTTATGTATTTTGTAGCATCACAATGGGTGTGATGTGATGAAAATAATCTTGTGATATTAGTTACAATATGACCATAATAATTATGATGTCATAGAAGTATACTCTGTTATGGAATGCTGAAGAGTACAGTTTTTACTGAAATGTTTATTGTGACCCATTAAAAGGTGCTTTTTATATGGCACTTTTTGTTATGCTTTTATATTCATTGTCATTTGCGCTATTTTTATATTGCTAATATAAGTAATTTTATACAAATATTAAAAATTTATATGCATGCAAAGTTTTTCATTGTCATTTGATGATCAGCTATTTTTATTTTGAAATGTCAAATTTATTGTGGTAACATAATTAATTTTTTTGTGATATGTACTTATTTTTATTTACTCTGTGCATTTTGGGGAAATATTTCTTGTATGTAGTCGAAATAAAATAAAATTATCTGACACTCATGTACATAAACTTTTTCTTTGTGAATTATATTTCATATTGCTTTATTTTTCTGGGAGTTACTACTAAATAACTAAAAAATAAAAAAAAACTTGTTTTTTTAACTGTACAATGTAATTTATGTAGTAAAATAATATTTGAACAGAAATTTTTCAGTTAATATTTATTTTTGAGTTTAAAAAAAAAAGTATGGTAATTTTAGATTTGAGAAACGAATTTGATATTTCTTATTTTTTAACATCTTAGTAGAAGTTAAGATAATCTATAGAAAACAACTACAGAAATATCTTTAAAACTTATTAATGATATTTTATCTGAAAATTATACTTCTTAGGAGTATCAAGATGTACAAATTACCATATTGAAGGTAATCATTTCTTAATTGAAAAATGCTTTAAAAAAAAGAAAATTATTGACTTTTTTTTAGTTAAAATAAACTTCAAATATAATCAATATAAAATTGAAGAGTTTGATTATGTTTTAATTCTCCACAATATGTTTTATGAGCTTACAATTTCCAAAATTTAAATGAAATCATAAAATATTATATAATAATTAAAGTTGAAGGAAAGAGCCTGTATACAGGGAGGGATGATTCACCAGTTCGTCATCACTTGTAGCTTTGTAACTATGAGGTTTAATTTAAAATTTTTTTGTTTGTTTCTGTATGAAATATAGCCTTACATTTCCTTCTTTTTTTCCATCTCAAAATCTATAAATATAACTAAATACTATTTGTAATTCTTGCTAATTGTTAAGTAAAGAAATGTGCATCTTATTTCTCAGCCTTTTCTCTATGTTTTAGCACCATATTAGTTAGCAGTTTAATGCAATTTGTCAGCATATTAATTACTGATATTCCTGCTCTAATTTTTGATTACAGTGGTTAAAATTTATTAGTTTTATCACTATGAAGACATTTGATCAATGGATTAAAAATTAATCTTTTGCTACTAAAATATTATACATTGCCCTGGAAGAGCAAATTCATCGTTTTTCTATTTTGTAATTTGATAAAGTCATTGGCGATAATTGATGTCGCTATTCTTTTTCATATGTGAGAAGCTCTTTGTTCTATATTAGTATTATCAAAATATCTTCATTTATTTAGTTCTGCTCATTTATTTCTTTTCTTTTATAGTATATTTCCCATTTTTTTTTCTCTTCTACCTGAATAAAAATATTAGAAAATATTGTTTGAGAAGAATCAATTTTTGTTCCCTTTTTCAAAATAATTTATTTTGTCTTTATTTAATTTTTCAAAATTGATGGGAAAGTTATGTTGCCATACAGTTCAGTTTTGAAAATTGAAAATAGTAATTTATAGAATTTGTTTATTTTACAATAAATTATACACAAAAAACCTTGTAATATACTAAATTATTGCAGTTTAATGTGATTTTTGTTAAAATTTTTAATATTTCAAGAGATTTTAGAATTTTGATTAATATTCAAGAAATTCACATTTGCTTGAAGCTTAACAAATTATTTAAATAAAATCCTTGTCCTATTTTTCCAGATTTGAATTTAGAATGGAAGAAAATAAAGCTTTCCTCTGGTAAACTAAACAGAAAAACTTTATTCCATTTCAAAATTTTGATTTCAGTCCTAGTAATTAATTTAAAGCATAACTAAAGATGATTTAAACTCTAAGTTTGCTTATGCCATGATGTAATCAAATTGCACTTAGTAACTTTCCATTTCGGAACTTTTCTCGCTTCAAAAATTGAATTATTTTCCTCCTTTTAAAATTGCCATCTGTGTGTAGCCATTGGGATTGGAGAAATATTTCGCGTTTTCACTTTTTTCCCAATTTCCCTCAGTAATATTTTTCAGAAAACAATAATTTTTACTTATTTTAACATTTATGTGTATACTTTTTTCTAGAAAAAGTAGTGAAAAGAACCCCTATTTTAATATTTAATACCTTCATAATTAAAGGTAATTTTCGAAGATTCATTACTTCATTTGATTTGTTTTCAGCTGCACATGAGACGTCATTTCGTGACACAAACACACACACACATGTAAAGATATCTGAGAAAATGTTAAATTATTTTGTAATATTTGTATGTTAAACTTTGTTGTGTTGTTACTTTTTCCTGGTGTAGGATAGCCTATACTAGGCCCAAAAGTTCCGATGCGCCAGATCCCAATAGATCAGATCCTACTGATTCCACACTGTCTTCAGGCGTTGTCATGATAATTAAGAAATTGAGCAGGGCTGACAGTGAGGGAGCAGGATAAAGGACAGAAAATCCCCATCCCATTCTAGAACCTCGATCATTTTTGGTGGCCATTTCTAAATCTCGCCATGGTCACTTGAAATGATCGGGGACCACTGCATGACAGGGACAGACCAGCAGGACTGTTGGCAGCATACCTATGGTGAACGGGGGGGGGGGGGGAAGACACCATACAGAGAGCAATTGCTCTCTGTTTAAGGAATGGATCAGAGGGAGTAAGCTCATTTAAATTGCTTATTAGAAGATCACAACCATTCTAGGAGAGTATAACAGCAACTATCTTGTTATCATACATCCGAACATGGGATTAAGTCCTCTGAAGGCAGACGGGTGCTTTTAGGTTAATCTCACAAAGAAGCCTCGAAATAACCCGGTCTGGGTTATGAAATATTTTTGGTTAGTTTCTTAAGATAATGTCTATCGCTCTTTCTATCAATCAAAAATATTAAACTGTAGAACTTGTTTAAACTGAGAAACTTAACTCAAAAGATTTCTTTGGGTTTTGCTTATTTCAATATGTGACATATACAATGTTTTCTAAAGTAATTTCGGTTTTCAATGCATTAATTTAACGATTGTCTCAGTTTAAACAACACATCCGAGAAGAGTTTTACTCTGATAAAATCTAAACAAAGTAATTTTACAGTAAGTCATAACACTTGCAGATTATAAATTCAATGTCTTCATGTAAAATAATGCAAACGAAAAGCTGCAAAGCGCTTTTCGAGAATATTGTGAATAAATTAACTGCTGCTTTAAATACATTATCTGATATACTCTAAATGATATTATGTGGTCCGCAATAAATTAAATTGGTTCATACGAGGGTCACTCGGAAATTTTTGATATACAACTAGGTTTTTAAAGTTATACTTACAAAATTTTAGGTGTGTTCAAAGTAGTCTCCTCCAGCATCAATGCACTTTTGTAGACGAATTTTCCACAGATTAAATGCCTCAAGCCACTCATTTCCTGGAATAGATGAAAAAAGAATGCATTGATAGCCACATCAATCTCTTCTTCTGAATGAAAACGACGTCCACGTAAGTTCTCTTTTAGATTAAAGAATAACCAAAAATCGCACATAACAAGATCAGGTGAATCGGCGGATGTTCGATCACTTTAATTTGTTTTTGTTTAAGAAACTCAACTGTTAATCCAACTGTATGTGAAGATGCATTGTCATTGTGAAGCATTAGTCCTCTAACATTCAGTTCTTGTAGAATTTCTGGAAGACATTTACTTGTATACCAGTTTGCTGTTACTTTCTTCTGTCCTTCCAACTTGATGGCTTTGATCAATCCCGTACTTCTGAAGAAAACGGCACACATCACTTTTTTCAGTGCGCGTTGTTTTTTCACCATTGTCGGCTTGGGATCATTTTCAAAGACCCATACTTTTCTTTCTTGACGTGTTGGAACGTCAAAAAAACGATATGTATGTTTCATAACTTGTTACAATTTTAGAAATGATGCGGTGGCCACCATCATTTAGCAATATATAAGAGTTTCTTTACTGATTCTGACACGTTCCTCTTTTTGGTGCTCAGTTAGATTATAGGGAACCCAACGGCAAACTACTTTTTTCATACGTAATTCTTCATGAATGATTTTGTGTGTGGTTGCGGATCCAATGTTAAGTTCCTTCTGTATCATTTGATAGGTACAGCAATTATCTTCCATCAACATTTTTCGTATGGCAGACACATTATCCGGGATTACTGCCGATGGCGGCCTTCCTGAGTGTTCTTCATCATGAAGAAAATTGCGACAGTCGGTCTCTTCTAAATTCTCTGAACCATCTGAATACAGTAGCACGAGCTGGAGATTCATCACCAAATGCTAATTGCAAACGTTGAACGCATTCTTCTTGATTTAATCCTGCTTTAAAATCGTAGAAAATCATAGCGCGAAAATATTCTCGCGTCAACTCCACTTTCTCTTCTGTTTAAAATTTATTCTACGCTAAACAAGTTGAAGTAAGTCAGTAAAAAATATTCTTCTGTGTTAACATACCTTGTATTTTTTAAAATCAAACCATTATTGTTATTTTGTAAATTATCGTCTGCGCGTTTATCAATAATTTCAGAGTAACCTTCGTATTGAGTAATTAGAGTTTTTTCTAATTTTACCGGCGTATTAATTAATTCGATCTCTCTAAATATTAGAAAATATGTTTTTTTGTTAAATGATCACTACTTTTTTAAATTTATATTTCGATATATATATATATATATATATATATATATATATATATATATATATATATATATATATATATATATATATATATATATATATATATATATATATATATGCAAAGTTAAAATTAAGATAAAAGTTCATTAATAGGAAGGTAAAAAATTAATTTTTCTGTACCAGCTTTCTGAACTATTTTGATCATATTTCTAATAACAATGTTTCACATGAAGTAAAATTCTGACAGTTTTTAAAACAAATATAAAATGATCTGCTTAATGAAGATTAAGAAACATACCTTTTAACATGGTTCTTAATATTTAGTTTCTATCGAGTCTATGTTTATAATGTAAGTATGTTTGATTTCTTACGAAGAAAAATAAATTTTGGCATGAAATTTGAACTGAGTGTGGTTGTAGGTAAGTTAAAAAAGGAAAAATTGTAATTAAGCTTGAAAAGTGGTATCAAAATCCACTCTTCCGAATCTACCACAGATACTGTTTAAAATGTTTTTTAACAACCCATCCCACAGGATTAGGATTCAAATACATTGAATCATAACTGATATGACAATAAGCCAATCGAAAATGGTTATCTACTTGATATGATATGTCAATAGAAAATGATTCAAATTTGTATTTTGACCAAAACCCTAGAAATACAATCTGAATAAGTTGAATTCAGTAAACACTTTAATTATTATATATATATATATATATATATATATATATATATATATATCTGCTGATCGGTTGTTCCCCAGTCCTGAGCTGTTGTTCCACAGCTCGAATCATGGTTTGGGTGTGGGTGTTTTTTTCTGTTTCTCTGACCTTTCTTCTGAGCTGATGTGTGAAGGTAGCCAATCCTGTAAATGTGTTTATGTAATGCTACTCGCCATCATTATATGCTTCATGGTTGGTAGTAATCGAGTAACGATAAATGAGTAAGAGTATCTGGTCTTGTAACGAAGGGTTAATCAGCTGCTACCCGCCTTTATTGAAACCTACACACATACACATATATATGTGTATGTATGTATACTTTAAAATTTTTTAATAAAATTATTTATTTCAGCACTTGTCTACCAAATTCGGTGACCAAATACGCATGGACGTTTATTGTTATATGGAAAGGCCCTATTCATTTAAAATCGTACTTTAGCGTATAGCTCTGAAAAGCAGTTATTCTATTTGGTAGTTTTAAAATAATGATGTTCTGCAATTTTCCATCGACGCTTCTCGTAACAGGCAGCGTAACAAATGAAAGCCTTCAAGTGTACACAACGTTTCACTTTTCGGAAGGATTTTTAATTTCATGAATAGGGGAGTATTTTACATATTACATATAAAAGAAACCTGAACCACCAAACATTTATCTTGACACACCAAAAACAAAGTAAACATCTATTTCCCTTTATTCAAAAGCAACGAGAATTGGAATCTGAGACTTCATCTCAAAGAGCATAATCATATCACTCAGTCATCGTGATTACTGTTTTACTCCTTCATTATATTTCTTGTGGTTTAGCACACTGAGAGCTCATTTGTCGCTAAGAGAAAGTAATTTAAATAATGCTAAAAGGGTTTTATGATAAAGAGTTTTTATTCATTATCAGAATCACGATTTTCGAGGGAGTGGAGGGTTTCTCCTAGCCATTCCTGATATGTGGGCAAAGAACCTGGTACTTGGTTTGCACTCAACTGTGACACAGCCTCTTGAACGGCAGTTTCCCGACTGGCAAGTGTTCACGCTAAGAGTCTCCCATTTTTTCGGGGGCAGAAAGATTTTTGAAACCTGTTTAAAATGCCAAGTTAAGCAGGCTTCTGCTGAGCAAATCTTGGGTTGTTGGGATTTTCCAGAGAAGATATATATATACGAGGGTCACTCTGATATTTTTGAGATAAAACTAGGTTTTTAAAGTTATACTTACAAGATTTTAGGTGTGTTCAAAGTAGTCTCCTCCAGCATCAATGCACTTTTGTAGACGAATTTTCCACAGATTAAATGCCTCAAGCTACTCATTTCCTGGAATAAATGAAAAAAGAATGCATTGATAGCCACATCAATCTCTTCTTCTGAATGAAAACGACGTCTACGTAAGTTCTTTTTTAGATTAAAGAATAACCAAAAATCGCACATAGCAAGATCAGGTGAATCGGCGGATGTTCGATCACTTTAATTTGTTTTTGTTTAAGAAACTCAATTGTTAATCCAGCTGTATGTGAAGATGCATTGTCATTGTGAAGCATTAGTCCCCTAACATTCAGTTCTTGTAGAATTTCTGGAAGACATTTAGTGGTATAGCAGTTTGCTGTTACTCCCTTCTGTCCTTCCAACTTGATGGCTTTGACCAATCCCGTACTTCTGAAGAAAACGGCACACATCACTTTTTTCAGTGCACATTTGTTTCACACCATTGTCGGCGTGGGATCATTTTCAAAGACCCATACTTTTCTTTCTTGACGTGTTGAAACGTCAAAAAACGGTATGTACGTTTCATCACCTGTTACAATTTTAGAAATGATTCGATAACCACCATCATTTAGCAATTTAAGAGTTTTTTTTATTGATTCTGACACGCTCCACTTTTTGGTGCTCAGTTAGATGATTGGGAACCCAACGGCAAACTACTTTTTTCATATGTAATTTTTCATGAATGATTTTGTGTATGGTTGCGGATCCAATGTTAAGTTCCTTCTGTATCATTTGATAGGTACAGCGATTATCTTCCATCAACATTTTTCGTAGGGCAGACACATTATTTGGGATTACTGCCGACGGCGGCCTTCCTGAGTGTTCTTCATCAAGAAGAAAATTGCGACAGTTGGTCTCTTCTAAATTCTCTGAACCATCTGAATACAGTAGCACGAGCTGGAGATTCATCACCAAATGCTAATTGCAAACGTTGAACGCATTCTTCTTGATTTAATCCTGCTTTAAAATCGTAGAAAATCATAGCGCGAAAATGATCTCGCGTCAACTCCATTTTCTCTTCTGTTTAAAATTTATTCTACGCTAAACAAGTTGAAGTAAGTCAGTAAAAAAATCGTCTGTGTTAAAATACTTTGTATTTCAAAATTAAACCGTTATTTTTATTTTGTATATTCTCGTCTGCGCGTATCTCAAAAATTTCAGAATAACCCTCATATATATTCGTCCCTCCTTCTTGTTCTTGATTTCCTTCAGTCTAATGTATATTGTCAGACTTTCTCAGATATCTGGAAGATAAGCCTTAAAAACAACAACAACCGAATCATGTGCATTCATACCAATTATTTGGTACCATCTCCTGCAATGAAAGTAAGTTATAAATCATGCACGTATAGCATTCGGAAGTTTCTAGAATTTGATTATTTTTTTAGGTTCTGGAAGCAACTGAAACCTTGTTGTTGATTTTTAAAATTAGTGAAAACTTTTTTAAGTGTTTTTTTCTTTAGACTTTTTTGTTAGAAATCTCAGTTTCGTGCATTTTATTTTCTTAAAACTCTTAAAGAAACTACTGAAAATTTAAATATTGATGACCTCTCTAGATAACACTAAATTACAATGATATGAACAATTAGAATGAAGAACACAAAATAAAATTTATTTTTTAATTTTAAACACCTTTTTTATGTTTGTTTAAATACTAACTAGTGGTACTTCTAATTTATATATTAATGTATCTTTATTAGTATATACATACACGCACGCACACGCACACGCACACACATATATATATATATATAATTTTGACAGCTGACATTAATATTAAGAATGTATTAATTTTCTAACTAATTCTTTTAGTTCATAAATGAAGCTGATATGTGCTATTTTAAAGTCCCATGACAAGTCGTGTTTAACAAAAAGACAATCAATTTCTCTTAATCGCAATTTACAGTAAAGTGCTCAAGTTCATTTATATCATCTTATATTTTTATTCTGATTTTCATGTCATTAATGTAATCTACGTTTGGTCTATTTGTTCATCATGTTCAAGTATATTGAAAACTTTGTCTCGCATTAGCAACAAATGTAAACTTTAATGTCATTTCCTATAGGTCTGATTACTAATGACATGCATAGCCATAGTTGATGATTTCTTCTATTAAATTTTTTCTCATTTAACTACTTTTAAAGAGTACACTCTTAAAAAAATCGAGTAGTTTTCCACCACCCGATGAGCGATGGATATTATGAACTCCAAAAAGATTCAAAATGAATCCTTTTGTACTTAAACTGCGTAGAAAAGTTCTCTTTCAATCACTCTATTCTCTATTCAAGCCAATTTTCACTCTTTTTTTGACGTGTTTATGGCACAAAGCAAATGTGATGTGCTCTGATTGGATTAAACCATCACGTGGCTATATGCTTTCGGTTTTGTTTCGTTAAAAATGGAGAAAATTAAAGATTCATTTTGTAAAAGCGATCTATTGAATTAAAAAATATATATAATTGGACAAGAAGGAGCGCAGAAACATTACGGTAAGTCTTTATTTCTTATATTAATTGAATGACTAAATCAATTGTTCATATTTGTGATTTTTCACCATGATATAAGCTTTCGTTTTCGAAAGTTCATATTCATGTAATATTTATAATATTTGAAATTACTGATTAATTGATAATGTTTAATAATATAAAAATGTGCTTGGAAATTTTATTTTTTATTTCAAATACTTTTTTCTACCAAAATTTAATTTATTATAAATTTAATGGTAAATTATAATGAATGCATTTTTTAATTGTTTTACTTTCGAAACTTCATAAATATGATTATTAATTTTCTCGTTGATTTAAATATCCACAATGTATATTATAGAAATATTATATAATATAGTGCATTGTATTAAATTGAAAATGCGATTAATATCAAATACAAAATTTTACTAATGAATAAGAATAAATTTTTTCATAAATAAAATTCGAAGCTTTTTAATTTAAATATTAATACAATATAAAGCAAATATTAATCTACAGAATATTATTTGACAGTACGTAATGTACTTATTAAATTTCACTGACAATATGTATTTTATTTATTAAAATTACACTGACAATTTTTGATTTGATTGTTATTAAGTAAAAGCATTCACTGATAAAACGAAAACAAAACTGTATGTATCTTAATGTACTACTAATTTCAATATTTTAGAATTTTTAATTAAAAATTTTATAAATGGAAATATAATTTATACTCGTATTTTATGGCTGTCATCAGCGAAGAAAAAAAAAATAAAAAACAAAATTAGCAAAAGCAAATCTGAAACATGGAGTTTTTTTGAAAATGATGAAATGCAATGTAAGAAAGAAATGGTTGATCTGTATAATATGTAATCAAAATAAGTTTTATGGAGACTGAGAAAATGTTAATTATATATATACTGTTATTGTAACAAGTATTTTCATTTTGCTTGTAAAATTTATTTAAAAGTTTGAAGTAAAATTCTATGTAAGAACGTAGTAACTTAATTGACATGAAAATTCCAATCAAAATTTTCAGTTAAAATCTCTTATTAAGGTTTTTGATTTTTAAAGTTTATTTTGAAATAATGAAAGGTAATTATTCATTAAATTATTATTACTTGGTAATTAGCTTAAGAAATGTTAATTATGTTTTTAAATCTATTTTGAATTAAACTTTTGTTTGTTTTTACTGCTAAAACCAAATTCTAATTAATTTTATAATAAATTTATAATTCACTTAAAATTTTCCTTTTTTTAAAATTAAAAATTTTTAATTTGAATTTAATTGTTAAAAAAATAAATATCCAGTATTTATAATTCATTTGACCATAACTAGTTTTTACATGTATGATATTATTGAGTAAACACAGATGTGTATATGTATGTATTTTTCCTTTCAGATAAAATGATTACAATTTGAAATGCCTAGTGAAATTCATTGAGAAAAAATATTTGAACTTATGGAGAAAATGCCTAAAATTAAATAACATTTTATAACAGAATTTATTTCTCTAAGTATCCAAAGTAGGCAGCATTCAATGAAACATTGGTAGTTTAAAACCTGTATAGTTTTTACATATTTGAAAATGAATTTTAAAATATTCATGAAAGTACTAAACTTTTATATCAACATTATTTTCTAACAATGCCACAATGACTTTGGCACACTACACAAAAAATTTACAATCCCAAATTTGTATATCTGGATTTTTAATGGTAGAACATGAAACATGCTGTTCATGCATTTCCAAGTTTTTTTTTATTGCATGTGAATAAGATGTTTTAAATTATTTTAATGCCAAAAACATTTAGTTGAAATTTTACAGAGAAAGGATTTTCTTAAATAAAAATGGAAGAAAAATCTCATTGTTATTTTGATATTTGTTTAATGATTGCATGATCCAAAAGAAAGTAATTAAAATCTATATTTTAAATTTTTTTTTTTGTTTTAATTTGTGAAAAAAATTATTTATTTATATAGTTTCACCTGTTTTTTCAGTTCTATTTGATTGATTCAAAAATGCTTTAACATTAAAAGTAAATTTACGTATGTATGTATATATTTTTATTTAATGTTTAACAATGCATTTTGTAAATTATGATGGGGGCTGTAACTATTTCATAATAAAGAAAAAATCCAAAATTATTTTGTATTTGTTTTATTGTGTATCAATAATTTATAACATTCTTATAAAAATTTTTAAAAACTACTAGATAATCATTAATTTACGAACTTCAGTTACTAAGCTTTTATTAATAATGGGAATACCTTTTTTTTAACAACTTACACTTGCTTTAAATTACAATAAAATGTTCTATTATAATTTAATATGAATGATTATTCTCTTTATTACAGGGATAGGATTTGGAATTTGATATCCAGATGCTGACTGTTTTCTCAGTAAATATCCTGTATTCTATGCTTCTAGAATATTATCATATATTCAAAAATTTGACCTATAATATGTAATAAATAGGTGAGAATTCAGGATGATAGTATTTTTCGGGCTGAGAATAATTTTAATACAGTATATAATTACGTAGGTATCTGATTCCTTGCAGCTTTATTTTTTTGAAGTATTGCTCATATGAAATTTTGTTATTAAACTTTATATAGACATTAAAAAGAGAATAAAAATATTATAGAAATTTAGTTATTATGTTAATTTTTTTCGAATTAGGTGAAGAGGTCTTTAGAAGAACAACGCTCAAAACTTTACTGTGGTCATAAGCAAGACCTGAATATGAAATATTTTTATCTGGGGATAGTGGATTCATAGATGTCGGATATGCAAGATCAATACATTCTTACTATAATCGATCAAGAACTAAATTTTTCAAAATACATGTAATAAAATGCATATTATCTTTTTTATTCTTATTTTAATAGTATTCTTATTTTGTTTTATTAAACTGTCAATTAAAAAAATTAAGCTCCAATAATTTGATGTCATAAACATATGCATAATTTCTGTATGTATATTTTTATTTAATTTTTTTTCTGTATTAAAATTGAATAAATGTTTTTTGTATAATCTTGCATTTTATTCTTAATTTCATTCATAGTTTCATTGATATCTAAATATTTAAATAATCTGTAAATATGTCTTTTTCCTCCTGTAACTCCAAAAATGCTTATTATCAATATTCAAAAATAAATATTTACTTAAATAAAATATTTATGTATTTTTTAAATTGTGTACAATTTGTTGTACTAATAATGTTTGTAAAAGTTAATTTTGTACTTAATGGGCCATAGTAAACTAAACTGAAAAATAAGTAGTGTGACTATTTTTTCTCTAATTTAAAAACCACAATAATTATCCAAATCAATTAAAATGCCATATTCAATTCTAACAGAAGAAACACTTCCTTCTCATATAAAGATAAAATACATTTATCTTAATATTTTATGTCTGTGGTAATTTTATTTATTTCGTTTTTGTATTTGTAACCATGGTATTTTTATTATCATTATTTGCAAAGAAATTTTTTTTATATTTCTCTTAAGTGCCCAGCAAATTAGTCTGGGTGCTTCACAAATAAATTTAAAAGCTCTTGAGCTGTCCCCACTGTTACAAACAATATACGAATAATTAATATGAATATATATTTTAGTGAAATCATATTTCTAATGTAGATATAGATTCATTTAATGCTTTTGAAATAAACATTAATTTTAAATTTAATTTAAATCAAAATAGCTTACATTTTTCTTAAATATTTATGATTCAAAAATATAATAGAAAAATATAATGAATTCATATTTATAAGTATATTATACTAAAAGTGATATAGATATAATATTATTTTAGAAAGTAACGACTAATTCCTGCAAGGTGGCAAGATGAAATTACGCTGCTTCAATGTGTCGGCACTCGGCTTCTTATTCGCAAAGGACTCTGAAGATCTTCGTCGATATCTCGTCGCTAATTATCACGAAATCGTCACTGATAATATATGACGTAATGAGATGTAGGGATTTGACGTCACTCCATTTTTAACCACTGAAGATTTACTTGCGTTATGTAATTCGCGCTAGTTTTCTGTTTTACTATTACCTAAATGTTTACCGATTTAGATGGCATTAAAAATAATGTATTGAACTTTATTTATTATTGCAAATTGTTTCCAATCTTTATAAAAGTTTGTGAAGAACGGAATACCCTGTTTTAAATACATCCTTTAGTAAAGAATATAACATATCTATTATATATAACAATTTAAAAACGTTTTAATAAAAACTTATAATTTATTTCTTTAATAAAAATATTTTCCTTTAGTTTTAAGTAATTGTAACCTTAGATGTTATCCATACATAACTTCGGCACCCGAATGGTTAGTGTTTTTCTCTTTCGTTCAACAGTTCGTGGATTCAATTCCTCCCTTGGACATGGATATTTAGAATCCACTTTAAGCCATAAGTTCCAATATTATTAGCTGTCGTGTCCAAAAAATGACTGTTGAGCATGAAACAAATAAACAATAAATGACTTCTCTCTAAATAAAATTAATGATTAGTCTAAGAAGAAATAAAAATACAAGTATAATAAAACATCATGAAGCTTATTATTTACACTTGTAAAGACTTGTAATAAAATCTTTTTTGGTGAAAATCGAACTAATACTATTGAAACAAGTTTTCGCATGAGGAATAATAAAAAATTGCAACATCGTTCTCAACAAGTTCCCAAATATTTGTAATTTGATATCGCGTAGAAGACATTGGAATAGCCCTTTGCATTTAGTTTCCTAAGAGTACTTTTTATAAATATTGGACCTTATTCGCATGTCGCCGAAAAGGAGATCTGAAACCTTTTTAGACATGTAACAGTATCCATCTTCTGTTGTTCAAAAGTCTTGGAGGTTTCCACTCCAAAAGGAATGCTTCTCATAAAAATTTATGTTTTTTTGGTATGATTTTCAGAGATTTTAATTTGTTAAAAATCTCAAGCCATCGTTCACCCTTCCATTTTTCTCTCGAACATCATGTTTCTTTTCTTTTTTTCAAATAAATTTTTACAGGTGATCTTGCAGTCTTCGTTGACAAGTTTTAACTTGCGAAAATTGCAATTATGTGCTGTATATTTTCTGGTATCGACAAATATACCTTCAAAACAATTTACAAAGATATATTCTATTCTGAAATAGCTTATCTCATATTATTGTTCTTAGCAAATATTTGATTCCTAATTGTTTATACTATTTAATAAACCAAAGTACGAATTAATTAGAAATGTTTAACATTGTAGTTTATTTTATTACATTGGCTAAAATTAAAAAATATATATAAATTTAGCGTGGCTATATAGTTATATTATAGGTGTCTAGTACTTGTTGAAATAAACATTATGAATTATGCATGTTTATCAAAGTTGTAAAATTTAATATTCTATAAAATTAGTTAGGATAAAATGGAAACATGGATTTTTTTAAAAATATGGAACACATTAAAATTTATATGACAGAAATTTAAACTAAATGTCATAAATTTTAATAAACGTTATCTAGATTTTATAATGCACAGCAATTGTCAAATGTAGAAAATAAGCTAGTATTAAATATTTATGTAAAAAGAGAAAATTTATAAAACTTAAAAAAAATAAATAAAAGAATTATAAAAAAATTATACCCAGAAAATTTAAATATTTATCGCTTGCTGTTGTATTTAACTTATGGTAAAACTCTTTTGAGTCAGAGATTTTATGTAACAAGGATAAGTCTTTTTATTAATTTTTTGATACTTTACTAACTTATTTTAGTAAGAAAATTATTTTATAAATCACATATTTTTACCATGAATAGAACTTCGAACTACTTGCTTAAATGCATTTTTCCTAAGTGTAATTTTTCTTCTCTTTTAAGTATAATTAAAATAATTTTTGTACTGGTTGACTCTGATTTTACTTATTTTTATTCCATGAAAAAAAAAGTGTTTGTCTTTTGGAAAACACATTTCTAACTTAATGTTATGTAAAATACTTTAAAACTCTTATCAATTTTTTTTTGGAATACTTATATTAATTTTTTGATCATGCCAATCTTAAATGATTTCTGTGAAAAGTATTGGTCTGCTTTGAAAGAAAGAAGCTTTTCATCAACCATCAGAAAACTCATTTCCATCAAATTAAAAACCAAAATTTTAGTTCATTCCTACCTTTTTTTAATGATTCTTAAAAATTGAAGTTTGAGATAAGGTTTTTGGTTCATATCAGTTTTTGATTAATTCAAGAATAATGATTTCAGTATCTGAAATACACAATTTAAAGCAATTTAATACTGAATAATATTGCATTTTTTAATTAACTATTGACTGAAAATTACCATTTAATACAACAAGGCAATTAATTTACTATTGAATGCCATATTGTTTTGACTGACTTCTTGGAAAATTTTGTAATTTTCACAAACATAAAAAAATTATAGATAAATCTGATATATTAGGTAAAAGCTTTAAACCTATTATATATATATATATATATATATATATATATATATATATATATATATATATACACTGGTGTGTGTGTGTGTGCAAAAATTGAGGACGAAACGGTTTTTCTAAGTGCAGCGTCGCTCAGCAGTGTTCCAAATCAATAAAAATCGTACCAGAGCATCCTCCAGATAGATGTAAAAATATGAAAAAAAAAAAAAACACCAAATGATTAAAAAGGAACTTTATTGAAAAATGAGCATGGAGCAGAATGACAGAGACGGCCGAAACATCCATGTGACAGCTCTCTAGCAAGAAACATCCAGATTTTAGTAGAGGATATGATCTCCCCTGATTGCTGTGCAGGACTGACATCTTCTGTCCATACTGAGTATGAGGTTGTCAATAAGTTGTTGAGGTACAGCTGTTCATTCTTCTTGTAAAGCCAATCGCAGCTCCGGAATCGTTACTGGGAGTTGGTGGCGTGCTGCCAATCGTCTCCCTAGAAAGTCCCACACGTGTTCGATTGGATTTAGATCTTTGCGGCCAATCCATGTGTTCAATATCCTCACTTTCCAACAGCTCTTCGACAGCTTCTGTACGATGAGGTAGAGCATTGTCACCCATGAAGAGGAACTGGGGACCCATAGAACCTCTAAAAAGACGCACATAAGGAAGGAGAATACCATTACAATAACGGAACCCGGTGACTGAACCTCCTTGGACGACATGGAGGTCAGTACGGGTATCAAGTATGATGCCTCCCCAAACGAGAACACCGAGACCTCTAAACCGGTCCCTTTCGACGATGTTAGAGGGGTTATTGGGTGTTCCCCACTTTCTCCAGATGTGTATGCTTTCAGAATAGGTAGTCAGACTAAATCTGCTCTCGTCTATAAAGAGTACTCGACCCCATTGCTAATCCGCCCAGTTCTTTTGTTCCCGGCACCACACAAAGCGACTTCTCCGGTGGGCAAACGTTAATGGTACACAACGTATAGGTCGTCGTGCGAATAGACCATCATTGCGCAGCCTCCTGGCGACTGTAAACCGTGATATCGGTCGTTCAGTCGCCTGTCGGAGGTGTCTAGCGATTTCTCCTTTCATCTGCCACCTGCTCCTTCTTGCCTGTAAGACCCTATACCGGTCGTCGACTGCCGTGGTTGCTTGTGAAAGACCACTGCTGAACCTTCAGACGGCTGTTCCTGTAGATTGAAATGCTCTCCAGGTTCGTGAAACAATGCTGTGAGTGATTCCAAACTCCACAGCCACACTTGTCACACTTTGACCTTCCTCAATCTTCCCAATGATTCAACCTCGCGTAAGATTATCTAGATGTCGTCGACGAGGTTGCCTGTTCATTATTTCGCACAGATTAATCACCTCTACGTAGTTTAAAATGATATTTATTCGCTGTGCAATAGATTTCATAGAAACGCTGAGCGTACACCGCCAGCCTGCTTTATATCTCTCTGACATTCCTCCTTTACATCATGTTGCGTAATTTGAGTATGCCCTTGCGTACCTGAGTGTAGTCGATCTGATTGGTCTTTGGGTCCGATCTACCTATTTGTTCCGCTTTATGCTAATTTTTCCATTTCGTCCTTAATTTTTGCACACCAGTGTGTGTGTACATACATACATACATACATACATATATATATATATATATATATATATATATATATATATATATATATATATATATATATATATATATCTTTATTCTCTTGTCGCTCAGAAAACAATAAATAGAGACGCATATAGTTAATTGAAGACTGCGGGCAATTATAAAGATCTAGAAAAAAATGTATATATTATATATATATATATATATATATATATATATATATATATATATATACCTTTTCTTTAAAAGCCCAATACCTTTTTTACTTTCATAATCAGTAAAATTTTTATTTTTAATGAAAAATATACTTTTATATAATTTGATTATATTTATTTCTTACATACAGATGTGAAAAAGTATTAGAAAATATATAAACTTTTTATTTTCTATATAAAAGTCCAATAATTATGTATTTGTGAAAAGGTTGTAAATAACAAATATTTTTAAAAATATTTTATATACGATTTCAGTAAACGATCTGTTTTGTAAAAATGTTTTGTAATGATATTTGCTATATTGTATTTTGTGTAAAAAATTTGGGCTGATATTTTTATAAATATTTCACATGATAGTTTATGGGTCATTTTCAGTATATCTTTACAATTTTAATTTATTGCTAAGCAACATTCATATGTTAATGTTATGAATAAGCTATTTATTTTATTTTATTTTATTTATTATATTATATTTTATTTTATCATAATTTTACTAAGCAACATAACATTGTTGCTTAACATAACATTAAGCAACAATGTTATGTTGCTTAGTAAAATTATGGAACATTGCATATAACAATTAATGTTAATGTTCTTTAATAATAATTTGTAGTGTTATACATGAGTGTTTTATGTGTGTACCTTATTATATGAATAGTGTTTAATAATAAGTAACATTCATATGTGATAAAGTAAACTTACGATATTTATATTGTTGACATAGAATTGTGATATGTACAATTTATTTCTATTAAAAGATTTTAAGGTGTGTGTAGTATAATTTTAAATTTTGGTATCAAAATTCAGATTCATTTTTCTTTTTCATTTTTTGTGCATTTTTTTTATTTTTATGAAATAAAGCTTACTTATAATTTTATATAACGAATTTGCAATCAATTTTGAAACAAATGATGCATTATTTTCTTTTAGTCTGAATAAATTATCTCATAACTTCTTACATTTTTAATCTGTAGAAGAAACTTACATTTGTTCTATTTAATATTTACTTAAAATATTAATAATTTTTGATTATAATGAACTTTATTAGTCCCTGTTGAAAGATTTTTACATTTACAAATACTTTAGTTATTTACTATAAATGCCCATAAATTAGACTCGAGGCCATTCTTTCTCCATACTTCCAATATTTCAGAGCTCTACAGTTTAAAAATACAAGTGCAGAGCAGGAGTCGAGGCGAGTAGCATCAGAGATTCGATGTTGTTTGCACAGGGTACATAACGTACAAACCTATGCAAATATGTTGGCAAGCTTTCATGACCCGTAGTTAGGCGGATCATTTGCAAATAAACAATTTACTAAGCGAAACTTTAATCATAAGAAATGTTCATAGTACATTTGGTTTTTTTAAAATCTACTTATTTTAATATTTCATTATGAATTATTACATGAGTTATTTAAGGCAAATATTTTGAACAATACATTTCAGTTTTGGCTTTCTGAGCAAAGGAAAATAACACTTTTCAACTGATTCCTTGTTCTTTTAAGTTTTCAAATTTGGAAAACTAAATTTTATGAATAAAATGAAAATAAAAAAGAATGCTTTGGATTTTAATTCCATTTTTCAATATTTAATATTGAATAGAACATACTTTAATTTTTATAAATTACTCTAAGTAAAAAATATTTTATGTTTTAAGGTAAATATGCGCATAAATTCATATGTAAAAGTTTGTTTAAATAAATTTAAATTTATATATTTCACTTAAGTAAATGTGATTCCAAAATGAGAAGTATTAGTTTGTATGAGAACATATTTATAGTTTTTGTAATTTCAATTGTGTACCTGTATTAAAGTGCATGAAAATTATTATTTCACAGCCCTTATCCCGAAAATCTAATTAAAATTTCATTTCCTGGATTCTTCTTTCTTATGAAAGCTTTTATTTTTCAGTTTAACTAATAATTTTGAATTCATAAGGGAATTAATAATGTTTTTGTCATTCAAGAAATCAACTACATTAAATATTTATAAACTCAATTCGTATAATGTAAATTTCTTTCAAATTATCACTTAATGCAGAGTATTATCTATTTAATATAAGATTTCATTCATGATTAATATAAATTGATATGTAAAACAGTATTTTCATTAATTTTTGCTTTATTGTTTTTAACAAAAATGAACTATTTAATAAAAAAGTAAAAATTATTTGTTGCTTTTTTTTTAAGCAAAAGTAAAGTATTAGTTCATTTTTGTTAAAAACAATAAAGCAAAAAGTAATGAAAATACTGTTTTCCGTATATATTTTGCAATTGTAATAAAATACAAATTTATTTATATTTTCTACAATTACATTTGCGTATTTATTTTGAAGTTCATGGTATAGTTTCGTGAAGTTATAATTCTTAATGTATATTTGGGAATTCTAAAGGAAATTAAAAAGTTATTTTTTCTAATCTTTGTTTTATTAAAGTGCTTAAAAGAAATTCTTAATTTATAAAACGTAGCCTATGAATTTCACTTTTACGTTTCGAGATTGATGCTAACTCCCACTAAACTTTGCGAAAAAATAAAAAAAAAAAAAAAAAAAAAAAAAATCACTTTCAATTTTCCCGCGAAATGCAGAGATTTTTCTAGGAAAATGTTGCAGCATTTACTTGATGAATCGATTCATGCAGCTGGTCATCAAGAAGTCGTGACTTGGCTTTGTGTGTGGGTGGAAAATGATTTTTCCGAATACCGCGAACTTTGTATTGATTCGAACTACACCCATCTGTGAAACACTTTAATTTATTTACTCTTTTCAGATAAAGTTTTAATTCTGCAGGCAACAAAAGAACAAAAGTTATATTTTTCCCTTAAAAATAAAATTTTTCTTAATTAGGAAAAATAAATTTGGGATGCTAAATAAATATCAATGAATAAAATATATCATAATTTTTTATTTAACTACTTTATTTTCCGAAAGTTTAACACCGCAGCTTATAAAGTGTACTTTAGTTTATTAAATTTAGTAACTGCTCTTAGTTTTTAAGGAATATAACATAAGCATTATAGAAATTTTTATTTCAAAATCATTACTTCTATTAAGAAAAAATTCTTAACATAGTCAAAAAAAAATATATATATATAAGCACTTTTTCAATGCTTATTTGATTGTTAGTAATCATAAAGTAAAAAAAAAGTATAAAGCACACAGTGAGATTGGTAAAATTATAGCCATCAGAACTCCAGAAAATAACTGAATGCACTATTTAGTTTAAGATATTGCACAAATTCTCAGGAGTTAACAATAATCAGGTTTATGCGTTTTTTATTTTAAATTATCTAGTTGAGTCACTGTGTTTCTATATATGGTATTCAATATCTTAGGAGAGACTCAAACAGATAATCTGTAACCGAACATTTGAATAAGTGAGCATATTTATTTCATTTGTGAAGCTTTGAAAAATATAATAAAATAAAAAATATTTATCACAGGACATTTTTTGTTGGGAAATAAGAAATTAAAATATAATTCAGTGATCTGAAATATTTTCTATCTTTTCGGAATGTAGTATTTGATTCGAATCCCAACACTGTCTGTAACTTAGATCAGTAGTTCCCGAAGTCCCTTCGAACACTCAGTGGTCCATGTGAAATTGAAATTGATTTGGGGGTTCAAAAATAACCTCTGAGGTCCGAGCAAAATTTAAGATAAAATAATAAAATTAAGATCCATTTTTATTATTGTGAAAATTTAAATAAGTAATATAAATAGTGATTTTTACAATGAACATTGAGGAAACTTATTTCGATAGATTTGTCACTGGTAGCAAGAGTGCTGTGTATAACTTGTTTCAATGTTAATATTATAAAACTCAGTTACAGTGCATTTTATATATACTTCAGCAAATTTAATCCTTCGCGATTTTTACTAACACCATATAACATTAAAATCTTAATGAAATAGCAATAAAACTGAGATAATCCCTCAAAAATAAAAGTAAAAAAATCCACTGAAACATCCGTATCATTTAATAGCTTCAGACAGCTTCAGCAATTTAAGTTAATAATGAACAATGGCATGGTGTAAGAAAGGCATTCGGAAACAAGTTTTTATACAAGAGCGTATTACGATACATGCATTAACTTGTCTACAATATAAACATTAACTGTAAAAGAGTTATGTATCGTTCATCGAATCTTCAATTTAGTTACATATTATAATAATATACGAAGCGTAGGAATCTAATTTTTCCAACTATGTAGAAGTTTTGTATTCTTTGAAGGTATATTTAGTATAATTGTATTGTTTGTACTGTTATGTAGATAGTGTACCTTTGTTACGTAAGTATATTTGGAAAAAAAAACTGTTCTCTTGAAAAAAATAATATATCACATTTTTCAATGCTAACATTAAGGGATTACTTATATTAAAAGTTTAGGAAGAGATCGTAAAGTTTCTTAAAAGTAGATATATTTAAATATAGATTTGAAAGGATTTGACTATTGAGAATTATATTAACTCAAAATTATTCCATTGAAAAGTTAACAGTGGTTTGTTGCTAATAAAACAAATGATAAATATGCTTCTTATATACTTTTCTGCCGATAAGAGTATGGGTGAGCCGAAAGGGAAAATGCCGACAATATAGCGTTGAATACTTGAAGCATGGCTTCACTTTATCACCAGGAAATAGTACTTAAATTATATGTTTTCTATGTAATAAAATTATGTCAAAGGTTTCAATGAAACCTTCCGACCTTAAGGAACATTTAACAATAATTCAGTAGAAATATATATATATATATATATATATATATATATATATATATATATATATATATATATATATATATATATATATATATATATATGATTTAACATTTATTCAAATGGACGAAGAAAAACATGACATCAATAATTTATAGGGACATCTAAGCGAGTTGAAGATGGACTGCGTGCTTCTTATAATATTTCCGTATTGATTTCAAACTCCAGAAAGTCCTACAGTATTGTTGAAGAACTTATTTTACCAGCTGCATGTGAGATATGACGTACTGTTCTGCACAGACCACCTTTCAGCAAAAAAGGTTTTCACTGAGTGTAACATTCAGTGAGTAATATCACGCGTACAAATGAGATTGACAAAATAGATCCGTTCTTAGAAGCTTTATTATGTGAGCACTTAAAGCATCTGAATTTTCTGTACAGTTTGACAAGATCACTTTACCAGGAAACGAGGATTTACTTCTGTCTCATGTAATAGCTAGAAGCTAGATTCTTTTAGCATATGTAATATTTATAAAAGAAGAAGAGTTTTTGCTTATTACTAATTGTTAAGTTTTTGGAAACTGATACGAAAGATAAAATTGTTTACTAAATTAAGTACTTTTCGATTTGATAGCTATATTCTTGACTAATATCACTTTTGTTGTTGTTGACAATGTTCCGGTAATTATAAAAGGATATCGAGGCTTTTTGGCATACCTAGAACAAACTGTATTAAAAGTATTTTCAGCACACTGTGTCCTTCATCGACGTCATTTAATTGCAAAACCAATTAAATGAGTCGTTGAATGACACAGTGTGCTGAAAATACGTTTGGTATAACTTGTTCTAATATTAGTGAATGTGTTATTACATTATGTCATTGAAGCAATTAATAAAATTAAAAGAAAGGCCTTCAACAAGAGATTTTTAAGATACGGAAAAATGACGAAGACTTTAATCGTTAATTACTTCAAACAGAAGTACGTCGGTTAGCGTTGAATTACTTTTTAATTCAACGTTGGAATTCGTGGAAAGCAAAGACACTGATTTGCGACACAAATTAATTAACTGAAAAATGACAGACTGATTAATTTCTCAAATTCAATGAAACTAATTTGAAATTACAAATAAAATTAAAACTAAAAGTGCATTGTCTGCATTTATTGTAAAACATTTTTTTACAAGTAAAACCGAAGAGTGATCTTTTTTCTCATCTTTCGAAAGCAAGTAAATTTTGAAAATAGAGATGAAGATTTGCTTGCTTATTTGAACTTTCTAATTCTTCCTCCATCTTTCTAAAATGCCAGTATCTAACGGCTCTTTACGCAAAGACCTAAACCAAAGACTTGAAGATATTCTGCAATTGTGTACTTTTGAGCCCTTTTGCAGGAAAAAAAAACTCAGATCCCAAACACAGATGAATTTATTTTAATACAGGAGCAACTTCTTAAAATAACCCCAAATGAGGAACTTAAACCAATAGTTGAGCAAAAATGCCGGATATTCTGGTCACAAAAACAGTTTCAATTTTGTATCTTGTACTTTGGATTGTTGTACAGAAGTTGATAACTGATTTCCGATCTCCTCATTTTGGTAGCATATGGATTCAGGTTATTATGAACCTCATCATACAAAAGTAATACTAATAATAATAACCGACTATAAATTACTGCTCACAAACATTGAGCAAGACACAAATACTCTCGTATCTCATCACCTCCATTCAAGATATCATAACTCCAATAAATACTTCTTCGTCAAAATGTTTCTTAAATTTGTAATTTCTATATTAGATTCTCACTTAGGGATCCGCTGGCAAGTTTTGTCTGAAAAAATGGTCCATCGATGAAAAAGGTTTTGAAACCACCAATTTAGATTAAAAATAAATCGCACGAGAGTTTTTCATTATATAATTCCCATCTGTGATCGTTTTGCAGTCAAATATTTATTTTATACCATGATGAAATGATTTAAGGGATTTTTCCCTTTGAACAGACAGACTCATAAAAGAATGAGCAATCTAGAGAGAAAGACCTTCATAATAGAATTTATATTTTATGAAGAAAAATTTTTATTAACATTTTTACGTCAAAAAAATTCTAAAACGCTTTTTCTATTTAATATTAAAATGATCAATAACATTTATTAATTTTATCAAAAAAAAAAAATTCTGTTTATTAATGAATGGAGAAATAAACTGTATCTTAGAGCAAAACAATCGCGCAGCAAGGGTAAACGTGGGCATGAAGAAATTTTGTTCGATTACCAAGATTTCATTTAATGTTATTTAGATTTCTTTAGGATTCAGAAAAAATGGTTTTAATGAAAATATTTTTTTCAAAAAAATTCATTCAAATAGAGACATTTTTTATTCAATAATTTTTTTCGTAATATCAAAAAAAAAAAAAAAAAAAATCTTTTGGATAGATTCTTGTGAAAAGGAACAACGTTTTTAATATTTTACTTTGGCGTCAATTTTTTTTAAATTTAGGTATACTTTATCATGCAAAAGAAGAAAAAAAATTCGTAATTACTATGCTATTTTGGAGATTTTTCAGATTATTGTTCTTTTATATTAGAAACTTCATCACCTAAATATTTTCCTTTTTTAAACAAAACTTTCAGTTGAATTACATTTTCACTATGATTGAATGCGTACATGAGTTATTTATAATATTTTCATAAATATATTTTTAAATATTTTTGAAATAAGTGAACACTTCATAAATCATTTTGTTATCTCCTAAATAAATGGTGATAAGTGACTGTCAACGGCTCGCCCACTTTTCGAGACTAATTTAGTGTGGTTGCGTGGGGAGCGTGAGATATTTATCAAGTCCCTTCACAGTTTAATTTGTTATTGCGCGATGAAAGTTAAAACAACTGAGTAAAATTAACAAGTATGTTTACGTAACTAACATAATATATGATGTTGTTGTTTCCACTTGTAATTAATGTTAAGCGTCGTTTTCACATCAAATGTTTTATTAAATTTTCCTCTAATGTTAACCACTTTTTCGGAATTTTTCAATAAATATATTCAATGAATTATTTTTCAATAAGAACTTTCTCAGTTTTATTAAAGCTTAGAATAAATAAATCAGATATAGCATTTGATTTTAATGTTAAAAGGCAAAATTTTTTAAATCATCTTTAATGTTTTTTTCAAATAATCAATAAAAGATGTCTGAAATTTGAAATGTTTTCTTTCTTCAACGAGAAGTTATATTTGAAGAAAACTTTCATATTTTTTAATTTTGTTTCTAGACCGACTGATGGTAGACTGGTTAGCATCTTTAAGTTTGAAGCAGTAGCTTCCGGGTTTGAGTCCTGGATTGGGTATAGGTGTTCCTCCCTTTGTGTGTGTTTCTTTTACTTTCGGAGTGAAAATGAGTGCCACAGTGTGTAGAGATACCGTTCCCATCCTCCTGAGTTGTTCTGAAGAGGATTAAATCCAAAGGGTAGTTGGGCATTAGAAAAAAAATCATTATCAGTGTGTTTTTGAATGTGTTTAATTTTTGTCATAGGGGAAACATGTAAAAAACTTTATAGAAATTCTAGTTAATGCATTACAAATTATTAAAGTAAAAGTTTCTGTTAAAGAAACAAGTGATATTAACTTGAAATTTCGTCAGCGGATTCAAGCTTCTGGCAGGCAATTTACATTATTTTTCACTATCTGAAGGTTTATCGCTAAAATTATTGATCAGAATTTTATAATGATTTTCAACGTTTTATACCAAACAAGCCGTGAATGCACTCGCCCCTTACTGTTTTTTTTAAAAAATTGTTTTGCATCCGGTTCAATTAATTCATGGTTCATCCGACTTACCATCTGCTTGTTTTGGTTAAATTTTATGAAGACGAAACGTATACCTAGATTTCAAAGATCCCACATAGTTGTAAACTGAAAAAGCAAATATTAAGTGAATGCAAAAAAAAAAAAAAAAAAAAAAAAAAAAAGAAGTAGAACTTATATTAAATTATTTTGTGTATGTTTATTCCCTGATAAATAAAATTTTAAGTACTTAAAATGACTTAAGATTCTCTACACATGGGTGAAAATATAGAATTCTAGGCCATAACTCCAAAAATTAAATATGTTATAAAGCTTTGTAAGTTCTAAATTTAGTTAAGAGCTGAAAACAAACAAACAAACATTAAATTAGAAAAATAATACAGTCAAAATAAAAGCAGAACCTACATTAATCAATTTTTGTATAACTTAATATCGAAATACACAAAAACCCGATGATATAGAAATATCATTTCTGACTGAAGTTCTAGATTAAACGTGGAAACATCAAGTCTTACAGTTTAATACAATAACACATTACAAAATAATTTAATTAATAGCTTTTCAAAAATGATACTTTGGATCATAAAATAAAATCTTATGAATAATTAAAAACAAATCTATTGAAATAAATAAGAATTAAAATCCCTTTCTGTAGTTATGAAGTTCCAATGCATTTCCTAATGGTGACATATTAGGAAAGGCGAAAATTACTTTTTTTAAGAAATGAAAAAAAAAAAGTATGAATATCTTTTTTTTAAATTACATTAGGACGAATATAGATTATTGTAAATACTTTTTTCTCCACCCCCAGTAGTAATGCAAAAATGACAATTTTATAAAAAAGGATAAGAAACACTTGCTTTTGTTATTATTGCAGTGTGACGAGTTCCAAAGTGGAATGTTGAATCTTTTAAATGAATTAAATGACAGCATATGCGACTTTTCAAGGAGATCAAAGCAGAATTAATTATATTGTTAATTTATTACTAAATTAACCAAAACGTTGATAATAATTTAATTTTTTTTGAGGCTAATCAGAGATTTATGTCTTGATATAAGTTTGATTCATCTCATGCCATGCAGCCATTTTCAATTCAACCACCGATTAACTTCCAGCAAATACAGATTATCATTCAAAGGTCATTTTTTACAAGAGGGCTAATTACCTACAGTTTAAAACGTTATAAACAGTTTAAAACGTTTAAACTGGAGCAAGCTTTGGACATATGAGCTGTAAAACTGAAAGCCAAAGTGTTAATCATTAGGCTGCCAACTCGTAGTGATTCAAGCAGAATAAAGATCTTATTTATATGAATTATTGAATAAAATCTTAAATATTAATAGTTAGAAAAATCTTGGTTTTATATTATACTTTCCTATTTTCTTCATATATTTTAAGCCAGTTTGCTTATGATATGACTAGTTATAGAAATTTTAGCGCTAGAATTTTCTCTTATCCTGAAATTATGATGTTAAAAGTATATGCATAGGACAGAAAGATGTATAATTTATGTAAATAGTCCACCATAGTTTGTAAATTATATTTTATAATTCGCGGCAACTGCTCACGTATTTTATGTTGGGAAAAATATATTTTAAGATGATCATTGGCGAAAACTGGCGAAATTTTTTGTCTCCAAACATTTTTCGGGAAGGTTTGAAAAGACAAAATGTTGCAAGAAACACTATGCAATGTTACACAATTAAACAAATGAGGCAAATTTTACAAACAATTATCATATTCATGATTATATGATCTGCTACCGAATTGGCGAGAAACCAAAGGGCAGTCCAAAATAATTATATCTTATTAAAACCTGATCAATATTTTGAGTTTTTCGGTATTTTATGAAAGTATATTATTTTAATTTAGCTCTACAATTTAACTTCTAATGCAACATGCAGATGTTTCTGTGGTTCACAGTATTTTCCAATTAGTTCGTGAATGAGGAGATTGCTTTTAATTATATTCTGCAATTATTGTTCTCTTATAATGTCATTAAAAATAAAGCATTTAACTCTATATTGTGTCAAGATTATGTAATATTCACTTTTTCTAAATAAGTAAAAAGCTGATTTTTTTCCCTGCTGGTATCTTTGTCAGCGGAAAATATATTTTATGAGTTGAAAAAATCGTACAAATCGTAAAATTTCAAAATATTTCACAAAAGCCTTCCCCATCGAGAATGACGCATGGTTATATCATTTTTTGAACTGTATTATTCTTTTCATCTACATTTGTTTTTGAACACTCCTCAGCTGAAGTGGTAACTTCTTTTGTTCCTAATCTTCCGCAGACCTACACGTATTCTTTACTTGTCAAAAATTGGAGTGAAAAATCTTGCTTACTTAAAACTCAAGATTATTCTCCTCACAATTCTAACTATTAAAGCAACTGTTGCCGTCCGCCCTGTCTAGTGGTCAGAGTACCTGACTGCGGATAGGGAGGTTCTGGGTTCGAATCCCGGTTCGGGCATGAATGTACATTCTCTCTTTATCTATCTTGTCTTTGTCCTTTCTGTGTATGAATGATGTGTGAAGGGTTTCCTACCCTACAAACCCGTCCCTATGGCATTTGTGTTCAGAAGCAGTCGGACTCCACACCCAAATATGGTTCATTATAAAAAAGTGGAACAGTGCACCCCATATTGTCAGCCTAGCTGACACAAGACAAAAAAAGAACTGTTTAGTCACAAAGTAACCCTATAAAAAAGCCTTTTTATTGCTTATTATTTAATAAACTTTTTTTTATCAAATATATAAAAAAAGCATTTTTTTTATTTAATAAAAAAGATGATCAAATAATAAAAAATTCAAATCAAAGAATTTCAGTATTTTGTAATAAACTATTAATAAGAAATCCTTTTTTAAATTTTTTTATTGATAGAAAATATTCCCCTATTTCTGAAATTAGTTCAATTATTTTATCATAGAAGCACAGTTTTCTCCGTGATTGTTAGTAATGTAATCTTTTGTTTCCCGGAAATCGGAGTTGTTGTGCATAATGGAGATTACGTGTTCAAAATTTGGTTGATGTGTGTGTGTTTGAAAGAAATTTTTCCTTTAGCAAAATTTAAATACTGCGATCCTTCTGCATAGTGAAAGATATCAATAGTATGATTATCTCTTTTAATAGAAAAAATTAACAGTGAAAGAATCCGAAAAGGATTGTCATTTTTATGCATAATTTATTGTGTAAAGAATAGGAACAAATATAGTACTCATGATTTTATTCGGTTGATATTAATTTCTTCTGATTTTTCACATTTTCTAAGTTAATGTATTCTACACTTGTGCATGTTAACAGGAAAAATTAAAAAAAACATTATACCTTTACACCCACCCAAACACACGCACACACATAGCAAAATTGGCATTTTATTTTCATCTGAAAATAGAAAATTATGCTTGAGTTTTGTTAAAACATTTCTCATAATTTTTTAAAATAATAATTAAAAAATTATTATGACAGGAAATTTATTTGATATTTGTAGGATTTTACTCTAAAAATTGAATATTTAAAATTAATAAAAAAATTTTAATTGAAGTTTAAATGTAAATCAAAATTGATTAAATAAATAAATAAATAAAAAATATTAATATAGTTTTTAAAAAACTATCTATCTATCCATCTATCTATCTATCTATATATATATATATACTTTCTAATAGTTAAGAAATATTATTAATGCAATTAGTTTTAATGATTATAAAAGAATTTTTTCTTCCATTTTTTCAAAAAAGAAATTTTATCAAATGTTAATAAGACTTGAGAATAATCCAGGAATAAAAAACCTTTCGTTACAAAAAATGAAAAGCCTAATTTTTTTATGAAAATAATTTTATTATATATATGAAATTTCCTCGGCAACACTACATAGTCTTCTCCAATCTTTAGACTTTTGTCCTGCCTAGTCTAGAGCTTCAAAATCTTTATGCTGTTCTATCACCAATTTATTAAACCAAGTATAGAATCACTGGCTTCTCCAAATATTTATCATTTTAAAAATTTTAACACACACATAAAAATTTCACTCTTAGGTAGAGCGAGCAAAAAATTATGTAGAAGCTTAATTTTTCCCGAAGAAATTCCTTTCTTGAGTGGATAAATTAGCGTCAGACTAGTTGGGAAATTCTAAAGCTTATGACCAGTTGTAATACATGTTTAAATATAGGAAATGACTACGTAGACCTTTTAGAAAATCTTTGCATATCGATGGAATTTTTCCCCCAACAATTAGAGGGTGACTGATTTCTAAAACTTTTCTTTTCGGTTGATCCTAGTTATTCTTTACTTTTTCTGTAACCTGTTGTTCAAGTTCATATAATCAAAAAAATATCCGATTTGTTTTCTTTCCCAACTGCAAATTATAAGCAAGAGGTTCACATGCATTTTATTAATAAAATATAATATGTCCCTCAAGTAACCAATGGTACCAAGAAAAGTGTCCAGGGAGTGTTTGTCACTCGCGTGTTGTAGGCGGGACCAGGCGGCCATCACCAGGCTCATCAGTGGATACTTGAGATCTATGTCCTATTCTTATAGAATAAAGGTTTTCTAAGCCTGTTTGAAGTGTACTGAACATCATGCCATTCCTGAACATATTGCAGATTGTCTGGGGCTTTCCAGAATTGATATTTTCACAATCCCACAATTTTATTGTTACATTTTATTAGAATGATCAATTTCATAGACCTGACTTCGGGTTTAAAAACACCAAAGATATGCGACAACAGCATAATGTAATATGTGAGAAAAGGAAAGGATATTCTCCTACTTGAAATGAAAACTTTTACATGTGTAAAAATCAATTTTGACTAATTGCGAGATCTTGATCATCATAATTATGTTGATTGTCAAGATCATTTGAAACATGGATACCTTCTCGTATTGATTTATTCTGGTTTAATATTCTCTCTGGAATGCATTTGCTTATGATTAAAATTCCTATTTTATATGCGGCTATTACATTTGAGTGTTTTTATATTGGTTAATATTGATGGTCACTGTAGGTATATTATTTAATCTGTTTTGCCTTTATTTGTTTAATTTCGGAATATTTTGAATATCTTAGCTGTTACTTCAAATAAATGTACTTAAAAACTGCATTGGTAAATCCTTCCATACTTTTGTTAATTAAATTAAAATTTTAAATGAAGAAATACTTAAAATTCCCGCATTCATTCCTTAAGAACATTGCTTAATTAGAAAAAATTGAATAATTATTTCTTAGCTTATGTTCTAGAAATATAATCTTTTCACATTTGTTATGCCTTTATTCAAACCACTCATCCTTTACTGTATGTTCTGAATTTGATTTTAATGATATTTTTATAATAAAAGTTGAAGATTCACAATAAAGATATATATATATATATATATATATATATATATATATATATATATATATATATATATATATATATATATATATATATATATATATATATATATATATATATATATATATATATATATATATATATATATATATATATATATATATATATATATATATATATATGATATATATATATATATATATATATATATATATATATATATATATATATATATATATATAAGTATATATTGATATATATATATATATATATATATATACATATATATTGACATAGTCATAAAAAGCAAGTACATTTTTTGCTTCTTCAATTTCCGAAAAACTGCTAAGAGAAACTTTTGTCATATTTAAAATTTAAAATAGGGAATTTTTTTCCACTAACAGAATTATTTTCCAAAACCTAAATAGTAGCTGTGCATTAGAACCCAATGTTTGTGTTACTAAAACTCTTAGAAAAACTGTGCTTCAAACACTGGAAACACTTGAAATTCGTGAAGTATAGGAGCGAAAAGCGAAAATGAAATTCATTTTACGTTATTTGATTTTTCTTTCAAGTTAAAATTGCCATTCAGTAGTTCCTTATATATATATATATATATATATATATATATATATATATATATATATATATATATATATATATATATATATATATATATATATATATATATATATATATATATATATATATATATATATATATAATAAATCATTACTTTAGTTAAAATTTGGTATATGACAATTTCTATGACAGCAAAGTGTGATGTTTTGTTAATGTTATCAAAACGCCGAAATCATTGAGTTTTGAGCAAAATAAATTTCACAGGAATAATAGTGGCAGGTATGTTTATAGTTATTTTCAGGCTTGGGTAAAATTTGACGGCATTTGTGCTTAAGATTTTTTATGTTTTATTTTTTTTTCTAATTTTTTTTACGTGCACGTGTCTGCGTATTTTATTTTGAGGCAGACCACTGCTTTAGATGCATAAAAGTTTTTTCTTTTCTAGTCTGATATATTATTTGAATTTAATATTTTTGAAATGTACTTTGCAAACATATAAACTTATGTGCAATTTAATTTTGGCAGAATTTGTTTTTTCTTTAAAAATTTCTTTACTATCAACTTATTTATGTCTCTAAAATACATAAGAGTTTTCCCTCAGAATGTTTTTAATATAGAATATGTTATCTTTCTCAAATATTCATTTTAAAGTAGAATTTGAATTTTGGAGTGAAATTATGTTTCGATGAATATGTTTGCTAATAAAATAGCTTCTTTTGTTGTGTTTTTTAAAAATTTTTTATTAGTTTTGTCAAGGAGTTTTAGTTAAATCTTTTTTTAAAAAAGTTAGAAATCGAAAATTGGCGAAATTTGTAATCAGTTTCAATGTAAATCGATTTTTCAATTGATTTAATAAATTGAATTCTAATTGTTATCCATACTTTATTTAAAACGACATTCATTTTTATCTTCTGAATGCAAAAAATTAAATACAAAAAAAAAAATGCACTGCAAAAAGGCTACTAAATGACATTAAACCTAACACATTTTATGAGAAGATTACAGTGGTGGCCAAAATTGTGGACAGTTTTGGAAATTTTTTTTTGAACTTAGTATGCTTATAGAAAATGTTACGTTTCTCAAAATGCAAACTTGTATATATCATTTTAAAGAGAATTTATTACTGAATTCAATACATAACATAATTCAATTATTTGTAATACAAAAAAGTTAACCGATAATAGTTACCGATATACATTAGATAGTGATGATTGCAGGAATTATCAGTACTTAGTAAAGTACCCTTTATGTTTGATTACAGGTTCACATCAACGTTTCATCCAGCTGACAAGAGTTTTAAGCTTTTCTTTCGTTATTACATGATGCCAGGAAACAATTATAGCCTCAATATTAGTTCCCTTTTATTAGATAGGCGCCTCATTCGGGCAAGAGTTTTCAAACCTGTTTCTTATACACTGCAGTTAGAAGTAGGAATTTTTGTAAAAATTTTTAATATTTAGTCAAGAAGCAATGACATTAAATAAAAGAGTAGATTGGATACCTATAAAGAGATGTAATATTATTGTGTTAGGAGAAAGTGGTGTTTTCTATGCTGAAATTACAAGCCAGGTGGGTGGTTCAGTGACTACATCTAGAGTCCGAAAGTTTTGTTTACGATATCAGGAGACAAATTCAATAAAAAATTAATAAGGAAAAGGCCGAAAATGGTGCACCACATCTATTGATGACAGAAGAATAAAAAGACTTTGTATCCAAGATAGAAAAATGTCATCAGCGGCCATCAGAAATGATTTGAATGATGCTGGTGTTTCTGTCAGTTCAAGAACAATCGGGAGAAGATTAACAGATGTTGTACTGAGACGTAGAATTCCACGAAAAAATCCTTATCTTAATTTTCAGCAATGAAAAAAAAGACTACAGTGGACAAAGGAACACATTAATTGGACATATGATCAGTGGTCACAAGTTATAGGGAGTGATGAAACTAAGCTATTGTTATTCGGTAATGATGGGCGAAAATATGTAAGACGTAGAATAGGAGAAGAGCTGCATCCTGACTGCATTCAAACAACTGTGAAGAACCTATTTATTGTTATGATTTGGTCATGCATGTCAGCAGATGATATTGGTCGCATTCATGTCATCGATGGGACACTGAATGCAAAAAATACATTGACACTATTCTAGAACCAAAACTTCTACCTTCCATCAGAAATCTTTTTCCCAACTATGCTTCATTTATTTTTCAGCAGGATTCTGCTTCTAACCACACGGTCAAAATGTCGAAAGAGTGGTTTCGTACAAAGAGCATTAAATTGTTGTCATGGCCAAGAAACTGTCATGACCTCAATATTTTCAAAAATTTGTGACACCGTTTGAAAACTCTTGTCCGAATGAAGCGCCCATCAAATTAAAGGGAAATATTTGAGTCTATAATTGTTTCCTGGCATCATGTAATAACAAAAGAAGAGCTTAAAACTCTTGTCAGCTCAATGAAACGTCGATGTGAAGCTATAATCAAAAATAAAGGGTACTCTACTAAGTACTGATAATTCACTGCAATCCTCACTATCCAATGTATATCGATAACTATAATCGTTTAACTTTTTTGTATTGCAAATAATTAAATTTTGTGTTTTCTATTGAATTCAGTAATAAATTCTCTTTAAAATGATATATACAAGTTTGCATTTTGTGAAACGTAACGCTTTCTATAAGCATACTAAGTTCAAAAACATAAAAATATCCAAATATGTCCACAATTTTGGCCACCACTGTAAATAAAAGTCCGGATACAATATTAGTAATATCCAAAATACGTTATAGACAAAATTTTAAAATATCTGTAACTGTGATTATAAAATATAATAAATTTGCATGAATATTTATGCTTTGTTTGATTTTCATTTCATGTTATAAGTTTAAATATTACACTTTTTGTATAAATAAAGTTGTTTTTAAAACCTCTATTTGTTATCTGGATGCATATTCAGACTGCATGCAAGAAATATATCGAAAAAATATTTTTTATTAACATTTTATAAATATATATATTTTTATAATAAAACAGTTTTTGTGTATTTCACGTAAGTTATGCATCGTACATTTTATGGGAAAGAATCACAAATAAGGAAACACTAAAAGCTATGAATATAATTCTTTGCAAAATGATGGAATATATTTGTTTCCTTTAAAATTTCTTGCTAAGCTAAATTTAAAATAATATTCAAAATTATATTTTAATTATTTAAACAAGAAATATTTTTTTTTTACTTTTCGCAATAAAAAATTAATCACTGTACTTCTTACAGTTTATCACAGAATTGTATCTTCATAAATGTTGATTGAAAAATATTTAAGAAAAAATTCCATGTGAATGGATCGCATTTTAAAACATAATAATGTTGAATTTTTTGCTTGCAGTTATAAATACTTTTCAAGCATTGTATTATTTTTATCATATGTAGAAAATTTTAGAACTTCAAAAAGAAAGATTCCCTTATATACAATCGTTCGTTCTTAGGTTATTGACATCGCATTAGATAAATATTTTCAGTACTTGCGTAACAGTATTACGTCATAGATGCAAATATTTATTATTTATAGATGCAGAAAATTGCTTGCATTTCGTTATGAAATTACTTAATATTTATTGGCATTTGATTTGTGCATATGTTTTTAAAATTCTTGCACGGCATGTTGGAATCGAATGCAAATTCAGCTCAGTGCTCACTTAACAGGTGCACCCATTAGTCAGCGGAAATAATGAGCGAGGTTCCGACTTTTGACCGGGTTTTAACAGGGGATTCCCCTGCATGTATGGGCTCGAGAAGGCAATTTGTGCAGAATTCTTCGTGCAGGCACGTGGTGCCGAACGGTGACGTCATGGATCAATCGGTTCCAGGGACTGATCTGAGAATACCCGGACATATGAAGCTCCGGCATGGAAGACCTCACCAACACGGCCGGACTTTTACCTCTTTTGCCTCGCCAATTTTGGCGATCTATCGCCTTTCAGTAAGGTCGTGACATTCTAGATTCACCTAATTTGAAAAACGGAAAAGTGTGGGAATGTTGTAAACACAGTTTTCATTTTCTTAATAGTTTGAGACAAAGACGATGCGTGATTCATGCGGGGGATGGAAGGATAATTGCGAAAAGGTGCGCAAGTAAATATCGCTTTTGTGCTAATGTCAGCATTGGATAGACTTTACGTAAACGGCTTATCAGCCTTTTAGGGCTTTCACTTCATTATTAAAATTTCTGTCACTCATACGAAGCGAACATTGTACTACTTAATTTATTTCGATAAAAATATTTTCCGTAAATAAAATTTTCATGCTGTTTATAATTGCCCAACCATACAAAATTTTTTAATGTTAGAAAGTTCCTTTTTTGAAAGAAAAAAAAAAAAAAAAAAAAAAAAACACTTGTAGAGCTTAAAAGATGTATTCAATGGTAGAATCAAGACTTATTTAACTCTGAACCTGATTCAAACCAAGAGATTTCTCATCCTAAGCTTTTTGAAAATTTTTATGCATTTTTAAATGATTCGTATTCAAATAATAAAGAAAAATAAACAAAATATTTATTTAATAGTAAAAGTTATATAATTTACAAAAAAATAAGAATTATATATATATATATATATATATATATATATATATATATATATATATATATATATATATATATATATATATATATATATATAAATTCAGTAAAATTAATCTTTAAATTTTAAATAAATTAGTCAATTTAATTTTTCTTCAAATGAGATTCATTGAGATAATTTTATTTAATTTTTTATATTCTTTTTAGGATGATCGATCATCATATCCTTTTAATTATTCAATCAAATGTGTCAGAAATCTGTTTGATAATTGTGATTAATAAAAAAAATTTTAAGGGGACATGAGACATTGAAATTCTCAGAAAGATAAATAAATCATATATGTGACTCCACATCCTTAAAATGTTTTGAAATGTGTTTCAAAAAGTAATTTACTGCCTTAAATAAGAAATGCAATGATTATGTTATAAAATTACAATTTTGAGGGGAAAAAATCTATCATTAAAAATTAACATCTTTTTCCGTTAAAAATTTTAATAATTTTTATCAATTTTGAATCAATTTCAAAAATTGTTTCGCATATTTTTTCTCAGCTTTTGTATAATAGAAATACATGTAATAAAGGGGTGGTTTTAAAAATATCAAATCGTAATATGGCGAAACATTTATTGCTGAAAACTGAAAGTTTTGGTAATACAGCAATAAAATATGGAAAAAATTCTTTTTTCCATATTTTATTGCTGTATTACCAAAACTTAGTATCTGAAAAAATTCTTTTTTCAGATACTAAAAAAAGAAAACATATTGGATATTTAACTTGATGTATGGGCGAAATGTTCTTATAGTTAATAAAACACAAAGATATGAACTTAGTTTTAAATGCTTCAAAAATATAGTAGGAATTATAGATATAAAACTGAAGTTTAAAAAATATTATTTCTCCATTAAAAAGTAAAAAAAATATGGCTTTTAACTTATTCATTTTCCTGTAATTTACGATTTTTTTAAAATAAGTAAGCCCTTAAATTTGCGAATCTTATTCTCTATTGTCAATAGGTTAAATTTATTCACTATAAAAATATAAGTTTAATAAAAATTATTTGGTTGTTATTTTTGCATAAAAAGTATCACTTATGTCCCGTTGATTAGTAATTTTAAGTATTCAATAAACTTTAATAAGCTAATTAAATCCCCTCTTTTTATTAACTCTTTCTATATGATTCTTTTTGAAAAATAAATTTCAGTTAAATGCCATTAATCTAAACTAATGAGTTATCTTCTTTTACAATCGTAACTTAATAATAGCGTGATTTTCAAAATAATCACAAAAATACTTTGAAGATCTGACACAAAAATACTTTGAAGATCTGACATTAAAAAGAATTGATTCCTTCTTATTGATTCAAAACTATTATAAAAGTTTATTATGCCATTTTATTTACTATTTATAATAAATTTACTATATAGTATCCTTTTTAAAATTTTCTAATTATATATTACATTCTCTCAATTATTAGGATTTAAAATAATACTAATTTTGAATGTATATTGTAAAATAATTAGTTAAAAAACAGAAATACTGCATAGAATGATGCTCTGTTACAGTGTCGCAATTAGAGAGAAAGTGAATGAGAACAATGTAATCGATGACAATGAATTCTAAGCTTCAGTTGTAGTTTTCTGTGTCAAATAAGGTGTGGTATTCCTGAAAATGTTTTATTTTGGTAGAAAAAAGAAAAAAAAAACTGTTTATTCGGGTCATAAATTAACAGAAGTCATTCAATAACAATCATAAAATTGTTACATTACTTGGTTATTCAATCAAAAAAATTAATAGCTACAACGATTTAGTATAGGCAGTACATATTAAAAAATAGAAAAATCTTTTATTAATCCTAGAAAATTCAAGTAACTTGAAATTATCCATAATCGGGAAATTTTTTTAAAATTCTTCTAAAATCTATACATTAATACAGTTTCTTTGCTCTCAATGTATACATTTTATTAAAATTTTACGATAGCTTTTCCTGTTTCAATATTTTGACATTACAGAAAACAATAGTTTCCATTTACCAATATATAACTAGGTAGGTCTTATGAATTTCTTGTTTTCCGATTTTTTGCTTCAAACTTAGAAAAAATGTATCTAACTCGTGGCAAGACAATACACACGTGATCCTACAGTGATCATCTTTGATTTCTTGATCGAGAGGCCCTGGGGTGCAAAGCCTATATCCCGATTAGGTGGTCAGACTAACGCAATAATCCTAGTGAATAGTTCTTAAGCATGCTTGGTACTCATTTTATTGACCTAACTGAGATGAAAGTCTGAGTCAATCTTGCCCAGTCGGAAGATCAAATCTCTGGCCTGTTACTTCCAAACGAGAAGCATTACCACTAAGCCATCAGGCTTCGAGTGAAACATGAATAACTTATACGAAACTAAGATTTTGATGAATATTAACTTTATATTTTGCTTTAATTAAAACATGTTTATAGTTAATTAATGCTTATTACTTGTGGTCAGTTTGCAAAGAAAAAATCAATTACAAAACATAATAAATTTTAAAACTAAATAATAAAAAATTTCAGAAAAAATAATAAGCTAAACATACAAATTTAATTAAAATTTTTTCATATCAATATATATTAAAATAATTTGCATAGAAATTTACTAGAAAATTTTTGGCATCATCGCAAATTTGAAGAGAATTCCGTATTTATTATAATTGATTCAATATTTCATTGAATTTTTATGATTGAAATCAATTTTAATATTTACTATTAAATTAATTTTATATCAAAAATTCTTCACTTATTCTTCTTAAAAATTAGTAAAAAAACAATACTTCTGTATTTCTGACATTCTGCATTTATTCATGCACATTCTGTATTTATTCATGCACATACTGCACATGCATATTATGCACATTCTGTATTTCTGATTGAGCTTGAAAATGAATAAATTTGAAAAGGAATGAAGAAATGAAAATTTTAATTATGAATTAGGAATTTATATATTAATTATACATTGTTCACAGAAAAACTTTTATCGTTTATCTTTTTTAATTCGTGAAAGAATAATTCATTGGAAAGTCTAATCTTTGAGTCATAAGTTTTTTGTTGAATGCAAAAGTGAATGAAACTAAAAATTGAAGTAAATATTTGATTATTTATTGAAATTCATATGAAAATAATAAAATTGCTTTGAAAATTTTTATATCACATTTTTCGAGTTAGAGCAAAGCAGAATAGTTTATAAGTATTAGTTATTCTGTTGTCAGTGTGAATTAAATAAACTATAAATTGAAGGAATAAATTCTAAATAAAAATTAATACCTGTTTAAATTGAATTATTTTGGTGCTAATTTTTATTTAATATAAGATGGCTTTGGAAACTAATTATTTTATATTATAATTTAAATGCATTTCTTAGGCTGAGTGAAAATGAAGTTATAAATGTGAAATTTTTTAAAGTTAAGTTCAGTATTCAACTAATGTCTTGTATATTGAAACTTTATGGATAATTTATAAAATTTTATTTCCGGGTTAATTATATCAAAAAATTTTTGATATAATTAATATTTCTGTTACTTAATTTATTTTTGATTGTAATAAATTAACATTTACCTTAAATTATATTTGGAAAATAGTTTTTTATCAAAAAATAGTTTTGTAAAATCAATTTTACTTTGAACATTAAAACTCAATATTCACGGAAATTAGTTTCAGCATGTAATTTTTTTTAGAATTTCTGTTTTATTTAAAAATTGTAATTGTGGCTGTAAATTGGGGATATCTGAGGAATTTGATGTTTTTCATATTTTTAATGAACTCAAATAAATAATTTTTAATTAAAACAACACAATATTTTTCTAACAAAGAGACTATCGTTTGTAAATGAATTTTTAATTTATAATTCAGCATTAAATGAAAACTTAAACATTGCTCATTATTTAGTAGAATTTTTGATTGCTGTCGGGAAATTCTAATTTAATTGGTTTGGATTAATGAAAATTAGTTATAAATGTAAGAGGAAAAAAAACGTTAAGTATATAAATTAAAATGAGATTTAGTGATAGTTCTGATTAATTCTTACATTATACACATAAAATTAAATATTTTTCAGCAATGATATCTTTCACAATCTTAGTATCTATAGTTTAAATTCAGCTTTTAAATTAGAGTGTCAAATTTAAATCAAAATTTTTAAAAACTTTGTATGTCTAAATTTAATAAATATGATTTAAAACTTATTAAAAACATTAAATAGGTTTTAAATATTTACGTTTTTATATTATGATCAACGTTTTCAATAATTATTTTCAATTTATTCATTCCTTTAGCTTATATTCAATTTTTCATGACTTTGCGAAACGCTTAGAAGTAATGTATGCATAAATATCTGCTATAAGAAATGATAAGAAATTATTTTTTTATAAAAGAGAATTTATAATCATTTGTTTAATCCCGTAAATTAATATAATTGTTTAAAAGTTTTACAAATTGTAAAAATTTCAAATGAAACATTTTTCTGTCAATATTGATTTAATTCTAAAATTTTAATTTCCTTTCTTCGTCACGTAATGTATTTCGATTTGATTATGCCAAATTCGTATTCATTAAATTTTAGTACTTTTAATATTTGCGATTGTTTTGATGTATTTGCTTATAATAAATCTGGAAGCACATTCTAAATCTTAAATTCAGAGTACATAAATTAAAATTAAAGGCGATTATATATTTCTTTGATTTTTATTAATAAATAAAAATGAGGAACGTATTTCTTAACTGGAATGCATATAATATGTACCGGTTTCAAATTTAAAAAAGTGCATAAATAATTTTTAATAAAATTTAATACTAAACATTCTGTATTGTTTATATAAAATGAGTATTTAATTTGACTTGAAGCGAAACATTTTATAAAAATTTAAATGTCAAAAAGAAAGAAAGAAATGTGGTTCTTTATATTATTTTATTATTTATCAGTTTTTAAAACTCATTAATTGTGATTTTGTACATTTAGGATAGTGATAATCATAAATAAAATGCTGTTGCTTTATAAAATATTAATTTTTATTTAAAATTATTTTTATTTAATTTATCTACGTCTCTCTTTAGCATCTCTTCCATAAGTTAATGACCAGCCGAATAAAATGAAGATGAAGTATATATATGATTAAAATTAAGCCTACTTAGAGTTGTCTTTAAGAAACTTTAAAACAATGGGAAAGTGCTGAGATGATTTCTAGCTATATGGTGGCACAGAGAGCAACAAGTGAAAGCATTGACTTCAGTTAATAATTACGTAAATGTTTCTACAAATTATTTATTGTATGTATTTCACTAACAGGCTTTATTAGTTAACTGTTCGAAAAAAAAGTACAAATCTTTAACTTTCAAAAGCAAATGGCTAAATTTCTTTATTCATCGTAATAAAAATAAAATTAAATGCCTTTTAATAGCCTTTAAATAATGTTACTTTTTATTACTTTTCAAGTGTTATGTGTGATATTCTATTAATTATTTACTCTTTTCAATTATACATAATATATTTAATCTATTTTATCAAATTTACCAAGATCATTTCGAAGTAAAGTTCAGTTAATCTTATTAAGTAACCAAGGTTTATGTAATTTTATCTATTGGGAAAAATGAAATTTAAAGAGATATTTTATAGGGTTATTTTGTTGTTGCAAAAAGAAAGCTGAAAAAAAAGCAGTATGTGCAACTCATACAGCAAGAGTAAGTTTGCAACAGCAGCCGTTAATGAAAAACAATCCAGTTGTTTAATATATTTTCAACTAATATTAAAATGAGAATGAATTATAGAAGATAAAATGAAATGTCTCATTAAGTATCACTGGAGATGCATGTGGTGGATTCTTGGGAGTTTACCGGATTTTATCCCTGCGATACTTGAATATTGACCTCTATCTATGAGAAGTACTTCCGGAAGGTAATTAATTGCAGAAATTAAAATTTCTTACAGCCTCAGGCAGTCCAGTGGTGTTAAATTGTCATTAGAGTTGTCACAGACATAGCTCAGATGGTAGAGTGTTCGCTTAACATATGAGAATTAATGGGATAAGCTTCTAAATTTTGTCATGTCAGAAGTTTTCTGGGTTAGAAGCTTTTGGGTTTAATCCCAGCCACTGCTCAACAATAGTTGAACCCATTGTTGAAATCCGGATGTTATCTTTCTGCATGCATATAGTTTGGGATAAGTGCTTGGGAAATTTCAGGGTCACCTACCACCTCTTGCTTTCCATGAGTACTCTGCATTATATATGTTCAGCCCCCCCCAAGAAAGCATTTGATGCTCTGAATAATGGTGTCTTTTAGCAATTTTAAGCTGTTTGACTTTCTTCTAAAAAGTGCCAAAGTAAAATTGCAAATAAATGTAGGTTTTTGATGAAGGCGAATACTTAAGTTGAATATTTGTATATTAGATGAATTTTTTATATTCTTTTAATAATTTTTGAAACATACATTCATTTGCATTTGAAGAATACAAAATTCAAGTGATTCTGATTATGAGGAATTACACTTACTCACAGTAAACTAGCAGACTATTTACATTTTAAAATTGTAAGCATAAATCAAAACTTTTGCTAATAAAAATTAAAATTTTTCTTTTCTATGCGCACGAATCTGAATACAATTTCTGTTTTAAAATAATAACTTCAGTGTTTAAAAAAGTATTTGTTGATAGTTCAATAAATTTAATAATTAAATTATAATCATTTCACAATATAGTACAACTTAACACATTTTATAATATAGTTATTCACAAGAAGTAATCTTTTGATATCAAGTAAATTTTAACACATTTTAAAACTAATTTTCAGTATAAATTAAGTACAAAGGTGATGTCCGTCTTTGTAAGTCTCATAATACCAAAAAGATTTCAGCGAATCTTAAATTTTACACGTTATTTCTTTAGATATAAATTTAAAGTATTTTTTTTATAAGTTGAAATTTTAGCTTAAGCAAGTACAATGTCAGAATTATTGATTGGATCGATAGTGTTTTCTCTCCTTCAAAACGGCTGGTCAATACAAGAATGTATAAATTATGTATCTAAGCCTTTCGGGTGGAGGCAGCTTTGTGTTATTGTTTAGGACAAAAGAAGATGGAGAGACTCTCAGGACTTTCACCAGCTGACGAAGTTCCATTCCCCTCTGTTTTTTTCCCGAAAAAAAGTCATTTTGATTTGACATTATTGTATTACATTGTTTCATTTATTTTGTGGAAGGGAATATACTTTAAGTGATTTTTTACTGAGAAAGTACTTACAAATTATATTCACGTTTACTTAAAGAACGCCAAATATCTAATGAATAATGCAATTTAAATGAATATTTCTATCATTTACGAGATTCCAAGATTAAATGTTATGAAATCACTAAAAGAAACTGAAGTACTCTCATATTAATAAAATGCTTTTCACAATGCATGTAATCAAAAACTTAATCAATATAAGCAGCAATACATGGATAAGGATTTTTGAAAGGCTGTTAAGAAAATTATGAATTTAGTATTCAACTGCCGGGATCATTTTTGTATGGAAATCTCACACATGTAAAATATTTAATTCTCCTTTAATATAGTAGTTTTTGCTGAATTGTAATACTAAATAGAGTTCTGAATACTTAATTTGAATTTCATCTGCCAAATTCTATTTTTTAAGTATTGAATCTCATAGCATAAAAATATTTCTACAGAAAAAAATTTTCTTTTAGCAAGAAGATATTAAATGAAATTATGAAAGAATTCAACATGAAAAGAGAAGGTGGGTGTGATCTAAATTTTTTCTTTATCCTTTTTACCAATTTATTTACTCTTATAATAGAAGGCTTCTTAATTCCACAAAGATAAGATTTTATTTAATAGCTGTTTTATTATTTTCGATTGTAAAAAACCAATCATTATTTTACTAACATTTAATTTTTTGCACTAAGCAACTTAAGTCTTACTTAACAAAGTATAGTTAATTTTTCTATATATTTAAATTTCATTCTTGATACATTATGAATATAAGTTTGAAAATAGAATAGCTTATTAATTTAGTGAATTATTCTTTAAGAAAAGTGTATTCGTTATATTATATCAATATTTAAATATTAAGATTAATATGGTGTTAAAGTAATTAATAATAAAATGTTAAAAAACATTTCTTATATTTAAATTTTGTATGAAATAGGAGATTTATTTAAATACTTGCTAAATGTGAAATAATAAGTTCTATGACATAAATTTCTCATTGTTAGAATTCTGGTATGAGAAAGATTAGAAGGAGTCATTTATGTGTAAACGCTCAGTTTTTTGAGAATGAAGTTAAATGAGAAACCTTTTACTATTTAAAAAAATGCTTATTGTTGATAACCATTTATAGGGTATCTCAATTTCAAAGACAGCGAAACCCATTGTATTCTCAAAAGTAACCACATCAATGGTACTCAAAATGTGGACTTAGAGCCAACGGTCCTTTTCCAGAAGACGCAAATGCAGTTAAGCACAATTTTCTAAGATTATGATCAGCAGCATCAATTTCCACAAACTTCTTCGCAAAACAGAGGCTCCACCTTCAAGTGTCAAAAATCTTCAACCAAAACTCTTTCCAACAGATATCATCTCGAATAAAGCCAAGAGAATAACAGGGAGTAAGCATATATAGTTGGGTAGTTGTGAGAAAACCATTTATTTCTCATCAAAATTTTAAATTTCGTCTTTGAAAAAGGCACAGGAAAACTAAGGATAGGAAAGTGTAATGTGGTCGCATGTATTCGTTACACATTATTTTGCATCCTGAAAACGTCAAATTGTACAGGAATCTCACGAAGCGATGAATTTTATCATGCGTTTACACTGTTCAAAGTTTTGGTGGGAGTATCTTGGGGGGGGGGGGGGAAGTATGTTCCAGAATTGCTACCCTGGTGTTCATCGTGGCTATACATAATGTCATGAGATACCTTGATATACCTTGAGATTGAAAGCATCTTCCAGTGATGCATTTTCATTCTGATGACGAAGGATAGTTTATGGACGATTAATGCGACTGTACATATTACCAAAAGTGTTAAAAATTGGTTCGATGATTATCAGCTCTTTTCTGGCCATCGCAGAACCTGGATCTAATAACACATTTATTAGTTATGGTAGAAATATCAATCTGACAATACTCTCCTCTATCTAGTTACTAGATCTAGAAGCATGTATAGAAAAAAACTTGATATTGTACGGACATAAATGCACTCCAAAATCATATAAACTCGATGCCCAAACAAATAAGAACTATTATCTTGTGAAAAATGGTGATACAATCAAACATTGATTTTTCATTTCTAATTCTTTGGTAAATGTGTATATTAATATCAATTATATTGTTTCATTTATTTACTACGACATGTCGTATACGCATAATGAAAAAAAAATAAATAAAGCTAACAACTTTTCCTTATTTTGTAATTGTAATGTTGTTTTCTAAACGAGAAAACTTTTTTCAACTGTAATGTAGTTCACTTTAAAATTTTAATATTAGTTTTTGATAGTAAATCTAATAACCAAATTGGTGAGCGTTTAGAGAGTCAGTCAATACATATAAAAATTATTAACCAAGCATCATATTAAAATGTTTAAAAAGTTGAAATTATAATGCATTAAAAGCACATTTTTTATGAAATAAATATTTAGCGACAGTACAATGAAAATAAATGAATTATATGTAAAGTGTCAATGTAAATAAATAATTCTTTTACAAAACAGCATTTATGTTTATATCGAGCACATTAATAAAGTTTGATCTATTTATATAATGTCTTTGCATTTAACTTTTCAGCTCGAGAAATATAAATATTTGCAGTTCTTTAGATTTAATTATTTGTAGCTATAGGTTTCTAACCTAATGTAATTATAAACGAGAAAATTTAAAACTTGAAGTTATCTTGAAGCTTTGAGTTTTTGAAATAATTTTGCTAATTAATGAAATTATTTATATTTCTAGTAAAATTTCACAATAATTATTACTTATAAAAATAATAAATTAAAAAACAGTAATTTTTTAAAAAAATTATAAGAAAATATTTAGTAAGTTTTAATCTTGATAAATCTTGTCTTTTTTTATTTTAAGTGTAATTTATTTGTAAGTTGTTTCGTTTGATTATTTTACTATACATTAAAACATGAAGGTATTTATACAGGTTCTTCTTATTATTTCATTCGCAATTAAAAATTTATATTTTAAAATTTTTTATTATAATGTAACGAATAAAATTATTTTACAAATTAAAATACTGGGTAGATAGAATATGATTGTTTAGAAAGATAGTTTGTAATATTTCCCTAAGTCTGTTGTAATTACTTTTCATTGATAAATTTAAAGTGTACTATTTATTCCCCATTTCTTAAAAAAATATTTAAGATTCATTAACCCTATTTCATAATTAATAAAACCAATGAAATAAAAGTAAACCTAATCCTCATTGAATTTTGAGAAATTAATAAATTTATTTGAAAATTTTCAAAATTTTCTCGTTAATATACTGAAACTTTTTATAGACGGAAAAAAACTAGAATTAAAATTTTTATACGAATGAATAATTTCAATTTCTATATATAAGCGAGACATAGTGCTTATTTCAAGGTTATGAGCTTACTCTTGAATTATTTCCGAATCGTACCATCAAATCGATTATGACTATTCACATAAATTTCAGCTAAATGTTATTCTTTGCATACAAATTACTTATAAATAATTCAAATCTGCCTTATAAGTTTCAGTAATAGAGTTTTTGTTTAATATATTTTATTATATTCATTGAGCCATAAAAATAAAACAAATATAATTTAATATATTTATTTTGTTTTTATGACTCAATGAAATTTAAATTTGAATTAGTTTTTGAAGAACTTTCTATTAAATAGAAAATGGAAGTTTAATTTGAGAAATTAGTTTGTTCATTGTTTTCCCCTTAAGAAACGTGTGATTGCAGAGAAACAGTTTTACAGTAATAATCGCTGCTATCTTGGACAGTTCTCGTTCTTGAACATTTTTACATTGAATTATTATTTTTACATTGAATTTGTGATTTCATATTAAAATCCATATTCTTTATATCTCACTTAACTCATGAATTAATTAAAAAATGTTTGCATTAAAAGTTTAATTTTGTAATTAAATGGAATTTGATTGAAAAATTTTCAGTAATATCAATTAAAATTCATTTGATTGTATACATTTGATTACTAACAACATAAATCACATTGGAAATAGATGCATATTTTAAAATTAAAATTTTTTTATAAATAGATTGGTGAAGAAATTTATTTTCTTTGAGTCTGATATTAATAATATTTTCATAATTATATCATATTATTGTAATATATTTTTTAAATTTATGAATAACATTTTAAATAAACCATATAATATTGGGAGTAAGATTATTTTAATTTTAACATTTTAAAATTTTTATTAATTCATATCATTATCTATTAAAATGCGCAAGAGATTTTCTCTTTATAAATACTTACATGTGTTTAATTTAAACTCAAATTTAATTCAAATTTATTTTCATTGAATGCACTGTAAAATTATAAATCGCTTTTATTTAAATGAAAAATTGTTTAACATAGCAAGAATTCAATTATAATATTTAAATATGATCATTTGATATCGGAATATTTATAAAATTATTTTTTAAAAATGTACTATTATATTTATTTTTTATGAAATACATTAATAATAGGGTAAGTTATTTGCTTTTATGAATCAAGTTTTGAATGCTGGTGCTTCTACATTTCTGTAATAAAATGATAAATAATAATTAAACGATATTTGCTGTAAATTCAAAAATAAGTGCAAGTTTTAATAAATTGAATATATTTATACATTTTTATTTATTGTATTTTTTAATTTTATTTTTCCGGAACTTATTAATTTAAAAAATATTCAAATAGTCTGATTATAAGAAATATTTATTTTTAATTATTTCTTAAAATCGAGGCAACTTTTTTATTTATTTTTTTAGAGACAACTTTCTAATAACTATTATAAAGGTTATTTTCAGGAATATGTTATATTTGTTTTACTTTGCTTTATTTCATCTAGAGATTAGAAATCTAATAAAATAATCCGAAAGAAATTAAGTTTGGCGCCTTTTTGAGATATGAAATGACCTGCAAAATCGCCAAGCTCACAGGCAACCCTACCACCCTACCAACTGCTACTGGAAACAAGGTTATACATACATTACGCAGGGCTGTCACCGGGAGCTCTCAAATGGCACACGGACTGTGAGAGGGAAGATACAGGACACGCCAATCTTTTGCAAAGACTCTCTCTTCGTCAGATGCTAAAGAATAGCACATTTCTTGGGAAGAAAACACACATTAAATCACAAGCATTGTTACATTGTTTTTCTTCTCCGTGAATGGTGCAACATCAAATCGGGGTGCAGAAAACCTTTTATTTTCTTTTACCGTATTGTATGTCGGGAATGTATCCGACATGCCAGTCGAGCGTTCACTTTGTAGCAGTTCAGGAAGAATGTTCTTGCAAAAAGATTCCTAAAAAAGAAGATAACAATTTGCTCGCCGGGGTGGTGTCATCATGCGGGGTCTGGTGAGGAAATTTTCCCTTTCTGAAAATCCCTCTGCAGTCTATGTGTCAGCACAGGCCACGAAGTTATTCATCACGAAATATGAATGACATCAAGAAGAGGTAATTCTTTTTTTAGATGAATCACACTTTCCTATTATTAAAAATGCACTACATTTATAAACAAAGTTTGTTGCATTGATATGTTATTTGAAAGCAATTATAAATGAAATGCTTAGAATAATTTTAGTTATGGTTACTTTAAAATCTGTTGAGTAACAAAAGTGCTTGTTTTGCATGATTATGAAAGCTATTTTATGAATTTATTTTGCTAGATTTCATTGCAAATATGATTTAAGAATTAATTTTGCATATTACGGATTCAACACGTGATGTATTTTTCAAGGCATGCAAAGTACTAAATTTATTTTTGTAGCAAATTTTTAATTCAATTAATTTTCTTTTATATTATTTGTTATGAAAACATCAATATGTTTTTTTATTGTCCAGAAAATGTTCTTCTAGAAAATCTCTGTAAATAATATCAGCAACTTTTTTATATGGCAACTTTATCGATGTTTTCTGTATTGCCTGAGGAAATATTTTAAAAAGATTAACGATTTGTTATCAAACACATGCATGACATGGAGTTTGCCACTTAGCAAGACAACTTGTTTCGTAATAAATAAAATTGAGTTCAATTCATTGCATACAAAATGCAACTTAAAGGAACCCCTTTCTACAATCACAAATTTCTTAGAATTTATTGATTATTGTTTTAAAAAAATAGGCTAATTTCCACGACAGTAAGTTTTAGTATGGAGTTTTCTTATAGGTTTAATTTGTATTTTAAGTTGCTTTTATAAAGTTATAACTCTAATTGTTGAGTCTTTTGAAACACATTTATTTTCCATTTTAGAAAAAAATTACAGAATTTGGAAATATTTTTATTTACTAGCTGTAAACAAATGAGAGCTGTAACAAAAGACTAGCTGTAAACAAAAGACTATGAGTATTAAAGCTGTAAACAAATTAAAAATTACTGTTCTTTAAATTGTAAGTTAACTTCTCATGAACAAACTAACGAAAATACTCCTTATTTTATGAAAAGCTGATTCAAATTTACGAATATATTTAAAAAATAAGATTAACTTCAATTCTATAGATACTTTTTTGGAAGTTTCGGAAAAAAAAATTTGCTTTGATTTGCTAAAGTATAGTCATCAAGATTTTATAAAATTGAAAGAAAACATGAAAACAGTTTATAAAGATTGTAGTCCTTAATTTATAAATTTAATATATACTTAGAAATGTAAAATTTCTAAAGAAAACAGCTAGATACTTTAATGAGTTTGCATTCATTTTAAGCAAATACTCATAGTCTTTAATTAATCATCATAAGTTTTTAAACCAAACATGTTAATCTGCATCAAAATTATTTAATTAAGATGAAAATTTGTTAATTAATAACTATTAAAAGTAATTAACATTTTTAATTGCTCTCAATTGAAGGCTACTATAAATATAAGGTTTATGATAGCTTAATTTTTGTAAATCGTAAGTAAGATTTTGTGAATTATTTCAATAAATCACAATCAAACTTAGAATTTGATTTATGCTGCATGAAAGTTTAGAATTGTTTTTAATATAAACATATGAAATATTTTTTAATATTTCACAATCAAAAAAATAATTTGAAATTATCCTTAAACTGTATTATTTTTCACTTAAATTGCTTATTTAATGATTAGACACAATAATTTAGCTGTTTGGCTTTTTGAAGAGCTGTTCCTAATTTAAACAACAAATACGAGAGTTGCATAACCCATTTAAATTTTTATGGTAGTTAAAATATAATAATAATAGACCAATCACAATTTGTGTTTTACTCCGTTTATTAATACCAAGAATTTAAATATCATATAATTTAATGATACATCAATATTACATAATACAAATAAAATAATTATACATAATATAATTACAATAGATCATTTATAATAAAAGAAGATTTTGAACGAGCGAAATATTCTTAAGAAAAACTTTACATTGTTTTCTTATTTAAAGATGTTAGTCTTACAAAGACTAAAACAACTATTCAGAAAATTCAATTTACCAAACTTATTATAATACAGTATGCTCCAAATATATATATATATATATATATATATATATATATATATATATATATATATATATATATATATATATATATATATATATATATATATATATATATATATATATATATATATATATATATATATATATATATATATATATATATATATATATATATATATATATATATATATATATATATAAACAGAAGAATTTTTAATGTAAATATATTTAATTAAAAATCACGACACTCTATAAATTAATTGTTTTACAAAGTAAAACATCAATATGTTTAATTAAGCAATTCTTTACAGGAGAATTTTAAAGATTATAGCAGAGCTTGGTTTCTTATTAGTTATAGCAATTTAAGAATTCAAAGTCAGAAATTTAAAATCTCCTTGTTTCTTTCTACTCTACTTTGTACTTCTATCATTTGCTTAATTAATTCCTTTAAAGAAGCAAAATCTAACTCCAAAAAGTTTAATGGTCTTGTTCAGTTATGAATATGATATCTGAATGAATCATTGATTTTTAATCTAAAACTTTAAGAAGTTAAAGATCATTAATATAATTTTTACAAAGTTATACATAGATAAAAACATATACTAATGATAAGAAACAATTCCCTTCTATATAATACGTGAAATATTTTAAAATCAAGAAAAATATATGACTCCAAGTGTAATTCTAAACTGATAGTTTAAGTATTTTTATTTAAGAAGATTTTCTTGCTAAAAAAAGACAAAACATCAAAAAGATTTCCATATTGATGCATAAAATTTTCTTTGAAATTGATACATAAAAATTGCAGTTCTCTAAAATTAAAAGACTTTTGTATTCTAGAAAATTATAATCTTTGTGAACAGGTAATAATAAAATTTCTTATTTACATATGAGATAGTTGTATTCACAGTGTTTCACTTTTTAAAAATTCATTACTTAATAAGTGATAAAACTCTGATTCATATACATCAAATTAAATTTGAGTACTTTTTGAGTTAAATTAATTCATTAAGATTATTTTTTCATAAATGTATGGCATGAAAAAACATATTATATATATACTTAAATATATATATATATTTAAGTATATAATATATATATATATATATATATTTAAGTATATATATATATATATATATATATATATATATATATATATACTTAAATTTATTAAATTTAAATATGTAGATTGTACTTTGATGGTGAAATTTTTCAAATATACTCTATTATTTTCAAAATGAATTACGTACTTTTTGGTAGAATAAATAAAGTGCTCAAAGATAACTAACTATAATTAAATTTCATTCAATGCGATGCTATCGTATCATTCATATCTTGCCATAAGAGTGATTATACAGATTAATGCTATTATCAAATTTGGTATGAATGAATGTTTTGAAATAAATGAATGCAACAAAAATCTTATGTATTGAATTATTGAATTTCAAATGGGATTATAGATTTCTTTAAGAAGTTTTGATTTTTCTTAAGTTGAAATCTAGAGTAATAAAAGGAATGATAAAAAGTTGAATTATCTCTTTTTGCTATTTTTACACTAAAGAAAAAGTTTGATCATTTTGGATGTTACTGTTTAATTATTTTCTTGAAGAATTTTGGTTTCTTGATTAACTGTTGGATATATCTTTCGTTCATGAATGTTTATGTTGTAATTCATTTATATTTAGTAATTTTTTTATTAATTATTTTTAATTTTTTGAAATTTTGTTTTCATTTAAAATTGGCTTCATAATATAATTCTTTTATTTTAACTGTCTTAACATGAACTATTAAATTACATCAAATCAGTCGTATTTAAATGATTTTACTTAAAGCCGAAGGCATTAAGCTGCGGAGAAATCAATTTAAGCTCACTTAAATTGATTTTTCTCATACAACTCAAATGGATTTTTTTCTTCTTAATTTCAAAGCATAACTTATTCTAAAAATATATATGATGTGTAAAAAGTCCTTGAACCATAATTAATTTAGTATAGCGGTTATATTATCTACACCAGTGTATTAAATCTTTTATATGCTACGTCTTATTGAAGAAATAAGCATTATTTTTGAGTTTAATACATCTCTCTAATTCACCATAATGTAAAACTCGTTTTTACAAACTCTAAATTATTTTCAATATGAAGGCTTTTAATATTATTCCAGACATTTCTTGAGATGTATAAATACAACTCTCACTATATATTTTGTATGCTTTAAAAACCTCCAAAAGATATCAAATTTATCTTACCTAAAATTTAAAAGATAATTATATTTTTTAAGTTTACAGTCATCAATTGTAACTAAACATAGATGTATTTAAGATTTTAGATAAAAAAATGAGATGCACGAAAATTAAAAATAACTTTAAGTAAATGCTGTTAATCTATATAAACTGGGGCATTTCTTCCTTTTTCAGCTTTTATAAGGCTATTAAGTGTAATTGCCATTTAGTGTTACGCAGTTTGATTACTAGTTATCTTAATACGTATAAATGCAAAATGAAATAACTAACTTTCAGAATTCTTAGCAAAAGTATTTTCCGAATATTTTATTATTTAAGCATTTACTATAAAGTCTCCCTTGATCATCCAATAATTTAATAAATATTTATTGTTATAATTAAAAAACATAAAAAAGTGATCATATCATTTGAATTTATTCTTCCATAATAGTTATTAAATTTAAATTAATTTTAATATAAAGAATTTTGTAATAAAGTTTTTATTTGATTCAAGCTCTTTTGCAGCGTCAGAAAATTATCTTATTAAAACAGAGCAATTATAAATCTTTCCTTAATTGATGTTCAACTGGAAGTCAAAATTTCGAAGACTAAAAAATAATTGATGTAAAGGAAAAAAATTAACAATAGAAACTGCAGTATTTTTCTGCTTTTTTATAGACATGTTTTTATAGACTGTTTATATAAACTGTTTGTTTTTATAGAATGCTTTTATAGACTTTTTGTATAAGACATGTTTTTACAGGCCTTAGCTATTTATGGCTAAAGGAATGTTTTGAAGATTTTTACTGTGAATATCTATGTTTTTCATTGTAAGGCAAAGTTCCGAACATTTACATCTCAGTATTGCTATACTTTTGGTAACTTCAACAAGAGATATCTGCTATACAAACAATATATTTCAATTAGTTTTACTTCTTAAACAGGAACACTGCAGGTATTCATGTTTCCCATATTTATATAATGCCTTTTCTCTCTCTTTAACTTTAAAGTAGGAAAATTATTATCAGAAGTCAGAGTTTTGTGTTTGCCAGCAAAAGAAATACGACGTTATCAGATGTGCCTGGTTTCTAAACTTTTATTCCTCTAGCAAATTGTAAACCCTGGAATTATTTTCGTCTCATCTGCCTGTTTGCATGATTTTAAATGACTTGAAAACACATAATACAATTCTTCAATGAATCACCAAAAACTCATATTTTTCTTTCGTTATATAAATTCAGATCAAACATATTTTTTGCATATTTTAAAATTCTTTCACTCTTTCCACCATTTCGAAATTTTAAGTGCCTAAATATCAGAGCCACACTATAAGTATGTAAATTATGCTCTGTCAAAAATTGATTGCCTTCTTTTTATCAGAAGCTATTATTTTATAAAAGTAGAGAAATAGTTTTCTTAACCCTTTTATATTTTACATATATCATTCCGCCGAAGTGAAATTCTATGGTAACTAGTTCATTAAGTGATTTTAATTATAAAATTATTTGAAATTCTAATTTATAATATAAAGTTCTAGTTAATCTAAATGAGCTTCATTTTAGACCTATTTTAAAATATCTTCAAAGAGCCAGTTTGGGATGTAATTATTGACAATCCATTTATATAGAAACATAGAATTTATACGATTTGAAATATTAACGAACCAACAATTTAAATGAGAACACTAATCTTCATTTAGAATAAAATGCATAGAATTTTGAATGGTTGTGTTAATTTAACTTTGAGGAGTACTTTCGATACTTCATTTATGTTTATTTTGTTAATTACAATTAATTGCACTTAAATTTTTAATTATTTAATGCAGAGCAGTATTCCTTTTTGCTTTAACACCAAATTAAGTATTTTATTGTTATATAAACTATAAATGTTTGTGCAAATATATGCATGCATTTATATAAATAATTATTTTAAATATCCTATTGATATAGGATATTTGAAACAATTGAAACAAAATATGGAATACTTGAAATATTATTTATGCAACATTAAATTACATCCTGAATAAATTATTCATGGCCATAATTTTTAAAGTTTTTTATTGAGTAAAAATTAATTAATGTACATAATATTGAATGACTTTATTATAGATACATAATCAAATCATTCAACTCGCATTATTTTTCTTTATTAAATTTGAATAATTCACTTAATGATTAATGTAATTTATATTGCATTTGATAATGCAATTCTTTGAAATACACACACACGTACAAGTTATACATGTTTCTTATATTAAAAGTCTATTTTCTTTATTTTTTTATTGGAATTTTATTTGGAATTCTTTCTTAGGATATCTATTATACAAAAGTTATAAAGATTAGATATTTTAATTCCCTGTTTAATTGTGAAAGTGACTTGGATTTTATATGCAGATTAACTTGAAAATATTAAATATTATGATACTTTTTTCAACGTTCCTAACAATACATCATAAAATTAAATAATGCGGCATTTTTTTTCTTTTTTTAAAATTTGAATATGATCATGCATGAATAATTAAACTTTTGAGCTGCGAATATCAGCCCAAAAATCAATCAAAATATAGCAAATTATGTCAAATTGTATATAAGAAAAGAAAATAATCTGAGGTTTTTTCTAACTTCCAAATTCAGAAGATTAATAAGATTCTGTTTATTAACTTTATTTTAAAAAATTAAGATATATTGCTTCATAAAATTAGTCTTTTTTATTATTTATACTAACTAAACTATATAGTAAAATAGTTTTTACATAGATTTATAGTTTTAGTGTATATAAAACTAAATTACATAGTTATACACTTAGTAAATATGTGCGCATATTTTTCTCATGTAATTTAAATTTATAAATTACAACATGCGTTTAATCTTTCTTTTTTCAGTCGAAAATATTTTAACAGCCTTCTTTTACATTTGTAAGATGTCGTTTACAAATGAAACGAAACATTTATGAATTTCTGACGCAAATCGCAGCATATTTATAGAGACGAACGCCGAAAAGCTTGAGAAAGGAATCTGAGTTTAGCAGCCTGTTGATCTTGACCGCTAAAAGTCATTATGATAGTTTCGATTTCTCCTCTGCACCAATAAGGACAAATCACGTCATGGTCGAAAAATTGATGCTCCATCAGCCCGGTCTCCGGTTTCTATTTTTACACCCCTTCGTCTTCCTTATATAGCTTCACGGTCCACAAATAGACCTTCGATCCAACTGACTTTATTCGAGGCTTAGGCGCCGATATTTTGGAACTTCTTTTTGTTGAGCTTGGTGCAGATGGGGTGGCCGGATGACGCCTTATCGAACATATGTTTAAAGGATTTGAGAATAAGGCGATGCCAGTGATCCTCCGAGGTAAGCCCTAAGTTAAGATCGGATCAAATGAATAGACACAAAGGATGATATTTCCGATAAGCTTATGTGTCTCATAAAAAGAACATAAGTGATCGATAAATATTTTCCTGAAAGTTTAACACATGAGCTAATCATGTATTCTTCATATGTAAAACGTACAAGCAATCATTTTAAAATAGAATAACTTTGTAATTTTACCAATAATAAATGTACATACATAATATTTAGGGAAACAGAAATTATATTTAAATGCTCATTTATTCTGTCTGATAAATTCAAAGAAAATAATATTAATCATGTTTGATTCTCCTTATTTATTCGTGACTTTTTTTCTGGAGTAAAATCTTGTAGATACTCGAATTTAGATTTTACCGTAGATATTAAATTTTAATCTGCAATTTAAGCATGGTTTAAAATGATAAGAAATAAGCTCAGTGTTTGCTTATGAAGGAATGTAATCCAACCTAACAACCATATGTATACCTCAAGTGTGGCATTAATATCATAATACTGGTAGAGAAATAGAAAATTGTTTTGTTGCTGTCCATTGGCATGTTTTTCTCTATTATTGAAATGGCAAAGAACTAATATCTCAGAATTTAGCTCTGTCTTAGAAAATATATTCATTTGAAATTAAATGTTAATCAGGAATTTGGAGGAATATAATAAAAATTAAGGAAACTTAAAAAAATGCTTATGATATATAATAGAAAATTGAGCTAAAGTGACAATACAAACTTTACGATCGGAATTTTATTAAATTATTTTTAATTATAAATAAAAATCTAATATTTCGTTAATATTATAAATAAATGTATTATTATATTTAAAAACCACGTAGTAATGCTTATAGAGAAACAATATGCATAGACAAACATCCAAGTGCAACTAAAGTTTAAAGAGAAATCGAGGTTTTGCACATATTTATTAGAAATAATAGTTAAACCAATTATGCTTTCAATAAAATAAAATTTTTTGTAGAAAATAGGCACTATAATATACATATATAAATATATATATATATATTTGTATATATATATATATATATATATATATATATATATATATATATATATATATATATATATATATATATTTGTATATATATATATATATATATATATATATATATATATATATATATATATATATATATATATATATATATATATATATATATATATATATATATATATATATATATATATATATATATATATATATATATATATATATATATATATATATTAGTTATATAAAATGATGGTTAAGTATCAAATCATAAACCACAATATAAGCAAAATAATTCATGAATACATATACATTAAATCAAAACATTCATCCAATTAAATTCTGTGTTTTTTTCAGTAGTTATGTATAGTCACAAAAAGTAGGGTATGTTTATATAATTGTTAGTTCATTAATTGTTAAAGTGTAATAAATTAAGAAAATATCTAAAATTATAAAAATGTAAAAGAGAGCTTAAAACAATTAACAACAAACAAATATGCAGCAGTTTTTCGATAAATAAAAAATAGGTATGTAAATCAAAAATATATTTAATTTGATGTTTGATAATTTATAGAATAATTATAAAAATTCTAATTTGTCACTGATTGATTCTCTATGCAGTAACATTCGCAAAATGTTTTAGTTTTCAAAAAAATTGCCCATTGAATAAGCTTTAAAAATATTACTATTTAACGAAATAATATTTATGATAATCTATAGTTTAATTAATCACAATTTATGTACCTCCATATGCACGCAAATAATTAAATAAGACTTATTCATCTTATGCATCTCTTTTAAATAAAAATCTTGCTGTTCCAACTTACATAAAATAAATTACATTCAAATTAGCTTTACAAAACTAAGTTTTAAGTAACAACCACAATCTTTTGAGATAAAAATAATTATTATTTAACACATTATGTATAAGCTAATTCTTTTAAATACAGAATTTAAGATTTTTTTTATATTTCTTATATCTTTCAAAGCATTCATTTCTAGTACTCACCAAATAAACTCAGTATTTTTATTGATGATTAGAAGCAAACTGTTTTGCTTCTAAAATCGTTTCCTAACTTTAATTAATCCATGCTATAGTGATAAATGTGTGTTCATTATTTTGATTTTTCCTTTGGGATAGAAGTTGTGCAATAATTCCGATATAATGTGATTGCTTGAAATTTGAAATTCAACATTTTTATTGTGGTAATAGTAAAATTAAAACTATCTTAATAATGAAATTAACCAAAATATAATTTGCTATATCATTTTTTTATTATTTTTATAAATATTTGTTTATTTTTTTACTCTGCAATTTACAACATTGTAATGTTGAATCAAGATATAATATGAAACTATTTTATTTACGTATGATAACTTTCGATATAAACATAAATTTTTCAGATTTCAATTTAATTAGAAGTAAACATTTTATTTCAATTGTTTTATATGATCTTCGTTTTATTAACAGAACAACTTCATTGCAGGTTGAGCAGAACTCTGTCTGGTCCTCGAAGATGTCCTAAGTGCCAAAAAATGGTTTATTTTACTGTTTACAGGTGTAAACTGTGTGGGTAAGTTTAAAACAAATATTTCATTCAAGTGGAAAATTAAATTGGGATTAAAGTTGGGAAAAAGATTATTTTTTTAATAATTAATACATCAAATGTTTTGATATGCAATTATCATTCATTCAGATAAAGCTCCCTTTTATTCCTTAAATTCCAATGCATAGCATCAGCTCTTTTTCTAATTTTTTATAATAATTATATTTTGGAATCTCCTCCTTTTAACAGAAAACAACAATTAATGAGAGAAATAACAATGCTAAATATTTATTGTTTCTCTCTCTCTCTAAATACTGATAATATTTAATAACATCGATAAGCAACTACAAGAAACGTTCCCATTATTTCCATTCATATAATTGATTGTGACGTATCTTAATTTTCCATATAATAAACATAATATATATAAAAAATAACATTCATATTTATACGAATGCTTTTGAGTGGGTTGTTTATTAATATTCAAACATAACTCTGAAATTTCAACGTTGATAACATATATTTATGAATAATTTTTATTGAATAATCTGTTACAAGTTTGTATTCTTGAACTTTATGATGCATAAATATAAGCATTATAAAATGAAGTAATATCTTTTTTTTTAAAGTTCAGCAAACAATTTACAAGTTTCCTTCTGTTTCAGAAAGGTTTCTGCAGTATTTGGTCAAATACATTTATTTTATTTAGTATAATTAGCTTAGCCATTAATTTATTTTTATTACTGCCATAAATATTTTTAAAAATAAAATTTTTAGTTATCTCCGTATGATTCTATCCTATCTCATTCATATTTTTTAATATAAAAATTAATCTATTCAAATTTAAAATATACTAAGTGAACATAAATACAGTTGTAAACATTTTTAGAGATTCTCATATTTTCCATTTCAATACGATAAAAACGCCAAGAATCATTTTAATATGTGATGTATAAATTTATTTTATAGTTAAGATTCCATAAATGATATTTTTTTAATAACTAAATTAAATTTAGAATTTTTCATACCACTGAACAAATCATTTTAAGAAATTAGGATAAAAATTTTAATTTTTATGAAAGATGTATATCATTCATATCTAAATAATCAGTAAAAATATAATATTTCACGAATAGGTAACTAAATCGATCCTAACATGACTTGATTATTTATGATGCTATTGATTATGATGATTATTTATTCATGCTCATTAGCCTCCTGATTTGGTAAGTGCAGGAGAATATAATGTTACACTAGAAACGATAACATTGTTCTGTACCAGATCTATGCAGTTCACAGCCTGTGAGTCAAATCTGGTTCATGCTACAATTTTCAGTGTCATTGATCATGCACTATGCTATAAAATGAAATATACCTTTAATACTTTTTTTAATTCATACATAAATAAATATTTTTAAATGTTAATGTAAGAAAATTTTAAATCTACATTATTGGTCTCTATTCTCTAACCCCCGTATTCACCATTAACTTTGACCCGGAGGTTAACCGGAAGTTCAAGCACCATAAGTTAGCAACCTGAACCGCAATACTGAAAAGTGGTATTCACCGTTAACCTGATAGCGATAGTAGTTGAACAGATGGTTGTTCAACCCATGAGTCAGGTGTAATCGCTCATTGGTCAAATTAGTCACATGATGGTCAAATTAGTCACGTGATGGTCAAATTAGTCACCTTGCTGTTTCAAATTATTTACCGATATGTTTGCTCATTTCCGGCAATTCCGCGTGTTTTTAGTTTTATCATTATGGAAAGAAAAGTTTTTTCTCGCTATGAAAACGAATTATTGATACAACTAGTATCAGAAAGAATAGACATTATTGAATGCAAAGAAACAAATAAAATTAATTGCATTAAAAGCACAAGCTTTTGATGAAATAGCAAAAGTTTTTAATAATGATTTAAACGTGCTTCCTCGCTCGGCGCAACAATTGCGTCAGCGTTATTTTAAACCTAAAAAAAGCTACCAAAGGATCTGCAGAAATTCGGAAGAATTAAGAAAAACTGGCGGCGGGGAATCATCTTCAACTAATCTGGATAGTTTAGAAGAAAAAATACTGGGCATGGGTGTCATCACCCAACCAATGCAGAATCCTTTTGACAGTGATGGCTGTCATTTGGATATTTCTTTTCAAGGTAGGCATACATTTAAGATGTTTTTATATATTAAGTATTATTTTATATAATATAGTATTCCTGCTTAATTCTAACTTTACTTTCAGATGTTGAGAGTTCTACTTGTGAATCTCCAAGTATAATTCAAAGCCCTTCTTGTACTCCATCAACACAAGTAAGTTAGTTTAGTTTTATGCAGTCAAGATTAGATTAATAGAAATATATTTAATTCAATATGCATGTGAGCAGTTATTTTTTAAATAAATGCAATCTCAGATATTTTTAATAAAGTAATTGGTTAATTTAGTATTTGACGCTAAAATGTGTATTGACTGTGTAATTAAAAATATGCATAAAAATTAAATAAAAAGATAAGTTTGAAATGTGTAATTATTCATGTAAAAAAAAAACAAGTTTCTTTTCTTTTATTATTTTTTTGTAATTAAGATTAAGCAAAAGAGAAATGTCCTTCAAAGTGAAAATTTATCACAAAAATTATACCAGCTTATAATTTGTATTTCAGTTTTCTTTAAATATTTTTAAGTGAAAGAAATTATTTGAACATAGTTTTGAGCAATTAAATAAGTAAAAATATAATATGTAAACAAATTTATGAACTTAAATTACCCATTATTTATATACAATGTTTAAATATAATTAATGTATAATTACTGTGAAAATGTCAATTTTTGAATTATAAAATAGTCTTTGATTTCAAATTATAATTTCTGAAAAGTTTTTTTATTCAAATATCAAGCATCATAATTCTTAAATATAATTTACAAACATGTTCATAACTAATGTATTGGTTGAAGAGTATACATATTCAGAGAAAATAAGCATTATGTACAGATTGCCTTAAAATATTTAAAAATAAATAACACAGCATTTTTATGTATTTAATTAAATGTTAAATTATAATGAATAAACAAAACTAATAATTAAATTTTCTTTTAATTGCCAGGAAACAATTGATTTAAATTCTGCTCCAACGCTGAATCCAACGCCAAAAGTAAAATTTAGAAGATCGTTTGATCTATTTAAAAGAAAAAAAAGAACTGCTGTGAGTGATGCAGGAAAAGCAGCACAAATGATGATGGAAGAAAGTAAGCAGAGAATTGAACATGAAAAGAAAAAGAGTGAAAGGGAAGAAGAAGAGCACAAATTAAAAGTAGCAATACTGCAAAAAGACTTGGAATTAAAAGTTCAGCAAAGTTTACTAGTAAGTCATGAAATTGAGCTAAAAGTAAAGCAAAATGTGTCTATTAGTAAAGATATTGAAATAAAAGAAAAAATTTTAGATGTTTTAAACAAAAAAATCCAAAAATAACTGTAAATCGTAAATAAAGTTTTATTTTTTGTTATTAATGATTGTTTGGTTTTTCATTCCTTTGCAGAAATATTTTATTTAGTGCTTACTTATATACATATGTAAGGAAAATATTTTTTCAAATGATATTATGTAGCTTTATGACTAATTTTCTATAATAAAGACATGAGTAGTAAAATTGAAACTTTCCAAATATCTGATAAATATATATACTAATAATTACTAATAAAGTCTTCCGATATATTTAGCCATAAATTTACATTTTATTGATTCTAAAACTACAATACTTATGTATCGACACAATGGGTTTTTTTTTTTTTAAAGCAGCACTGAAACACAATTAAAAGAAACGCTGAACAAGCAATCTCCTTTTTGCAAATCCAGCCGAAGAATCTCGATGAGATGTTGCATTGACATTCAGATGTTGCTGTGTTGCAACTTGGTCACCAAAAGTATTTATGTACTGCTGTACTTCTGGATCTAAAGGCGGCTCAGGATCTTCTACAAAAGAAAATAATTCACATTAAAATCAATGTAATATTTATATCTAAATTATTTAATATTCATTTGAAATATTTCTTCATTATCACCAATGATAAATTTCCTTATTATTTAATTACTTTACACAATGCAAAATTCTTTATTCATAAATGTTAATTCTCCAGAATTGATTTATTAAATAACTTTCAAGATACTTTTTACAAACGTGGAAAAGTATCCACGTTTGTAAAAAGTATCCCAGATAACAAACCATGAATTTGTTAAATGCTTGGAAGTCCAATATTAAATTTATAGTCCTTATTAATAATAGAATATTTTTATCAAAAAGGTTTTTATGTAAAACATTTTGATAATTACCCATTTTGAGAGCTAAATTATGCAATACACAACAAGCAACAATTATGGTGGGTACATCATTGATGCTACACTTTAACTTTGTTTGAAGACATGGAAACCGCCGTTTCAAAACTCCATATGACCTTTCTACAGTGTTCCTTGTCAAAATATGAGCAGTATTGTACCTACAAAAAGTATAAACAATACATATTCTTGAAGTTAGAAGTCTCATGGAAAGCAAATGAGGTAATGTTTAATTAAATATATTAGTTTCCTAAAAAATTAATATGAAACACTATTTTGTAAACTAGCAAAAGAGAACTAAAATATTTTTTTTTTATTCAAAGTTTCATTATTACCTACAAAAACACATAAGAATATTTATTATATAATTTCTTCAATATGAAAATTGGTTCTCAAAATTAACTCACAATGACACATTCTCAAACTTAAATTAAAACTTTAATGGTTGTCATATTCACTATATTGAAGAACTACATTTGAATAATGTTGATTCAGAACATTTAAATATACTTAACCTTTTTGCAATCATGAATGCTGGCTTCATGGTTACAAAAATGAATTAATCGGCAGACATTGGTTTGATATTAACTGCGAGACATTTATAGTTCATAATGAATAATTTTGAAAATAAGATATATTTTTAATTCTAATTTGCAGTTTTACATGTGGTTGAAGCATGAAAACTTATTTTTGATATCATGGTGCATCATAACACATGTTTACTGATAAAATCGAAAGAAAGATAAAGTTTTATCCATTTAATAATGTTTTGTTATGATCAATCATTTATAAACATCACTATATTCTTATGTGTTTGCTATCAGTCAGAAAGAATTAATTTACATATGTTAAGGATCTTAAAAATTCCAATCTCTGTCATTGTTAACTTGACAAGGGAAAAAATTGCAAAACACTGATAGTGACTATTCATAATTTAATGATTCATTCATTCAATTTTCTTTTCTAAATTCATGTTTTCAAATATTTTTTTTCATAGCCTTGAGTTTATAAATTATTTAGAAAGCATATTAAAGAAGTCAATAAAAAGTTTTTACACAGCAATGTTTTATAACATGAAACTAAAACTAACATACATCTAAATTAACATCAGAATGTAATTAAATAAAAAAAGAATTTATCTTATAGAAGAGTTGAAAATATAGAACTAATTGTGCAAGTATGAAATGATATTGAAGTTTGTTTTACTTCAACTAATAATGGAATGTTTATAATTTTATATTTCAATCAAACAAAAATATTGTTACTAAGTAGTAATAATTTATTTGCTTTGACTAGTTCATAGTCAAGCTTCTCTTGAACATAGTTTTGTTAATATTTTTTTTAATATTTGTCTATCATTTATTGATATTCATCAAAAATAAATGTAATTATAAATATATTCAGTAGAAATCAATATTTATTCATTATGTTACTATAGGCATTATACAGGAATTTATTAAAATTTTTGATAAAATTGCAGAACTTCTTAGAAATATCTAAACATAAAACTCACCTTACTTCTTCTGGCATTGTAGGTTGGTTTATAGGAGTAAGTAAATATGCCTGGCAAGGATAGCCACTATCACCTAACAGATGGTATTTCCTATATAATGGAGAGTGCATCAATTCAGGAATTGTACTATTGCTGAGGATGGTACTGTCATGAGTACTTCCTGGCCATCTAGCCACAACATTTTGAATAGACAAGTCAGCTGTCACAATAGTTTGAACGTTAAGTGAAAAGATGCCTTTTCTATTGCGAAATCTTTCTGCATCGATTCCCCCAGGTGAAAGGATTGGTACATGCGTACAATCAATACTTCCAATCACACTGGGAAATTGTGCAATTCAGAAAGAATTTCTCACTGATCTGTAAAAAATATAACTATTAAATTTTTAAAAATTCTAAAATAAAAGCTTATTTAATTTTAATAAGTTATACGATAATTAAATATGAATAAATTGTACTAATAAATTATCTGACTAAGCATATTGGCAAAATATCTTCAAATAGTGCCAGTTGTCATTATCAACATTTGAGAGGAGAAAATGAAGCTAATTTATATCTGCATTGAATAAAATAAATTCAAAATTCATTTAAAATTATAAAAATATAGGGCTTAAATAAATATAGATGTGACCATTAAGCGACAAAACTATCTAATTTTTTCATTAAAATGGTTAATGGAAAACATATAAGGAAAAAATAAAATTTAAATTATTAGTTTTCGAGCAATGCCACAAAAATTACTAAAAATTCACAACTTTGTTCTTCCTTTTTAATTTATAATTTTGCCATAATTTCTTACATGCATTAATCCAAAAAAATCAAGCACTCATTTGAAAATTACTTTTTTAATAAAATTCGTAATGCATGTTTTGATATTCATCACATATTGGATAAAAAACATTGCAGTAAAATAGAAAAATATAATATTATAATAAGAGAGGTACCATCCCTATAAGGCAAATTATCATGCATGTACAAACATTTGAATCTGTTCTACCAAATAGTATAATTTTAACAATGAGAGTAGATCCATATATCTGAGTTAATCAGTCAAATATATTAATGAAAATTACATAAAATAGAACCTTTGAACATTCTTCATCTGTTTGGGGCATTCTAATATATTGTGGACACAATGAAGCAATAGCTTTGCTAACTCTAGAGATTACTCTAGAAATTGTCGATTGGCTTACTTTTGCCAAATCACCAATAACGAGTTGGTGAGCTCCCGTTGCGTAAAATCTTAATGCAATCAATAGTTGTTCAATGGGATTTAGAGCGTTATTTAGGTAACTATTTGGCTCTAATTCGTCTTTGATTTCACACAGCAGCTCTTCAATACTTGTTATTGTTAAGCGATACCGCTTATGAATATCTATTTCATCCGCGTCGAGAGGATTTTCTCTAATCTTGATTTCCCGTTTCCTCCGCTGTTCTAGTTGCTGTAGAAATTCTATGCGCTGCAAATTTGATAAATTAGACATTATACAGTTGAATAAAATCACACAACACAAATTTTGGCACAACAGTAAACAAAACAATATACAAGAGTTAAAAAGAAATGCGCATGATCACTTCGCATACATAAATTGCGCAGGCGCAGTCAGGTCTAACCTTGCTGAATAGGAAGGTACGGTTCTTGAACGCAGAGCAAGATTTCCTCCTGAAGTTTATGGTGAATACCGTTTCAACTTCGACCCGGAATTTCGCTCGTACCTAGCGGTCCAGGTAGACGGTGAATACGGCCGTAAGTCTTATAATGGTGCTGAGTTGCTTAAAAAATTACCTATTGTGTGGTATTTTGAATCCTATGGGTAGCTTAATGAGTCGCACTCCAGCTGCAAAGTTCTTTTTTATGTTTCATAGACTAATTTTTTATGTTTCATAGGGGCTAAAAAAAGTTTCCATTTTGCAACTTACTATCCATTATGCAACAGTTTTATATAGTAAAACAAACTCCTACAGTGGTAATATAAAATCATTTCTTACGAAATATTCAAATTTAGAAGATTATTTTCATTCATTTTTCCACAGAATTATAAACATATGATATTTAACATTTTTATATGTTCATTCTTATGATGTATCCTTGCAAAATTATTATGCATCTTTCCGAAAGTAAATAGCAAAACTGGAAGTCAATTCGTTAGTTTTAGATTACTGATTCGTTAGTTTTAGATTAGTCAGTAATAGATTACTGAGATTTTTAACGTTATTGATTTCAATGCATATATCTATAATAACTTTTTTTAACCAAAAATATTCAAAACATACTGAAAACAAAATTCAGTTTATTATCAGTATTGCTATTAAATTGTTAGTAAGTTAAATGAAATTACGCAACGAAACTTTTATTGATTTATGGTAAGCATTTTTTTTAAGTTATTAAAAAAAATTTCTACTAAGAATAAAAGTAAGAGTAAATTTTAGATTAAATGTTCAATAGCTATATACTTCTTGAACGTAAAGCATTTGTGATGCTTGCTGTGTAATCATATAGATAACGAAAATTCCATACTTTGTAATGAAGAATGGAGTTTTTTATTCATTTAACAAAGATGGCCTAAAGGACAGATATGAGTCCTTATTTTTTAACTGTAATAAATACACGCAAATCAGTCTTATTTTAATATGCAAGAGCTACATTTATTGTTTCCTTTACTTTCAGGGAGTTAACTCACAAACACTGCTTCTATCATACGAATCAAAATTGCAAACCGGGTGAGCCGAACGTGGCGGAAGGGAATTGCTTTCCTCCTCTTATTAAGCCTGGTGAGTACAGGTCAAATATTAAAGACAAAAAGTATATAGTAGATTTTAGAAGAAGCCATAAATTAAATAATGTATGTATTATTTTATAATTAATTCGATTAAAACACATTCATTTGAATTTATTGTACTTTGAATTTGTAGTTCATTTTTACAAATGAATGAATAATTTGATTTGACAGTGCAATACAAATATGATATCAATCGTTGCAGATAAGTTTTTTTATAATTCTAAAAGTGTATCTGCAAATAAAATCTTTTAATCCCGTTCATCCATTAAATTTATATCTTTTACTGAATGTTTGTGTTGTTGTTTCCGATCCCATCTGGTGCAGCTTTGGTACACTAGACTCAGGAGTCCCTCAAACCTCAGAAAATCAAGAAACAGAAGGGGACTCGCAAGAAAGTCGTCCTTAGTAAGACCCAAACTAGAGAAGGTGTTGGGGATAGACTGATCGACACCGCATTTACAACAGGTCGCGGAGATCTTACATTTAGCACCAAATTTAATAAAGGTCACAAAGATGGCCACTAATAAACCTAGAGTATGTATTCTGGTCAGTTCTAAAGCCCTTGAAAGCAATGAAACTACCTGGATCACCATTTGGAGTACCATACAGAATACCATTCGTGAGCAGTTGGGATGCTCAAGTAGCCCAAACACCTGTTTCTCGAACGGAATGCAACTCAGTGCAAGTGAGGGCAGTAACAGCTTAAGAAGAAAAAAAGAATGACTTTTGGGTATAAATTAAACTTATTTCTGGATGTTGGTCTATGGCCAACTTAAAATAAAATCTATGTTTGATTGCAAAACTAATTAACACTTTTGTATTTAATTTAAAATATAATTAACACTAACTAAAACTCCTAATTATGGTACTCTTGCAGAGATGTAATTAATGCAAGCGATTCCATAACTCTGCTTATTTAAGAACAAATGTACGTGATTATTTTCCTCTTTTAAAATAGTTGTCTACGAGTAAATTTTTGGGTTAGAGTCAAATATGCACGGCATCAAATTTCCCTGATTTTATACATTTCTATAATGTAGTTACTTAAGAAAAAATGTATGAAATTTTAATAATTTTTTTAAATTTTTACAAAGTGCTATTTTTATTCATTTAGTATAAAAATAGTTACTCTTTTCCCTATACGTTGACCAAATGGAAATGAAATGGAATGTATCTGAAAGAAGTCCTTTCTTTAGTGTTGAATAATTTCCCAACAGATTTTTTAAAAGTTTTAAATTTCATTCGAATTTTCTTTTCGATTATTTAAGTGCGAGAATTAATTTTGGAATAAGGAACAGCGTCAAAATTAAGTAAATATTAAGTACCGTTATTTTTCCAAACTTCAATTTCTCCTTAAAAAATATTTCAAAAGTTTTAACTAAAAACTACAGTTTACGAAATCTGGCGGGCTAAGCTCATTCTTATAGAACGTTATAGAACGTATAAGATTTAAAATATTTTAATAAAGATCATTTATCATTAACTTGTTTTTTTTTTGGAAATAATTTGCATCAAAACCTTTTGCCCTGTTATGCTGTTTTAGGAAAATAATCCGAATCAAGCGCTAAATAAAGCAGAAATAAAGGTTTCTGATCAATAACAGGTACTTTACATTAGGGTTCAAGTTCTGACAAAATTGTAACTCCAAATGTCAGGACTTTTTTCAATAAACGCTTTTTAAAAGAGCGTATTTTATATACTTATTACGTGTTCAAGCAGACAACAATTTAAAACAAATACATATATAATTCATACAAAATATATTAAGGACAACGGCATCATAATTCCTATGCAATTTACAACAATATTTGATACAAGTTATACAAGTTTATATAAATAAGTGATTCACACATTACTTAATTTAAATCATTTAACTTACACTCAATGAATATTGTTAGTTATGTATTTATTTCAATTCAAAATAAAGGAGCAAGCAAAGAGATAAACTAAATATCATTTTTACTGTAATCATTTAATAAATATTACAACTTTAGAATATTTACATAGGATGCACATAAAACCAAGTATCGTATAGTATATTTTAGAGTACTTTTTAAAAAGATATATTTGAGTTCAAGTTCAAAGCATTTCTAAGCAAAATTAAAATTAACTAAATTTTGTAACGACGAAGAAAGATGAAATGTTTAAGAAACATTTGTTTAATTAAAAAAGGTATGCTTATCAATTTTGCTAAAATTTCCAAAAACTTTGTTGTGTTGTGATATATTAAAGATTTTATATTGATCAAAATTTGAACTTTCAAATATCAACTTTGTACAATATAGAACAAAGTTATCTCAATTCCCATTCGATACTTTTTAAAAAGTATATATTTTGACAAAGTTTGTGTATACATAAAATATTAACTGAAAATTTATCAAAGAAATATCTTGTATTTTTAATTCAGGTTTCTGCAAGTTAAATAGAAATATCTGCATACTTTTCCATTTAAAACAATTTAAATTTTTAAATCCTTAGAATTTATCACGGATGTCTGAATGAGCCATTCAAATTTTGTAGGCTTCCAGTGAAAAAGGTGCATTTGGCTTTCGAGAAAAACTTGCGATTTGGAAAAATAAGGATATCTATTTAGCTTTGTTCAAAACACTATTTGACTATGAAATGCTTTCTCACATGTAAATCAGAGGAAATAAATCTAATGATATGCGAAGCACTCGGAAATTTAATTTAGTTTTGAACTTATTTATTGTTAAAGTCGATACTGCTTTTATTTACATACACATATTTTTATTAAATACAGTTTTTTAAATGTTGGAATGTAAAAAAGGGAGAGTCCGATGCTAAATATATTTTGTCCCTATCCTCATTCCTCGCATAGATGACAATTTTTTAAAAAAAGCAAACAACATAATGTCTTTATTATTCATATCTTTCGAAAGGTGTGTACTGCCACGTAAGCAATTTTACAGTGACCTCAACGCATTGTCAATTAATGTTCATTTGAACAGCATTCGTTAAGTGTTATTACATCATTTGCTCTCTCTCTGTAATAAAACTTTACAAAATGAAACATAGCCATTGTTTTATGTTAGCCAGAGAGAGAGAGAGAAAGAGAAAGAGAGAGAGAGAAAGAGAAAGAGAGAGAGAGAGAAAGAGAAAGAGAGAGAGAAACCAGACTTAATCTTCAGTCTCTTACTTGCAACCATTCTCAATACATTAGATGAAAATTTAGGCGGACACAATAGAATAATGATAGACACGGAACAAGTTATTTATAGCTTGAATACAATTATTGAGTAGACTTCATGTTAGTGTACATTATACATATTATACATTGTTGTTTCATATTACTTATACTGTTAATGACTGATGCTTATGTCCATGCAATAAAAGCACATTTAATTTTCTTATTTATTACATTTCAAGCATTTGGTTTTCTTATTTATTACCCATCCATGAATAAAATGTTATTAATAAGAATTTAATCACATTTATTTTTTAATTTTTTTTTGTGTGTTTTTTAATACATAACATCGAAATTAGCGAATTGAAATAATATTCAAATTATTTGACTTATGAAACATTTTATTTTATCTCACTTATGAAGCACTGATTTGAAACAACAATAATTTATTAATGTTTCATAAGCGACATAAAGTTTTCTATATAATCTAGATTTAAGTTTTTATAATTTAGTAATTCGCATTTTATTTTAGAAATTTTATTTACTTTGATGCTATTTTTATACAAAAAAATACCTTTAGTATGCATGACAAATTGTTCTGAAATTATATTATTATTAAAACAATAAACATTGTTACTTTCTTTTGCGGGATTTACTTCACACACACACAAATATTTTAAGATCTAGTATTATTTATGGGAAATTGCTTCCTAAAATGGTTGGCATTTATAAAGTAGTTTTAGTCTTTAAATTAATAAATAATATTTCGTATCTAAAAATTTACTAAATTGTACATTAAAAATTTAGGAAGTAAGTTATCAAACTTCTTGCTTTTTTCAAATTACATCTCTGAAGGACATTTCAATTTGAGATCAAATTTATAACAATATTTGCCACAGGTGCCGTATAACCCATGATTCGAAATTCTGAATTTTTGTAGCGATGAAGAAATGTTGCCAAGGCGACGTGCACGATGACGTAAATACTAGGGTTACCAAAATTGAATTTTCTGCATATTTCTTATAGGTCTCCATATGTATGACGTAACAAAAACAAGGTTACCAGATACATAAGAAAATTCGCCAAAAATCGCCAATCTCAGAATTTGGCGCATGGATTATACGGCACCTGTCCCAAATATTTAAATTACATTAAAATATATTAAACCTAATGCAATGATATCTCTCAAATATTTTATTAAATACAAATATATATATATATATATATATATGTGTGTGTGTGTGTGTGTGTGTTTGTGTGTGTGTGTGTGTGTGCGTGCGTGTAAAAGTGTATTGCTTTTATTTAAAAAGATTATTTCCATTAAATTAAAATTTTAAAATAAATTATTATCACTGACTGTGGAGTTGCAGATAATGAAAAAGCCGACTTCTAGGATAAAAAGAGAGCCTTAGTTAAGTCGAATATTTCTGGTCCTATGCCTTTCTAAACTATTAAAAATCTAGTTAAAAATTCCTCCAAAATACGGGCTCAGGAAGAACTTGATTATCGTATTTCTATTAAGTCCTGGAAGAAAGATGTCCCGAAATTGCGCAACGTCCCAAGTCGTAGAGCGATTGCGGAATTCCGCCTCGACACTGGACATGACTGTATCCGAAATAATCTCTACAGATACCAAGTTATTCCTGCACTTTGGAGAGGTGATGAACTGCACACCGTCCTGCTCTGCGCAAAGAGTTTCTCGCAAAGCATTACTGGGAAGCAAGAGACAAGTTAAAATAATGTATTTGGTTGCAACTCTTTTTTTCTTTGCTTGTTGTATTCTGTTCTCTTATATCTTTACTCGTATCCTTTTTCTGTAACTGTTTATAATCTGCTATTAGAAATTAAAAAAAAGTAATGCTAATTCAACAAATTTGTCATTTCTGATATAACACTTTTTACTTCTTCAACAGAATATGAAGAATGGCGTTCTCCTACTAGTCCGCGTCAGTGGTGGGCTGACAAGAATCGCCACCTGACAGACTCACCCTCCTCTTATGATGCCGAGGAGGCCTACCAGTCCGAGCTCCGCCATCCTAGTCCTGGGGCTGCAATGGCAGGTCTGCTGAAGATCGTGCAGTGGTTGTCACACCGGAAGAGGAACCGGAGCACCGTTGCCAAGACGCAAGAGAAGCACATCAAAGGAAAATTCGGTCTCAATCTGAATGTTGAGGATAAGCAAACAAAGAAGAAACTGAAAAGTCTCATTAAGAATTATCAGAGGTAAATGCTTTTAATGTATTGGAAAACTTATGTATCAGCAGTAAACAAGGCTTACTTTTTATATGATATTGTTTTATCTTTTTAATCATTAATTGAAATACTTGGTTTTTGAACTTTATTAATCACTAACAAAAATTCATGCAAATTTAAAAGATTTTAGCAAGTTATTTCCTTAATGCATTTTGAAATACTGAACACACTATGGGTGTATTTTTTTAGCCACAAAAAATCAAAAGGAGTTTCGTAGTCACAGTGGACTCTAGACCCTGATTGAAACTGCATATATTTTTATTCAGTAATTAATAGAAGACAGACAATGCATAGAAATGAGTTACAAGAATGGGCAATATTGCTTAAGCATGTTTTAGTGTGAGTATTTACATATAATATGATTTAAAAGAGGCATGGTAATAAATATATTAAAATAGGAAACCCAAAAGGATACATAATCTGGGAAAATAGCCAATAGATTTTTCAGGAGTTGAAAAAAGTCTCATATTATAATAATCATCAAGGAAATATTTTTTTTATCACTGACTAGTTTACCGAAACTTTTCAGTTGGCTTGAAGGTACATAAAATGTGGATAGATTAATGTTCAATCAGAAAAAGGCTTTGTGTTATCTACTGTGAAAATATATCTTATCCGATCAGTGGAACTATTTCTTAATGTGTTACTTAATTTGGAAGTACACTTTACATGTTTTTGCATTGGTCCGAATGAAAGGTTTTATTTAATTGATAATAAAAAATAAAAGATATCTTAGACATATATAATATAATTCAAAATACATAACATTCAAATATACAAAAACTTCATTCGTAAATTCAAGAAATATATAATTTTAAGTTTATTATACGTAGAGTACATTTGCTGAATTCATTTGGTGTGAATATTGCTCATTTGTCATAAGTTCAATGAGTTTGATGGTCAACGATCATTTATTAGCATTATAAGATCGGGACCTATAGTTCAATGAAGATTAGGAACCTCTGTAAACATCCAAGTGTGATTCAAACTCACAGACCGTTCAATTGAAGGCAAGAGAGTATACCATTCGATTGCCTAATCGGCTGTCTTGCCTCGAGAGGCAGGATTACACTTTGGAATAATATTTTCGATTATTTGTTTTTGATTATAATATTTTCGTTTATTTGTTTTTGATAAAAGATGTTATGAAATATATTTTCAAATATCTCAAATTGAAACTTAACAACAGGAATGAAGATATAATATGTTAATAATATATAAGAATATAAATATAATAATAGATGCTTTAAATCATATTTCATAATCAAGTCAATAAGAACCACAGCAACAACTTCCTTATCAAATTGTTTTCTGGTCTACAAAATTCACATATGCATTACAGATAAACATATAAGTAATAAAGGATAAAAAATCTCTATCAAATCATACAAACAATCTGTTTACACAGTCACAAATACTCAATGATTTTGAAAAAAAATCATGAGAAGCTGGAAAAATAATGGGGAATAGTTTGAATTTTATTTTCACATGCAGAAGTAAAAAACAACAGCATTTTTTTTTAAAAAAAGTAGGCTCATAAAAATTAAGCATTATTAGAAGAACGTTTATGCCAAAGACTATGCTAATAATTTATCAGATTTTGAAGGAACCTGGGTAAGTGATTCAAGCATCAAATATGAATAGTTTACTTAATAGAGTTCAATTTGAAACAATGAATAAATAGGAATGAAAGAACTAGGCATTTGAATCTTTTATGTTAGAAAGATAATATAAATACTACTCAAACAATGAGGAGATAGTAAGAAAAGTAAACAATTTCAATTATTAAATTTTAATTTAATTTCTGATATAAAATTATACTATCAGGTCTTTTGACGTTCATATTCGAATGAACTTTAATATATATATATATATATATATATATATATATATATATATATATATATATATATATATATATATATATATATATATATATATATATATATATATATATATATATATATATATATATAAACCCTTTTCAGATAAGAACTGAAAATGTTTCTTGTAATATCACTTTCAGACATCTTAAAGAAAAAAAACTTTTTGTATACAAAACTTAATAAAAAAAATAGCTGGAGAAATTTAACAATGAGTAAACACAAATGATATTTTGGGTAGAGAAGTTAATATATAAGGTTGTTTCTCAGTAACAATACATATAATTTGCAGCAAGAGGAGTAATTATAATTAATTTTCACTTTAGGCTTTTTGCAGTATTGTCATTTTTTCATATTTTGTCAGCAAAATAAAATGCATTATGAAATGGTTAAATATAATACGCAAGAAATGTTTTTAGTTAAAATGTATTATACTTTTATTATTAATCATCGTTTATGATATTCAAAAAAATATATATTTGTTATTTTCTTAAATAACATCACATTCTAAAAATTAATTTATTGATTCAGCCTACTTATATTTTATTATAATTCGATAAACCTCTTCATTTTGTTTGCTACATGCATGACAAGATGCCTTATGTAATAAGTTATTCCCAGGTATTATTAAACAATGAAATAACTTAGAATTTTGATTTCCCATTTTTAATTATCTAATATTAAAATAAAATTACTAGAAATCATTTACCTTTTCAAATTCAAATCAACAATTCATAATATATATATATATATATATATATATATATATATATATATATATATATATATATGTATATATGAATATGAATGTGTGTAATGTGTGTACACCCAAATCTGCTTATATACCAACAATTTAAAATTGGCTGATAGAGAATAGAACACAAAAGCAAGTTTTTGGTTATTTCTATAACAACCTGCTTTGTCACTTTATGTTCGTGTAAATATCTATCACTTAACTGCCAGTATACATATGTCACTTTATGTATAGAGTAGAAAATAGTCTTGCCATGAAGCTACTGTAATTATAATCCGGAAATTCTCTAATTTATTGATTTGCTATTGAATATTAAAGGAAGTTAGTTTATTATTATTAATTTCATATGTTTACATATTCTATTTTTATTGATATTGTTCTTTTATTCGGATAAAAATGACTCAATGCTTTTATAAACTAAGGGAAAACTGAGTATCGATTTTCGTAAAGAATTTTCCCATAAGGAGCAGAAGATGAAAAATTTTGAAATAGTCCTTTTTATGAACTGATTACAAAATTTTCTTTTAACGTGAATTGCATTCTGTTTTATAATTAGATTAAACATATTTAATCTAATTTATACTGTGTAAACCATATTAATTCTAATGTTTGTTCATGCTTCTTCTTTTCATTTGTTAAATTTTTTATTATTCGTTAAACTGATATATATGTCAATACTACAATTATTTTCAATAATACTATAAAAATTAAAATAATTTTTAAAATGAGAAAGAAGGAAAATTCAACTAATATTAATTATTTTAGTTAGGTTTCTTAAATTACGTTTTTTTTAATTATGATTTTTTAATAGGATTATGAAATCAATTAAAAATGAAATTCTTAATCTAATAACTTACTGAGTGAAATATTTTAATTTTGGTAATTCTCAATTATTAGAAAACTATTAATTAATGATACATGGGCAAAATTCATTAACTGATTTTAATATGGAATTGCTAATTACCTAAGTTTAAAATATGCTGCCTTTTATTATATCATCTTGATAACATTCCATTACTTCTTCAATATTATAAATAAACCTCATTTTAGAAGTACAAGTATGAAAAGCAACAACGTTTACACTCATTGTGAATTAGAAATCAGCGATAGAATGTAGCATTTATTATTAATTAGTATATTTTTTATTATTAATCTAGGAAATGATTTAATAAGTCAGCTGATTACCCTCAGTGATTCTTCAATATATAACTTTCAGGTGTATTCTGATGGCATCTTAAAGGTATGGAACTCCCTACTCTATCAAGTTGACAAGGTGACATTTATCAGCAAAATAACACATTAGAACATACTACACAATTCTCACAATAATGATTACAAAGACCAAAGACATGATGTACCTATATAAATAACTTATCTACAAGATTTCGCTTTAATAACTATGCATTTGGAAAATATTCTTGGAATACTACTGTATCCGTTCATAAATTGCGACATTTGTGGTAGAATTTATCTCAAAGGGACACTGATAACTTTTTTGCACTAATTATATATATATATATATATATATATATATATATATATATATATATATATATATATATATATATATATATATATATATATATATATATATATATATCGGTAAGGGAAAATAGTTGATGTTTAAGTAAAATGGAAAAACAAAATCGTTTTCATGGAAGGCTTATGCTTCTTTTATTTGTTCAGGCAAATGTATACGACTGGTTATTATGGACAGTATCCCCAGCAACGACAACAGCCACAGTACCAACCACAGTACCTCATTAATGCCCAGAGGGAGACCTACAACCATCAGATGAGGCAGCGTCTTATAACCAAGCGACCGTCTGTCGTCAATGAATCTGGCAGCGATATAATGTCCCCACGTAGTAGTGTCTCATCGTACAGTGGCAGCAGTTCATTCATGTCACCGGCCAGTACGCCTGAAATTGATAATGTTCGATTAAGAAGGGATAAAATGGTTAAACAAGCTTCCATCAAGTGGTAAGTGTTTTAAAAATTACTATCGTTCTAAAATACAATAAAAAAATTTTATATTTTAAAATAAAGTTTATTATGATTTTGAAATGTAATTTTACAACTTTATTGAATCAAAGGTTATGAAAGAAAATCGATATGAGTACTTAAAATCCGGAATTTAATGATAGTTTTATAATTTTTTCAGGGAACGTGATGTTGTTAGATCACTGAAAATTGCTAACATCCCGGCCACAACTGTGTCTTCCCAGCCTGTTGAACAACAGCGAAATGAACCACGATCTAGATTTTCATCTGTTTCTCCAAAACCATCACTAAGGCCAAATGACACTAGCTGGAAATCCAGTAATAAGAGCGGTCTGTTTGGTCAACAGAGGAATGGTTTAGACGGGAAAGCGACAACGATTACTTTCGCGAAGCCACCTGCTTTGAGCAAAGCTAAGACACTAAGTGTCGAAAGTAGGGATTGTAATAATGAGAGTTTATGCGCAACATGGCCACCTGCCGGGAAAGCTGGAAGCATATTAGGTAAGTTGGAGCTCTATTGGAAGATTTGTTTGAATCTAAAATGTGGTTCAACTGTAATGGATATCAATTTGTCAAGCAGCAAATTAGAATTTTGCTTTAAAAGTATAATTTCGTTTCTTTAAATAACATTAGTGCTTGTAATTACTAAAATAATATAACTGCATAATTTATAAAAATTTATTAAAATAAACTTTATACAAACATTGTGGCTCTCATAATGAAATCACTTATGTATATTTTAATTTCTTCTAATTACCTGGATATTAAAAGAAATTAAATCTAGTAATTACATTAAACTAAAACAATTTGAGTAAATTAAGCAAACAAAGGGATTTACAAAACGCTCCAAGGATTTTTGCATTATTTAATTTAATCATATCTAATTTTTCTCAGAGAAGAATTCACATAGAGAACGAATATTATCATAAATAAGTTTGCTCCAGAAATAGAAAAAATACTTTGACATTTTAATACATTTAATACCAATTTTTAATCAAAATTTTCAAATCAAGCAAATCTTTTAAAGAATTATGAAATTTTTACAATATATAAAATTATTCTTATACCTAATTTTACCGGTATTTTAAAAAATTCTTTTTTTATTTTGTATCTCATGTATAAATTTATTTTTACTGCTTAAATTATTAGAATATTAAATGTGACACACACAATACATATTAATTTGCACATCAACTAAAATTTAATATATTATGAATAATTAAAAAGTTTTATTTTTAAATAAGAAAACTTAAAAGCTATTGTATTAAATTGCAAATTTTTAATTTTGTTTGAATGTACTGCAACCCATTTATTCATTTAAATAAAATACCTTGCTAAAAATCTATGTAAAATAGAAAAAAGCGATTCATAAATTTAGATTAAGAAATGAATTAAGTTTTTGATAGCATATAATAAATAATGAAAATATATGACAGTAAATAAACTAAAACTTATCGTACAACAGCTTACATTTCAATTTCTTAATGTAATCATTATTAAAAACTAAATCTTACCAATTGAAAATAAAATATATTTAGTGTTAAAACTATTATTATAAGTTATTTAGATATTTCAAAATATAAATAATATCTAATAATAACTAACATTTATAATTTTAGATGCAGGTTTTTTTAATCTTAATTAAATTTATTTGAAAATAAAATAAAATTGATCCCAAAAATTACATCGGATATGTAGAAAAAGTTGGATAGAAGTTTAAATTTATAAAAATTGATCATTTATAAATTCACAAAATTTGAAATTATTATCGCAGTCTTATGATCATTTTGATGTTTATAATTATCTTCAAATATTTATATCAAATAATTTTTATACTCTAATTTTTCAGTTCATGAAATTTTTTCTTGATTTTGATACATTGTTAATCAAACGCATGTAAAATTTTTCAAACAAATTTTTAACCATATTGAAATTAATAGCAATTTAAATCAATATTCCTTTTGACAAGGGTATAAGTCATTAAAAATGAATTTAAAATGATAAAAATATGATTTTTTAATGAATAATTATTTTTTATAAAAAAATCCATTGATACATATATAATACGAAATAAACTAGTAACTATACGTTAATTTTAAATTAAATTTCACAAATGAAAAATCCTAATTTTAAATAAGATATTTTAGGTTCTCAAAAATGAAAGTGTAGCCAAGAATACAATAAAAAGTGCTTAAAATATAAAAGTGAAAATTTTACTTATTTTCATTGAATTGCTAAAATATCATAGATGACATTAGTTGTAATAAATACAAATTTTGATTATGAAATATATTATTTTATATATTCAATAACAGAAGAGATTGTTGACGAAGGGGAAGCAGACTGCATCGAAGAAGCAGATGAAACTTTCAATTTAAAGTAAGGCTTGTTACTATTGCATTAACTTTCAATTCAAGATAAAGCTTGTTAGTATTGCATTAAGATAAAAATATATTTGTAAAACATCTTGAATAAACTACCCAAATAAATGCACTGTATTCAAATGAAAGTAACAAGAAGATAAGTGACGTCAAGTTTTTTTCAAATGAACAAAGAAGAGATTTAGATGTCAATATGGAACGTATAATTCAAGATTTAATAATAAAAATTTGCAAAAAATGTTCTAAACACAATAAAAAAGTTATGAGTTTACATATATGGCTAAGAAAAGAAAAGATTATTTTAACATAAATCACATTAAAATAATTTTACTGGAGATTCAACACTTGTTTGGAAATATACAAATTAAGGTTACTTTTAATTACAAAAATTACTGTGTATACATTTGATATTCTTTCACATTGAATTGAATCTATATATAACATTTTAGCAAATTATAGACATTTCTATTAAAATTAGTCTAATCATTTGCATAAGTAATAATATACAGAACATTGTTTTAAGTATACAATTGTATAAATTTTAAAGAATAATGAACGAAGTAATCGAATTCATATTTCTAATGTTTGATTACTTTAAATTTTCTTTCATATCAGATAATCATTATCTATGCAAGTATGTACATTTACTTTTAAGTTAAAGTTATTTAAGGATAAACTCTCATGAAAAAAAATGTGATGATGAAATAGTGCCTCTTATGTTTCAGTGATTTTCGAAGTGATTCCCAAAGTGGAGAAGAATCTCTTCGAGAATGGTACATTCCTTTTGGTGACATCGAATTTAAGGAGAGAGTCCGACACGGAAGAGAAGGCGACATATACAAGTAAGAAAGAAAACGTTATTTATTATGATCTGATTAAAAGCTTAAATTAATTTGCCGGAATTCATTTTCCCATATAAAGTTTCTTTTCTTACTTTTCATTTCGAAACTAATCTATTGACGTAAAAATAAGAAAGTATGCATTTCATATGTAAATAAATGATGCTCTATAATCTAAAGATGAGGAATTGATTTTTTTAAATTTGTTTACTTTTGAAATGAATTAATCGTATGTTTTATATGTAAAATATAAAATAACTTTTATAAAGAAAACTTACACGAGGTTATAAATGAAGAACATTAATTACATTCTTAAAAACTTTCCAATTAGGTTGTTTATTTTTTGTCAATTTATAGTTTTTATGTTTTAATATTTGATATTTTTCTTATAAAGAAAAACAATTTTATGCCTGTATATTTATTCTGAGTTGGTAATTATTTGTTATTTATTATTTATGATAATTGTATATTACAATAAGTGTATAGTTAGATATTAAATTGTAACTAATTTATATATATTTGAAAAAATGGGATTATGTTTTATTTCACAATATTACATCAAAATTGTAAAATGCAATCTTATAAAAATTGTAAATAAAGATAATATAATGATAATTGTGTATTAGAGTAATTATGTACACAAAGTAGAGAAATCAGCCAAATCCTCTTATTATGTCTTGCTTTATCAAGCAACATTATTTTTCATCATTTCCATTTAGCATAAAAAATTTTCATGAATTGGATTGAAAAATACTTAAGATTTTCTTGATTCCTAATATGTTTGTGACTTCTGTTTCAAAACTAAGCAATTGATGAATAAAGTTTCATAAATTACTTTGCACTTATATTAAATTATAGTATAATTAAAACAAAGAATCAAGAATCAGCTTGATTACCTATTTTACTGTCTATCATTCAAAGAAACTTTAGAAAATTTCAAGTTGATTTTTTTGAATAGATAAAATACTTAAATATAATTATATAATTCACTATATTTTAAATAATTTTCTTTAAACTTTCATTAAAATGAAAATCTGAATTCTTTGTAAGCAATTTTCTTTAGGATATTAACTTTTTCAGAATTTTTTAAAATAGTTTTGAACAAAAGAAGAATTGGAATCAAGATTCATACGAAAGAAAATACATAGTTAAATTATTTATTACTTTGATGCACTTAGATGTATAAAAAGGAAATCTAGTTAGTGCTTAAACTAGAACATATTAATTATCAATTCAGTATCATGTTGAAATGCGAATTACTTCCACGATTTTAGTAATAATGTACTTAATACAAATTTTCTTATGTAGGGGCAGATGGTATGGAGAAGTTCTAATTTACACAATCCGTGAAACCACTGGCGAAGATATGAATAGATTTTTGGACGAAGTGGCGCAAATGGGAATGATTCGCCACGAAAACATTGTTCTTTTCATGGGTGCCTGTATCGAACCTCAGAATCTTGCAATTATTACAAGGTGAATCATTTTTCATAAACTTCTAAAATTGCTTAGTATTTTAACCAGAAAAGAAAATCTTTTATAAATTTAAATACAGTTTAACAATAATTTATACCACAATTATATAAAAATAAACATAATTTAGAATTTTTAGTTTTTAAGCAATCTATCTATCTATCTATCTATCTATCTATCTATCTATCTATCTATATATATATATATATATATATATATATATATATATATATATATATATATATATATATATATCTTCAAATGTAATTAAATGTTACTTAAGTTTTTAATCAAATTTTACTTCATTAATAAAGAGCTGTTTTGTGATTGACGTTAAATATCAACTTTTACTTTTTTCTGGATCATAACTAGTTGTCAAACTATTTTACGACAAAAATACATAATTTTCAGAAATTTAATGTTTTTGTTACATTTTGTGAAATTCAATAATTGATATGGACAATTCCAGCGAGATAATATGAAATATTTTTTTAGCTCGGTAAATTATTTAATTAAAATTTTAATGATTTGATTTTCAATAAAAATGTACAATTAATATGTAAGGGATAACGTTTAATTCATATAAGAGAATTGAAAATATTATTATATTCAAACATTGTTTTAAGGAAATTTAAGAACAAACGAAAAATATTTCTCAAGAAGAGATTCCATTTTTTTTTTTCGTTTTTGATTTTCTTAGTTAAAGACTGATTACAGCAGAAAGACTCATAATTAGATCGCATTATGTAATTCATTATAGATATCTGTATCGTTATTTAAGTCATTATAGATATCTACGTAAATCTAGCATTTTAAAAATTAATAAAATGAACTATCTAAATGCAATTTATGATAAAATTTTAACAAAATATTTTTTATTTTTTATAGTATGCGTAAAGGACCCACGTTGTTTGAATATTTACATCTGAAACGACACAGGTTGCCTTTCCATTCTAAACACAATATTGCCCGGCAAATTGCTCAGGTAAGTAAAGAAGTAAATTGTCATCAACAGTACAATTCATGACTTTTTTATTAATTTTCTACCAACTCATTGCTCAGCTCAATTTAAATTCCAAGTTTTATGAACTTTATTTGGTTCTGAAATTAATTCACAGGATTTGTTTAGATAAAATTTATTTGAGTGTGTTAAAAATAATAATTTTGAGTTAAAGAATTTAGTAAAGTGTATAATTTTTCTTCCTTTTTTTGGATTACAATAGAAGTCCAATTATCCGAATCAATCAGAAAGAACCCCATTCGGATAATAAATATTCGGTTAATCGGGTTTTTTTTTCTAAAAGTCGCCCACTGTAGTTAATTGTTATAAGTTGAAAATGGGAGGAGAACTATATATTTTTTTAAAAAAGTAACTTTTAATGAATAAAATAAAAAGAGAGCATTTTCACATGTTAAAGTACTTCCACATGTACTGTACACCAATACAGTATGTCTGTGCAGTACTGTAAATAAAAGTCATTGCTTGCTGAACATCTCGGTCTGAATAAGCTGTTTCACTGCCTCCATCTGTTTTCCTGCAGCCAAATTACCTATCTCTTGACAGTGAGAATTTGCATGTGGTCACACTCGGACTGACGCTCTATCCACTTCAGAGCAGTTCCAAAGACAGCAAAGGCGTCATTAGCTGATGGTCTCGTGTCTGCTTTAACTTGGACATGAAGGTCATTTTCATCCCTCGACATTTTCAATAAATTTATAATAATTTGTAATTTGGAAACTAGAGCTTGACTCATTATCATTTTTCCTATCTCTAATACTAAGTTAAGAGGATTCAGTAATTTTTATACAAAAGAAAGTTTTTCATTTCCTCAAGTGACCGACTCTCTCTCTCTCATTCTCATTTTCTCCCTTCTCTTATCTTTCCTTTACTTGAACTTTTTTCTCCTTTTCCCTTTATTTTTCTGGAAGTCATTCTGAAAATTGGAGTTCTACTGTACCAAATGTGGTAATTTGTTTTAACTTTTGAACACAATACATTTGCTGCCCCAGAAGTTGTAGACATCCAAATCAATTTTAGAATGAGAACAATAATGCTAAAAAATAACATTTTATAAATTTTGAAAAAAAAAAACTATTACAGATGAAAGAGTTAGATTAAAGAATGAATTTAATTTGAATATTAATAACGAAGATGTTAATGAATTAATTGAGTCTAATCACATACCCCTGTTAAATGAATATAAAAAAAGACAATTTCTACTTAAAAGTTTTAGGTTAACAAAGAAAATTTTTTTTATTTACATTTTATTAAATTTTGTAATGTCTGTTTGTGAACACCGTTTAGTTTGTTTTCTTAGTTTATTGCTTAGATTATTTTTATTCTTCAATGAGATTCAGTTCAGAATCACGAAGATTGTACGACGACAATACTCTACCAGCTTTGCCATTTCAAGACAAATTTCCTTTCTCACTTTATTGCAGAAGGTCTTTTATAAATAATTTTCATTAATTGTTTTGAGTTGGAAAAAAAATTCTTCTCATTCTCTCATATATATATTCTTTTCATCTCCCTCACTAATTTATTTCTAAGCAACAAAGTTAAAATATGAAAGGAAGTTAAAATATAAATATATATTTTAATTAATTATTAAATTTAATTATTGAATTAATATTTGAAAAAACTCTTAAGTGTCATTCACTATTTGTCTAATATTTCCATGCTTTTATCAAGTTTAATCAGTTAATCAATCACATTAAATATTTTATTTCTTTTACTTCAATCATTTTAGGGATACTTCAAACTTCTTATGAATTGGAATTCATTCTAAATTTCCTTTCATTCCTTTCATTAAATATTACTTTTTTAAAATGAAGTATTAGTAATTATTAAAAGGAATTAAATTGAATAATTTTGAAGCCATTGACAATTTTCTTTGTGACGGAGAAATTGGGAAGATCAAAATAGAAGAGATTTAATATACTTTGAATATAATCCGAAAAATTTTAAACTTTCAAGAACTGAGTTTGCTAAAACTTGTGTTGCACCGAAACAAATGCAAATTTCATGAATTTTTAGCGTAATTTAAAGCATGGAATTGAGAACGTTATTTAAAATCAAAGTCAATAACATAAAATAATGAAACCAGAAAATGTATCCTTATTAGGTACTCTTAAATTTCAATGGAATATAATATGTAGGCTTCATTAAAGAAACAGCTTCTCGAAATGTCTTAGATTCAAATGAAAACTTATTTAACCATATATTTTTAAATATTATCTGAATCTACGTACCAGTAAATGCTTATGATAGCTCATAAATATTATTAAAGTTCTCTAAGTATTTATCAATTAAACTATATAAAAACGTACTCTAACAGAATTTAATTTAAAATGCGTTACTATTTTTAGGGAATGGGTTATTTACACGCCAAAGGTATAGTTCACAAGAAATTGAACTCAAAAAACATTATTTTGGAGTGCAGAGTGAAAGTCAGTATAATGGATCATGGAATGGCCAATAAATTGCTTGACAGGTGAGGATGAATTGTTCAATAAAACCTACTGCTGTATACAGCGGATGCATAAAACTATTTATTTTTATTTGTAGGAGCAATTATGGCTGCATATCACGTGGTCATTTGAGCTATATAAGTCCAGAGTTGATGTCTTCCTTGCAAATCAATCCACCTCGTGTCTTCACGACTCAGCCCTCCACTCAGCAATCTGACATATTTGCTTTCGGGTATGTTCACACTTATTGCCTAGAACAATATAATAAAAAAGTTTGCTTTGTAATTATGTACCATTGAATCAGGATAAGGGTTGAATTGTTTTAAGACGAATGCTTGTTTATTGTTATAATCTCTATAGGTCTTTACTCTTCGAGCTGTTGGCAGAAAGATTTGCTTTCCACGATCAACCCCCACACGCCGTGATATACCAGATCACTTGCGGGAGAACAGCTCCGCTGCACAACTTCCGATTCATCAACGGTCTCAAAGTACGCTTCCTTTCAAGAACGATTATTTGTAACTCGTTATTATAATGATTACTTTTACTCGTTACTAGTTATTGGAAAGATTACTTTTAATCATTTCTAGTTATTGGAATGATTAATTTTACTCGTTACTAGTTACTGGAGTGATAACTTTTACTCATTACTAGTTATTAGATTGCTTACTTTTATTCGCTACTAGTTATTAGAATGATTATTTTTACTCGTTACTAGTTATTGGAATGATTACTTTTAATCGTTACTAGTTATTAGAATGAGTTTTGAAATTTCATTCTGCTGTATATGTTTAACTTTATCTTATCGTATTATAAATTTCATAAGAAATTATAGAAATTGAATTTAAAAAAAGTAAAAAACAGGCCGGTGTGTCACATAAAATACATTTTTGTAACTGCAAATCAAAGAACCATTAAAATAATTAGAGAATTATTCAGCTAGCCTATTTGAAAATCTGTCATCTTATTTGATAATAACAGTTACACTATTATTAAAAAAATTTAATCTGAAGCTCAGTCCCAAACTTAAACAATTCGCTAACTTATTTCTAATTAAAAATTAAAAACGGATTATAAATAAATATTTACTGTCATATCAATCATTGTATATTTTACAATTAGAAAAAATGGATTACATTGCAAATTATAATCTTTAACTTTAATAAGTATACAAAATAAAGTTTCAAGTAATTGAATGGAATTTAATTTAAAATCTTTAACTATAAGACAGAATACACATTTCTTTTCTAAATATCTATATTTGATTTGATCATTAAGTTAAAATGCATTAAATATAAAATAGAATAATATTAGAGATAATGAAAAATGCTAATTTAAAACTAACGAATGTATGTAAGTTATAGTTACTTTGTTGATTATATATTTCGATTGTTATAATTTTATTATATTTCGATTGTTATAATATTATTGATTTAATAAAATTATAATTTTATTAAATTTTTAATTTATTTTATTAGATTAATAATGTTATTAGAATTAATAAAACTATGAAGTTTGACTTTATAGATAAGAAAACAATTTTCCAAAATATTACGCGAAAAACATTTTAAAATCAAACATTCTTGAAAAATATTATTTAAAAATTTTTCTTAAAACTGGAAATTTTTTATTCATAATTTTTTAAATCCTAAGCATTGATAAAATATCAAGCAAACTATCACAGTTTCCTTCCTAAACTTTATAATAAAATATAAACTTTAAGAATAAAATTTGAAAAAAGTACTTTTTTAAAAAGTACTTTAAAATTTTCTACTTTTCAAATATTAACAAATTGCATTCTCAAATACAAACATTGAATTTTCTTTTGGGAAAAAAGAAAATCGAAATTATTGCTTAAGTACAGGCTTAAAAATGGCTGTAATTTGCTAAGACATAATTTTTAATTACCTTTAATTAAATATTGCAATAGTTACTATTGTTTATTTGCTTGGAAGAATAACAGTTAATTAATAAAAATCAATACAAATATGGTCATGCTGAATACCATAACCTATGCATTAAAATTATGGGTTTCTGCGTAACATGCATGACGCATTTATGTAGAAATTAATATACGATATTATACAGTGTGTGCAATATTTACTTATAGCAATTGCAGAATAGAATAGTATAGTTTTTTATATCTAGTATAAATATATTAATATTTACTTATAGCAATTGCAGAATAGAATAGTATAGTTTTTTATATCTAGTATAAATATATTAATAGAACACAAACACGGTCACACTTTTAATTTAAATGCAGGTTTATTTTTTTCATTTAATAAGACAATTAAAATTTGAATAAAAATTTAAAGTTTTCTAATTTTATAAATTTTTGCGTGTAACTAGAATATAAACTTTTATTTATATATTTTTCAGGATTTGATAAAAAATTGTTGGTCCTTGAAACCTGAAAAGAGACCACCATTTTCTGAAATAGTGCACATTTTGCAAGAAAATGTAAGTATGTTGTAAATTTATCATATAACATAGCAATTCGGAAACGCATTTTTCATTATGAAAATCTGAATAATTTACTGTGAATTAAAAGGAACATATGAAAAATATTTTTATTACCTTTACACTATATTTGCGAACGTTTATTCAATCAAGACCTAAATTTTAAAATAAATTACGAACTGTTCTAGAAATTTAGAACCAAATTAGCTGAATCATCGAATTTTCGAATTGTGGTTTAGGGAATTGGCCATACATTTACCTGTATATTTCTTAAGCGAGTATAAATTAGTCACAAAATTTGTAACAGCTTATTTCAATTCCTCCTGCCCATAGTTAAATTAACCAATGTTATTGGAATAAAAATTTAATGCTTTATAGAAATGCATTGAAAGATTGTATTTTAAAATATTTGAAGTAATTAAAATCACATATAAATGGAACTATATGAAACACAAGTATTATGAAATTTTCTAATTCGAACATATGTACTTTAGCATAATTTTACGAAAATTAAAAATTAAGTATATTTTATGCTTTCAATTATATTTAGTGAAATTTTCGAATATATTTAATAAAAATGAGTTTTTAAACTTGTTAATATATTTTCGCTAAATAATATTTAATTCAATACAGAAAAATTTTGAATTATGTAATTTAGAAATTTTTCTAGTATTTGTAAATATAATAAATAGTTAAACTTTACATTTATTCCAGGTGATGCAAGGAGATTATGTGATTGTTAAGAAATAGTTTTACATTTTGGTAATTGACTATAAGTCTTAAAGCTTCTTATCGGCACATACTTAGACCGATAGATGAATTAAGATATTAATTAAATAAATGAGAAATTTTTGACTTTTATAGTCTAATTCAATGCTTTTGAGAAAAACAGAACTAATATTTACAGACAAAAGCATAAAATTATGTTGCATATATTATGCTTAAATCATGATAATCAATAATTTCAGATAAATATATTTTTTACTATAAAAAATAATTTTGGAGAAAGGATATTTTACGAAGTTCGACTTATGCGATACTGGAATTAAAAATTTTAAGCCCTTGTAAAACTCAAATAATTGACTCTATCGTAATAAAAATATATTATTAAAATTAATGAGTCTATATTTAATACAAAACATTTTTAAAGACATTCCAGTTATTTACTTTATTATAAAATATATGAGAAAAAGCATATTTTTGTGGATTAATATTTAATTATGTTACAAGAATTAATATTTTGATGATAAGATCATTAAATAAATTAATGTAACTATACTAATTATGATTTGAATTAAAACTTTTGAATAATTAATTAAATATATTTCATGATGCTTGGTTGGTAGAATACCCTAATACTCTGAGTCTTGTGATATATAACTGAAAATATATTACCTCATTTAGGTTAAAATGTTTTGACTTTATAAAAAAATACGTTTTATTGCAACTTGTGATAATTACTTTTTTGATTAAGGGTAAAATAACTGTGTCTTTAAGAAATTTAAATCTCCTGTACAACTAAATTCCTTTTGGTTCTTAATAGAATCTGAAATAAAGAATCTTCCTTCCAGGTATCCCATCACAGAAGGCACAGTTGCTCAGAGCCCGATCTCTTGCACCCTGCTTCCGGCCGAAGTCTCTGCACATAAATTCAGTATATGTGATATTACAAATTAGCAACATTATTTAGTAGGATAGTGTAAACTCCCTATTTCAGAGAAATGAACGTTGGTTGACCGAAAAGGAGCTCTTTTACCTTCAACGAAAACTGAACTTGCAAAAAAAGAGCACTTCCACAATAGACTCGTCTCCTGATTTGGAGCCTGGGATTCAGGAAGTTGTGCAGCCATTCTCCATTTGTAAAGCTGGCTTAGTGACTTATTTACGACCATTCCACACAGTGTGATATCTAATGCCTAGTTTATTTCATTATTCCTAATGCATCAATTTTGATGTATGATCCAGTGAGAAATACTTATTATGAAGGAGACCGATATTGAGTGATTGATATTGATCAAATGTTTTGTCTCCGATCAAATGAGGTGAAAATTTGTCAAACACTTTTAAACTATAACAAACTTTTAACTAGCTTTGCTTTTATGCAAGTCAAATTTGAACAAAGGCTTTTTTGTTGCCACCGATAATTAACTAAAACGATTTCTCTAAAAGAGGAATCTGGCTGTAACAGTCTTTTGAACTGAAATTCATTTTCATAATGTACAAATATTCTTCAGTAGGTAATTTGTATATGTAGAGTATGTATATGCCATTCAACATTTGGAACTGCGAGACTGTTGAAACGTATGAGATTCAGATTACTTTGGAGACACGTTCAGTTATCTGTAGTTTTCTCTTGTAATATATAATTAGCGTTTAATGACATTTATTTAAAAAGAGCAGTATTTTTTGTCTCATGGCAAAAGAATCTGTACCTCGAATCAGAGAAAATGTTTTTTTATTCGCAGTGCTTTCAGAAAGAAATTATGCAGTTTCATTTTTTAACTGATAAAATAATTAATAATTTCGAACTTTCCATTCTTTTTATACAAAATACACAAGAGAATTTTCATTATTTTGTAAAGCTAGGAATAGAAGAATGTAAGCAACTATCTCTTTCGCGCGCATCTATATTTAGAAAATTTGAACATTCTATAGACAGAATAACTTTCTGTGATATATTATAAACTCTAATAACTGAACAATTCTCTTTTATATAAAATTTGCTGAGCACAACTGAATTTTAATAGAAACTTTGCAATATAGAATTCACATTAAAAGTTTAAAAACATTTCCAGAGAAAGACTCATAAAATATTATTATATTTTAGCAAATTATAATTTAGAAGAATGTTAGCTTTTCCGGAATATCAAGCTAATTTTCATATTCTTTCTATGCAACATTTTTCTCTTTAGTTAGTTTTAAATTTTGACAATCGCTTCCAATATATGTATTTCATAACTTAACTAAATAGTTATCTTAAGCACATTCGTTAAAACATAAAACTTGAAGGATAGCTCTAATTTGATGAAAAATGAGAGAGAAAGATTATATTCACAATTTCTAAAGTATGAAAATGATTCCACTGTAGATTGCTTCAACAGATAGGATTTTAATACTGCGACCAATCTCTTCCAATAATATCCAAGCTTTTTCCTACGGATGTAATGCACGGGTCTAATGCTTTTGAAAATTACCTTTTATGAGAATATATTTCATATAAATTATTTTTTTATATAGTAGCAATATATTTTAGGATATGAACAAAATACCTATTTCAACGAACTGTTACCAGCAATAACGCTATGAAACCGCTAAATGAGCAATCCTGTTATAAAGACTGCAGACGTACTTGGCCCAGCACTGTGCACAAATACACAAGATGAGTCTTCTCGAATCATAATTAGCAGTATTTATTGCATGTAATACAAATCAAAAGGATTTAAACTGTTAAGAACAACTTTTTTTTTCATTATCCGTTTCTGTTATTTAATATTTTATCTTAAAAACATTTTATAATGTATTCCTTAAAAATGTCTTAATTCACAATTTAATGTATTTTAATATTTTTATTGTTGATAATGCAGGAGAATGCAAGAGATTTGCATGTCAAATAAAGACTTTTTTTGAACAATGAAAATAAACAGTAACACAAATGTAAAACATATTTATGCAATTGTTTTAGAAAATAAGATATTATTAAAATCTAAAGTTTTTATCTGTCAGTAATGTTGAATTAAATAATAGTTTAAAACACATGCTTATGAATTTCCTTTTTAAATATAATTAAATTAATTTGAATATAAAGTGCATTTTTAAGAACTTTCAAAAATTTTCTAGAATGGAATTTATTGTTTAAAAAATAGCTCAACTGTGAAAAATTATTTTAATTGATTGATTAAGATAAATTATCTTGGTCATGTGATTTATGTTACATTAATTATATATATATATATATATATATATATATATATATATATATATATATATATATATATATATATATATATATATATATATATATATATATATATATATATATATATATATATATATATATATATCTGTGTGTGTGTGTGTGTATAGGAAATAAAATAAATTTTTATTTCATGCATTTATAAATACTTTTCTCCGTCTGATTATCCTGCGTTACTAAATTTACTTTGCAGTGTCACATGCTTCATTCATAGTTATTTCTGAATGAACTCATTTGATTATTGTCATTAATTCATCTACATACAGGGAAAGAAAATTCGTACAAAACTTTGATATTGTGCCTCACTAACTGTTTACTTTGAAGTTGTTTTTTCATAATAATTAGCTCCTATTATTTTAACAGCAAGTAACAACTCTAAGAAATTGCAATAACTGCACAATAAATTTCTAAAAATAATTAATAAGAAATTTATACTTACTTATTTCTGAAATTCTGAGACGATATGATACATAATTGTAATAAAAATGCATATTTTCCATAAAAGTTCTTTCAAAATAATATGTTAAAGTGATAATTATAAATTAAAACATAGAAGTCAAAGTGAATTAGTATCTATTAATAGAAATAAAACAATCTCACACCACCAAAAGGGAAATATATATTAGTCAATATATAAATTTATAAATACAATAGAAATAATTACATGAATAAAATGAGTAGTAACTATTAATTTTTAAAATTTTATTAAATTTTATAGATTACAATTTAAATTTTATTTTCAATGTAAACCGTGTAGGTAGATTATTCTTAGTTACAAGTATCGGTAAAAGTTTATAATCGGGTACCCTGTAATTTTGTTGTAATTCTTTTTACGCCAAGATAACTGCCAAGGCGTGTTTAACAAGACAGCCGCTATACAAAAGCTGAAGTAAGATAAATTAAATTTTATCGGCAAATTCTTTACCAAACCAAGGGTACCCAATTCTACACAGAACCCCTAGCATTGCAACGTATCTCATTGCATTAGAGATATCCATTTATATAAATAGGATTTATTATTAGCAAGGAATACTTTAAAAAAGATTTAATTGGCTATAAATAAAAAAACCTATATTCAACACCAATAAATTCAACAAAAAAACTTTGAAGTAATTTTGTAATTATTTACGTAGGTTTGCCTTTTAGCAAACGCTTTGTGTCTGTACAACATACGTCGTCAATTTGGCGATCAATTAACTCTTTCATGCGTAAGCAGAATCTCACAGCACTGAGTATCAGCACGAATGTGAGCGTCTCTCATTTATATTACTCAGCACTGTATATTTTTTCAGAATTGTTAGTTACGAGTTTCTTTTTCGGTCAACTTTTAAAATACACGGCCAAATTGAATGAGGAATAAAAAAATAATGCGAATTGCTGTTAAAAAAATAACACAGTTTGTAGAATGCAGCGGCGGCATTATAGGCTCCTTTAATAAACAAATAAGTGATAATTATGATGAAATGATAACCGGTGAATATTTTCTTTCCCTTATTTCTTATACGCTGCCCAGTTTCTAACCTTTTCAGTAGGTGTAGTTCTCTCTCTTTTTTGCGGGACCGTGGCAATGTTTAGCACTGTCTCCTCACGCAATGTTATGGACTATTCTAAGTGTTCTTTCAATAAAGATCTTCCTTATTCTGCCCAGTGTATCTGATTATTAATTAAACAAACACTTATATACACAACTACTTTTTCTATTTCTATTCTATTTCTATTACTATTATTTCTACTTCTATTACTATTAGCTTAATAAAAGGAAAAGCTGTTGTGCAAGACAGCCTTTGTTGTTAATTATTAAGGGAATTCGAAAATGTATAATAAATAATACCATAATAAATAATTTATTTAATAAAAACACCATGAAAAGTTTGTCAATAAGTTGATATTAATAAATTCATCTTTATTTTTATTTTATGAAACAAAAAACAATAAATAAATATTATAAAATCAAACACATAAACAAATAAACCAACATTATTGGAATGCATATTTGAAATTCATATTAATTGGTAACTACACCGCATCCTCATATTTACCTCTTTTAAAGTTGCAAAAAAATCACAAAGTGACTTCTTATTTAAAAAAATACAGCTTAAGCCAAATTTGTCACTTGAATTTCTAAACTTTATCTTATAAGCAATAAATCATTCAATATCTTAATATCTGAGCATGAGTGGGAGTTGTAGTTTGAGGAATTATTATATATAACAAATAATAAAATACAGACTCAAATGGTTGCAGTTAGAAAGTATTACTCAGTGAAGAAGAATATCTTTGAATATTTTATATTATTGGAACTGGGGATCAAATAAAAACATGTATTTGAGTTTTGATCAGTAAAACCACCGATTTTTAGCAAGTATAGGATACGTGTTCTTCCCCAAAAAACGAAGCGAAATATCTGAAAGCAAACACCGTGCTGCAGCTATTGTCGGAACAGTCCAGATTGGAGGGAAGAGGGAGCATCATGGTTTGGGACATATTTTTCCTGCGATTCGATGAGTTCATTCATCATTGTGGAAAGCTCAATAGATCAATACGAATACACATCTGTCCTTGTGGACCACGTCCATCTCTGTATGTGCATTGTTTTTACACACGATGATGGTATCTGTCAACAGGACAATGGGCGGTGTCCTACTGCTGGCAATGTACGAACGTGGTTCGAAGAACACTAGGATGAGTTTACCGTTCTCCCCTAGCCAGCAAAATCACCTGAATTAAACTCAATCGAGAATCTGTGGGATTGTCTCGATAAGGTTGTTAGCGACAAGGATCCTAACTCCCGAAATCTAGCACAGGTGGTCACGGCACTGGGGTCGGCAAAGCTCAGCATCCCATTGAACACCATCAGGAATCTGACTCTCTTCCTAGATATCTTTACAAAAGGAGGTTATTCTGGCTTTTGACAGGTGATCACATTAATGTGAATTCACAGTGTATATTAATCAGTCCAGTAATGTGTTTCAATAATTAATAATTTAAACTTAAGATATTTATATACTAAAATACCTTTTTTTTAAATTTATATCCTTATTATAATAAAATATTTTCGTTATAATTTTTTAATGATATTAACATTAAAAAATCATTGTTATCATTTAAAATTATTTAATGATATTAACTTCAAATGCATACGAAACATATATCATATCGACTAAATTAAATAAAATTTGTTAACGTACATTGATTCCCTCCTTTTCAAATAAAACACTATTCTTTTTTTAATAATTTATTTTTAGCTATTTCAGTTATAGGCTTCATATCAATCAAGAAATAGAAATTCTGATAAGAGTAAATTGTGAAAAAGTGAATGATGAAAATATGATTCTTTTAATTATTCCTTTAGAGATCAAATAGCAGTAACACTTTTTGTTAGAATTATAATTTGGGATTTTTGAGGATTTATTTTGTTTCAAATTTTAATTAAGTTTTCATACTGCATTTGCAAAATTAATCACTTCAAAATAAGCTCTTAATAAGGAAAATTTTCCAAACTATCTCGAAATTTTTTTTTTTTTGACTTGTCTAAGAAATTATTGTAATAAAATAGATTTTCCTATGTTTTCTCATATATAAATAATTCTTTTTAAGAACTAACAACTGTTTTTTTAATATTGATTTATAAAAGTTTTTGATATGAATGAACATATTTTAGATAAGTAAGCGGAATTATAATTTCCTTATTTTTAACAGAGCAAAGTACGTTTTTGAAGAATACATGGAAGATAGTTTTTGGAAAAAAATTATTTTCAATATCATTAAATTTATTCTCTTAAAAACTTAATTCATTTATTTTGTTGACATTTTCTCTTTTTAAACTATTGATGTCTAAATATTAAACTAGAATCTGTATTAAAAGTAGTTTGCAAAGTTTTGCTATTGAGATGAGAATAGTAGGACTTGTTAAACGCATGCGCGCGTTACTGTTGTAAACATCTTTAAATAACATTGATTATAACATCTTAAATAACTATATTTTGCATATATAGTAGTTTTCTATTACTATATATGCAAAATATAGTAATAGAAAATTTGAGCTTACATAGACGATGATTTCACAAGCTTAAACTTTTTAATATCAACTTTATTTTTTTTTTAATTTTTCCATAAATTTGGAAAAATATAGGGGGAAAAAAAAAAAAAAAAACTACAAATGAATTTCCAGTTTTCTTTAACATTCTTTTTTAAAATAAGTTTTTTTAAAGTTTCTTTTGGAAGGCACAGCTTTAATAATTTTACTTTTCATTTTTGGTTTATAAGTATTTATATGATAGGTATTTAATGGAAATAAAATTATTTTCCTTCATATATTTTCATAAGTACATTTTAACTGACATGAAATTAACAAAAAATCCTAGGATTATCATAATAAAGTTAAGACTATTAGATTAAATTTGTTAATAAGACAAATATACTATAGAGGAAATTTCTAATAAGTTCGATAGGGAAATATCTATAACTTAGCTAACACTTAAAGTTTAAGTTTTATTAAAAAATGAGTAAAAATAATATGTGTATAAAAGAAAGTGAAGAGAAAATTTTGAAGGAAAAATCCATAGCTTATAAATAAATATATAACATGCAATTATTTTATTATTACCTACAATAATATTGAAAACTAGGAGCATTCTTATTTGTTATACTAATGCAATGAATAATCAGCAGATGGCAGCACCACTAAACTAAGGGAATACAAGGCAAAGCACAGAATTAAATTCATAAAACACACAAAAATAAAAAAAAATAATAAAATAAAAAAAAATAAATAAAAATAAATAAAAAAATAAATGTGAAAAGTTACATTTCAAAAGAATGCTGTTGCAGAAAAGTTTTAATGCATTAATTATGCACAATAGAGCACTTATTTAATTGTCATTCTTTTGAAAACTGAAAAATACTCCGATTTCTGTTCATTTAAATGTAAAATATTTTTAACAAATTGTTCTATTGTCTGTAGCATAAAAATGCATTTGCAATAAATGTTTCATGAATATGAAGACCTTAAATATATTAATTGTATTACATGAATTAAATTTTCCTGTTAAAATGGAAGCAATTAACACGTATATTTAATCAAAAATAATTAGAACTTTTAAATTTCAACATTAATTTAAAATAATCAAATGAAAAATTCAAAGTTAATTTGAATATGATAAACGGTATATATTTTATTAGAATAAAATTGATAAATTTGTTTTAAAATTCATTAAATTTAAATTCAGATATTTTTTAATAGTATTAAATGAAATGCGAAAAAAAAATTGTGGAAAACAGATGTTTGAAATAATGCTTTATTTACATAAAATTAATTTTACATATAAAAAACACTTGGTCCCAATTATGTATTCATTTGTATACATAATTCAATAAATCTTTCATCTCATCAAAAATATATTAGTAACTAGAAAAATTTAATTCAGTAAACTCAAAACAATAGAAAACATCGTACAAATTGTAAATTATTTTGAAGTGAAATAATTTATATTTCCAAGAAAATAATATGTTAGTAAAAAATTAATAAATTTATTTGTAATATTGCAATAGAGTTTATTAAATTCATTGAATTTGAATAAGATTCAAATGCAATAATTTCTCTCATAACCAATTAGATAAATAAATTACCAAGACAATAAATTAATATTGCTACATTTTTTCTTCATTTATTTAAGTATCCTTTGAGAAATAAGAATCAATTTCAAAGCAAATTTCCAATAAAAATAACAGCAACAAAAAAGTTTTCTTAATAATGATGCATATTAAACAATTCAACTCAATTATTTACAACTAAATTCTTTAGCATTTATTAAAGCTTCATAATATGCGCAATATTCAGAATCAAATATTTGTTTAAATTCAACATATTTTTTAGCATACTGTCTGAAAATTTACTAATATTTCGAATTTCTTCAGGTTTATAATATCCAAAAGCTAATGAAATTTTTAGAACTTAGTTTCCAATTTAGGGTTAATTTTCAATTTCGAGCTGAGCAAAAGTGTTTAAGATATATATATATATATATATATATATATATATATATATATATATATATATATATATATATACATATATATATAGATATAGATATAGATATATATATATATAATATATATACATATATAATTAAAAAAAACTTAAAATTAAGAAACTTAATTTTTAAATATAATTTCAAACATATGTGATGATTAAACTAGTGAATGTAATCATTATTTACACAACAATAAAATGTTTTAAACAATATATAACTACTAATTATTAAAAAATCCACAAAAAATTTACATTTACATAATAAGTACTAAGTTATGCGACTAGAAAAAAAAATTAGTCTAACTTTTTAGGATATTTTCATACAGCCATTTTTCATTATTTTGACACTTAAGGTGAACAAATGACTCTATCAACTAAATTTTATGTCACATTTAAGAATGATTGATTCTCTTCAGAATCGCTCCATCAGGTTTTCATAAACATTCAACATTTTCAATATTTTGAATCTAACAGAAGAGCATTGTAAAGATTTTTCAAAAATTTAGTATGGAATCAATCGGTATCTTTTTAAAACCATTTGCAGAATGCCAGATGTTTATTGGCAATGTGTTTTCAAACATCAGAGAATGTAATTTTTAACTAAGTATACACATTTCCAGATAAAATCTAGTCTTTTTTTCCTCCTGTAAATAATGGATCAGAGAGTCCATTAACAATCTTTCTTTTGGCCGTACTTTCTGACGAGATCTTTTCGAATCTTTATGATCACCTTATCGTTCTCCACAACATATTTATCTCTCCATTTCTCTTTCGAGGGGTTGAAAACGTTGATTCCTGGCGAGTGGACCAGAAAGGCGTTTGAAACTATGTGGAAATCATAGTCCATAAGGCACATTTCATAAGCCTGAAAAGAATACATTTTAATTTACAATTTTTATTTATTATAATTAAAATATTGATACCTAACATGAACCATGTAATTTTTTAAAAATTAATTTGAAAATTAACATAATTTTACGTACTCACGAATATAACATGGCAACACAATTGCTAAATAAATTGATGGCAACAAATTAAGCAATACAAGAATAGTTAAATGCATATAAATGAAGCGTAAATAAAAAAAATGGAATTTTTATTATATTTTGATTGGAAATTACACAAGAAAAAACTAAGTTTTAAAGTTTGTATTGTAAATCCTTACAATACAAACTTTAAAAATATTTACACTCAAAATCAAAGCCAAAATTCTATCACTTCTGCTGATTAAACACTGAATGATTATTCTAAAGATATTTGCAATCTTTTGATTTTATCAATTGAGATATTTTCTATGAAATAACAAAGTGATTTTAGATGCATAACTCTCTAATCTTGGGCAAATTCGACGTGCATTGACAAATCCAACCAACTAATCGATGCTGTCTATGATAGTGTCAGATTTTGGTATATGCTAACAAAGCATATAAAAAGTAAGCACACAATGACACATGTGTGTGTTTTCTTTGACACATTATGATTTCAAGTAAGGATTAAAATTAAGCTCTGAAATTAGTAATGGAAAGAATATTCATTAAAATATTGGATTAATCTTGGATCCATGCTAAATGACAGACAAAAGTTTAATTCATTTTATTGTCTCAAAAGAGATATATTACAGGTCATTTGATATTACGGTTACATAAAATATTTGTCTTACAAAACTTGAAAACAAAATTTAATAAGGAATTGAACTATGCGTGTGTGCATTTGTGTGGAATATTTACCAACAAATAGTTATAACTAATATTTCTATTATAGAGCAAAATTATCTCACTATTTTGCTCAAATTCCTTAAATTCACGAACTTCTGACGTAAATCTAGTGCACTTCTGAATTAGTAAAGTAGTTATGATGAATAATTGTGAAATAAATATTTTAGATTTCAACAATAGAAATAAATTTTATTGTTATGCCTTATTATCTTTTATATATTTTATTGAAATTGGAGTTTATATGTTAATCGATTACATGTTCTAAAATAATTTAAGTTTTAAAAATTTATGAAGCTGTGTTATTATTTATTTTTTTCTTCAACGATTATTTCAAAATTTAACTGAGTGAAAAATTGTTAGATATTTGATTTATCACCTCAAAATAATTTATTGATGCATTTCAGTTTTATTGAATAAACTTATTTTCTTATTTAAAAAATGTGTTACAAATGGGAAGAGCATTTTTTGTTTGGACGAAAAATGTAAGGAATAGTTGTAAAACTTCTACAAAGTTAGTTCATATTATAGGGGATCAATTAAATCAGTTCATATTCAAATGAAAAGAATGCAAATAACTAAACATAACTATGGTAAAACAAGTCTATAATGCCCAATAAATACAACATTAACTGATTAACGATAATAGTTATCATTTGAATCTTTGAAATCTAGAAGATTGTGAAGCACATATTGTCAACTAGAGTAAAAGATTATGGTTCGCAAAAAATTCTATTTCCGTTCCAAACACATAGGATTCGAACTTCTTTAGACTCCAGACAAAACTTCTCTTTCGATTGTAGACCATTTTTGTTGAGCGGGAGTTAGGTTTCAGCTGACACATGCAACAAGTTGCATGTTATTATTAGATCTTTGTGATAGACATACATTCACACCAATTTCAGATACATCAGAGTGTATCACGTAGGGTCTTTCTGGTATCGGTGAATAAAGTTTAGGAGCCTAGACCAATACCCATTTCAAAAAATCAAACGTTTTATCATGAGTATCAATCTATGGAATATTGTTGTATTTACTGGCTAGATAATTTTTAGAAATTAAACAACCCATTTTTTTCTTTCTGGCTGGAATTCCTTTTTTTATTATATTCTATAACCCCCCCCCCATATTGACGAATTGAGATGCCCTAACGTAGGACTTGAAGGAAACCGGTTTCGAAAAGCGAAAGCGAGGGGAGGAGAGAAGGGACTTGTCGGCGCCAGAGAAAAGGAGAAAAGAAAAGGCTGCAAGACCGACTCAAAAAGGAACCCTGTGAGTGTGTGATTCCAGCTTGACGCTTTAGTGGATTCGAGTGGCAGGAAAATTGAAATTTCCGGTTAATAAAAGCCTACATATTTTAAATATAATTAAAGTTTGAAGAAGAAGAAGAAAAAGGCCAATGTAGTTTTATTCCGAAGAAACTGAAATTACGATCCAGATGAAGGAAGCCTCCTCGTACTAGCTATAGGCATGTTTTTGGAAGCCCTCTAAATAGGCCGGCCTAGTCACTGTTTGTACGTAAGTTAATGTTTTTTAAAATGTTCTTCCAGCCAAGTGTGGTACCACCTATTTTATAACTTTAAGTAATAATACGAGTATAACTTTAAGCAATTTAGTATCATTATGAACTCCACGTGAATGCTGAATCGTGTTGGTATCAAAGTTGTAATCTTGATATAATATAAGTGATTTATAAATAATTGAGCTATATGTGTTTAAATAGTTTTGTTACTTTATAAGTGAATAAAAAGAAATTTCTAATTATTAAAACAAAGCCAGTTTCTGTTTCTATTTTTCAGGATTGGATCTGGGTAGAAAAATAAATAAAATAATAAATACACAACGCAATTAAAAAAATAATACCTTATTATAATTTAAAATATCATTTATAACTGCTATTCAATAACAGTAATACTATACACAACAAAATGGTGCCGTTTAAAGTGGATTTTGAAAAACTGAAAATTGAATAAGATTCTGGCTTGGTTTTAAACATGGCTGGCTTTTAGAAGGTTGCACGTGGTACATCTCCTTATTTAATTATTTACTGTAATCTTATTTTGTTTTTATATTAAGTGGAATATTGTAACTGTTGTAAAAATTATTATAAATAATTGTATGAATTTCATATATTTAAATTAGCATTTGTTAAGGTAAATTACTTTTTAAGGAAAATATATTTAATCAATGTAATTATGAATAACGAGACTCAAACCGCTTCATATGTTGTCTCATTAGACACCCCTAATATTGGTGAATTTCTAAATAATATTCCTGTGTTTGATGGTAGTTGTAAAGATGTTTCATTATCACAATTTTTGGATAGAATCGATGAAATTGGTGACCATTGCTCATGGCGCTCAAAAGATAAATTATTAGCTCTAAAATTGAGAATTTCTGGAGAAGCGGAGGAATTCTTATCAAGTCAGGGCGACCTTAAAAAACACGGTTCATATGTAGATGTTTGCGCGGCGCTTCGCGATAGGTTTAGCTTCAGTCACTCTATGACAACATATATTTCTCGTTTAACTACGAGTTATCAGTTACCGTCAGAATCAGCACGAATATATTTTTCACGAATCGAGGGTTTATCGTATAAATGCGTTCCTAGTGAACGAAGTCGTGAATTCGAGCAATATAGATTAGATTTATTATTGTCTACGGCAAAAAATGGACTTAAGCCTGAACTTTTAAGAGGAATAACGCCTTTAACTCTCACGGACTATAGTGAATTCAAGAAACAAGTCATTCTCTTAGAGGAATGCATTCCATTAAATAGACCGCCAACTACACAGTTTGAAACAGTCCATGCTGTAACTCAAATAAATGAGATAGGTGAACTAAAATCATTAATCAAACATAACGCAGAAAAAAACTCAGAAATGCAGGGCTTGTTTATAAAACAAATTAGTGACTTACAAGCTCAAATAGCTGAATTAAAAGTAGGTGAAATACAAACGCAAGATAGAAACCAAAGAATACCGAATTTGTTTTGCGTCAGGTGTAAAAAACATGGGCATGAAGAAGCCACGTGCAGAATACCCTTTTGTTCCATCTGCCGTAAAATTGGACATGAAACGCAAAGATGTTGGTATTCCAACAAACAAAACAATTTTCAAAAAGGTAGAGGTAATAGAAGAAATCATTTAAACTAGCAATAGGGGGAGATACGGCTGCACCTCGCTACTCCGAAAATAAACCCACACAGGTGCCTTTATTTGTTACATCCACAATAAATGATAAATTGCCAGTAATTCAAATCACAATAAATAATGTAAAAGTGATTGCTCTTTTAGATACAGGCGCATCCTGTAACCTAATCAAACGAAGTTTTTTTGAAACGATAGCTAATCAAAGTAGTGTAATGCTCTCACAATGTAAACTTCAAATTAAAGGTATTTCAGACCATGTGTTAGAAATTGAAGAAAAAGTAAATTTAAAAATTAAAATAAATACTAATGAATTTCAAAGCGATTTCTATATTACTAAAGATAGTATCTCAAAAAAATATAAATTAATACTAAGTAGTGATTTTTTGTACAACATAAAATGATAATTGATTATAGCCAAAAACTATTACATAATGCAACTACTTATATTAAATGGAATTACCAAAATCCTGACTGTGACGAATTAAAAACTAATGTCGTGAACATAGAAAATAACAATAGTTGTATTTTTGGATTTTCCGTTACCAAAATAAATATATTTCCTGGAACCGAAAAAATTATAAAAATCAAAACAAAAGAAAAGTTAAATACAAATTTAGATTCAGTTTTAATAGAGCCTGCAAATGACCATGCGGGTGATAGAGTATGGATTGCTCGCTCCGTAAACCCAGAGTCTAAGGAAGGCAATTATAAAATAAGGGTTGCAAATACATCAAAAAATACTATCCATATAAACAAAGGTTCAAAATTGGTTTCCATTGAACCTTTATAAATAACAAAAGTTGATACTAAAGAATGTAATACTTTTTCTACTGAAGAAATTGGTGATTTCGAAGCTTGGGGAGGAAAACTAGATTTATCTCATCTATCCGAAGATAAGAAAAGTAAATTATTTCCCCTGCTTGAAGAATTTAAACATGTTTTTGCCCATTCTATTCAAGATTTGGAGGGTTGTAATACTATACAACATGAAGTTAATTTGACAGACGATATTCCAGTTAGGCAAAAATTTTATAGGCCTCCTCATCACCTAAAAGAGGAATTAAATAGACAGGTCAACGAGTTACTAGACATAGGGATTATTAAAGAAAGCAATTCCCCTTATAGCGCACCAGTACTTCTCGTCAAAAAGAAAGATGGTTCATTCAGACTTTGTACCGACTTCAGGAAACTAAATGAAAAAACTATACCAGACTCTTTTCCTATTCCTAATATAACGGACTTGGTGGACAATTTAGGAAATGCTACTCTATTTTCTTGTATGGATTTATGTAGCGGGTTTTTCCAAATGAAAATTGATCCTAAAGACACATATAAAGCCGCATTTGCAACTGAGCATGGTTTATATGAATGGAATAGAGTACCTTTTGGTATGCGCAATTCGCCTAATAGTTTTCAAAGATTAATGGAGATAGTACTGTCTGGATTAAAACCTCTTCAAATAGCAGTATATTTAGATGATATCATAATTGCTTCTTCTGACTCAGTAGATGAACATTTAAATAAATTACGGTTAGTTTTTAAGAGATTAGAAGAACATAAATTGAAAGTTAAACCTTCCAAATGCTGTTTTCTAAAGGAAACTATAAACTATCTAGGTTTTACTGTTTCAAAAGGGACAGTTTATCCCGATAAGAAAAACATACAGGCTGTGTTAAATTTCAAAGTCCCAACCACACGTAAACAAGTTAGAGGATTTCTTGGATTGACAGGGTTTTACAGAAGGTTTATAGAAAATTATGCTGAAACAGCATTACCTCTAACAAACTTGACGAAAAATGATTCTAGATTCAGTTGGGATGATTCAGCTCAGCAGGCTTTTGACACTTTGAAAAACTGCCTAATTTCTGAACCTTGTTTGAAACTACCGGATTTTTCAAAGGAATTTACATTAAGTACTGACGCTTCAAAATATGCTTTAGGAGCTGTTCTTTGTCAAAATGACGAAAATGGCTTATCACATCCTGTTGCATACGCCAGTAAAAAACTAAAAGATGCGGAAATTCGATATAGTACAGTAGAAAAAGAAATGCTCGGTGCTGTATTCGGCGTTACCCACTTTAAACAATATTTGTACGGGAAAAAATTTATCATATATTGCGATCAAGCAAGTCTGTCATTCGCACTCAAAGTGCGAGATCCAACTTCTAGAATAGCCAGATGGGTAATGACTCTGCAACAATATGATTATATCATTGTACATAAACCGGGAAAATTAAATATAACTGCTGATTACTTGTCTAGGGGTGCAAACGCAGTAGAAGTAATAGCTTTCAACAACGATTCTGATTCCACAATGAAACATCGAATTAAAATTCACCAGGAAAAGGATCCAAAATGCCAACAAATTATTAATTATCTGAAAAATAAGGAGACACCGTCTCCTAATCATATGTTATTTTTTGAAAAAAATGATCTTCTTTACTGTATACCAAAAAAGGCCCCCAAACATCGTGGTGACACCAAAGATAAATTAGTGGTCCCCCTAACTTTAGTATCAGAAATAATGCGACAGTGTCATGATTCCCCAGTGGCCACCCATCAGGGATTTCAAAAGACTCTGAACAGAATTAGAGAAAATTTTTATTGGGGTAATATGTATAAACATGTTTTAAACTATGTCAAATCATGTACTTCTTGTGTTGAAAAGAGAGGTCATAAGCCCGAAAAACTAGCCCCATTACAGCGCGTTCCAGTCACGCAACGACCAATGGAATGCATAGCTATGGATGCCCTGGGTCCACTTCCTCTAACTTATTCAGGAAATAAGTATATCTTGGTGATTTCTGACTATTTTACACGCTGGCCGGAAGCATATCCGACACCCGATATAAAAAGCGAAACCGTTGTTAGAGTATTAGAAGATTTTATCAGTCGACATGGTGTAACTTCTCGTCTAATTTCCGAAAGAGGCTCTAACTTTATCTCAAAATCCATTTCTGAAGTGTATTCAAAATTAGGTATTGAAAAACACACTACTACTTCATATCACCCTCAGAGCGATGGAATGGTAGAAAAACTTAACTCGACTTTAATTAATTCATTAAGTCATTTAGTAAATTCTACTCAAACAGATTGGGACCGGCATGTACCTTTCGCCTTATTAGCTCATAGATCGGCACGACATTGTACAACAAACGAAACACCATCATATCTCTTGTATGGCAGGGATATCCAGTTACCGTATTCTGCAATGTCTCAACCCGTAGCTCATAACTATGCGGATGTCCGAGAGTATGCTCGAGATCTAGTTGTACGTTTGCAAAATTCTTTTCAAATTGTCAAAAATAATTTAATAGCTGCAGCAGAAAAACAGGAAATCTATCGCCGTAAGACTGCAGTTGATAAAAAAATAGAAATAGGTGATGTCGTATATCTATATCTTCCCGAAACAAAAGCAGGGATTTCAAGGAAATTAATGAGACCAAATGTAGGCCCTTTTAGAGTTCTAAATAGAAAATCACCAGTAAATTACGAAATAGCATGCATAAAAGAACCCTCAAAAACCCAAATTGTTCACGTAGATCGACTTTCAAAAATTAATGATAGAATTATATTCCCGACTTTACATGAAACTAATTCTACACCTCAGCAATCTACCGACTCAAATAAAGAAAGTAAAAATAGTTAACTCGTGGCTAATGATAGCGTGCGAAGAAAAGGTAAAAAAGGGTATGTTTTTAGCCCTGTAATTAGTCCTCAGAGCAATAGTTCAACATCAATTCCAAATAAAGGAGTTTCATCTGTCCCAAAATGTGATCCTGGAATATCTCGACAAATAAAACATAATTATAATACTCGTTTCTCTCGAAGGAACTGTAGCACATAATTGATTGAATAAATGAGTAATGCAAATATTAATAAATGATTGTATAAAGTGTATGTACAACAATAAATATCTTTGTAATTTTGTAAATATATATGTTTTTATATCTTGAGTTACTTATGTAAGTGCTGACTGAATTTATTACTTTTAGCAGTCTGTAAGAAGTTTTTATGTTTTAAAGTAGCCAAGATTACACTGTGTGGTATATAAATGAATACTTTATGTGCGATTTCAAATTGGAAATCTTATTAATTATCAATTTATCTATGATTTTAAAAGTAAAAAAAAAAAAAAACAGGGGTGTACAAATATATATATATATATATATATATATATATATATATATATATATATATATATATATATATATATATATATATATATATATATATATATATATATATATATATATATATATATATATATATATATATATATATATATATATATATATATATATATATATATATATATATAGGAGTTAACAAGTTAAAGCCATGCCAAAATAGTTTAGGTACCATATAAATAGATCATAGAAATTGCATTAAATTTGGAGTATAAGACATGATACAAAATAAAGATTGCATTTTCCCTGCAAACTCTCGATTCCCAGAGAAGTGATTCCTATTCGGCTTAGAAGAGATTCACAACTTCACCTCTAAAGATGTATTCTAAATTGTGACTGTTATAATTGGATTGTAAATGTGTGAAAAAAAAAATCTTCGATTTTTTTTCAGGTAGATTATTGGTGTTGTATTTACTGGCTGGATAATTTTTAGAAATTAAACAACCCATTTTTTTCTTTCTGGCTGGTCCTTTTTTTTATTATATTCTATAATCCCCCCCCCCATATTGACGAATTGAGATGCCCTAACGTAGGACTTGAAGGAAACCGGTTTCGAAAAGCGAAAGCGAGGGGAGGAGAGAAGGGACTTGTCGGCGCCAGAGAAAAGGAGAAAAGAAAAGGCTGCAAGACCGACTCAAAAAGGAACCCTGTGAGTGTGTGATTCCAGCTTGACGCTTTAGTGGATTCGAGTGGCAGGAAAATTGAAATTTCCGGTTAATAAAAGCCTACATATTTTAAATATAATTAAAGTTTGAAGAAGAAGAAGAAAAAGGCCAATGTAGTTTTATTCCGAAGAAACTGAAATTACGATCCAGATGAAGGAAGCCTCCTTGTACTAGCTATAAGCATGTTTTTGGAAACCCTCTAAATAGGCCGGCCTAGTCACTGTTTGTACGTAAGTTAATGTTTTTTAAAATGTTCTTCCAGCCAAGTGTGGTACCACCTATTTTATAACTTTAAGTAATAATACGAGTATAACTTTAAGCAATTTAGTATCATTATGAACTCCACGTGAATGCTGAATCGTGTTGGTATCAAAGTTGTAATCTTGATATAATATAAGTGATTTATAAATAATTGAGTTATATGTGTTTAAATAGTTTTGTTACTTTATAAGTGAATAAAAAGAAATTTCTAATTATTAAAACAAAGCCAGTTTCTGTTTCTATTTTTCAGGATTGGATCTGGGTAGAAAAATAAATAAAATAATAAATACACAACGCAATTAAAAAAATAATACCTTATTATAATTTAAAATATCATTTATAACTGTAAGGAATGGTTGTAAAACTTCTACAAAGTTTGTTCATATTATAGGGAATCAATAAAATCAGTTCATATTCAAATGAAAAGAATGCAAATAACTAAACATAACTATGGTAAAACAAGTATATAATGCCCAATAAATACAACATTAACTGATTAACGATAATAGTTATCATTTGAATCTTTGAAATCTAGAAGATTGTGAAGCACATATTGTCAACTAGAGTAAAATATTATGGTTCGCAAAAAATTCTATTTCCGTTCCAAACACATAGGATTCGAACTTCTTTAGACTCCAGACAAAACTTCTCTTTCGATTGTAGACCATTTTTGTTGAGCGGGAGTTAGGTTTCAGCTGACACATGCAACAAGTTGCATGTTATTATTAGATCTTTGTGATAGACATACATTCACACCAATTTCAGATACATCAGAGTGTATCACGTAGGGTCTTTCTGGTATCGGTGAATAAAGTTTAGGAGCCTAGACCAATACCCATTTCAAAAAATCAAACGTTTTATCATGAGTATCAATCTATGGAATATGACTAGGTACTCTCTTCTAGGTAAATTCCGTAAATAGAAACACAAAGTTTGGAATAGTTGGGAATGCACTCTCTGTAATGAATGCAAAGGCCTAGAACACTGCGAAATTGCTTCTTTGTTGTTGGTCTTGATAAATTTTCAATTGCTTTGGTCTTTCCGGATCTGGTTGGTGAGTACCAGAACCAATCAAATGTCCGAAATATTTTATTTTGGACTTGGGAAAAGAACAGTTTTTAAGGTTGACGGTGAAGTTTAACTCAGCAAGTCTTGTCAAAACTGTACTTAAATGAAGTAAATGCTCCTTCCAATCACTGGAAAATATCGCAATGTCCTCAATATACGCTCTTGAGAGAAATCTCTATATTGTAATACAAAACTTTGTTCATTTCACGTTGATATGTGAATCAAGCATTCTTTAAGCCAAAACACATGACTTTAAATCAAAATTAATTCCCATGTGTTTTTAATGATAGGAAATGTCTTGAATGATAGGAAATGACTACCTTCTCCCATTGCAATAGCCCAAATCTGATTAGGAGATCTAATGTGGTTATTACGTTGGGGCTCTTCCAATAGATTAGATCAATTTAGCGGTTTCTACCATTGGAAAGTCATCCGAATCTGTAACTGAGTTCAAGAATAAAAAATCCACACTCAATCGAATTCCTCCATCTTTTTTGTTGACGCAAACTGTCGGATATGCTATTTCCGACTCACCTTCTTCAGTTAAACCCAGATTCAATAGTTATTCTATTTGTTCACCAACTTTACTTTTAAGAGATTCTGGAATATGATATACCAATGATCTTTTTCTCGTTAGACCTGGTTTAAGCCGAATCCTACGACGTAATTTTTTCTTTTCTGGTTGTAGATAGTCAAAATCAATCCTATTCCTGTTTATACAGACAGAATGAGAATTTGGAGGGGAGTTGATTTCACCGAATTCATGGTCTTTCTTAAAAATAACACCAATGGGCAGAGAAACGAGGATACTATATCTGAATCTTTTGTTTACAAGGATATGTCTCCCATTCCCGTCTGGAAACCTCACTTTATAGGAATGTGATGAAATCTCACTTTATATGAATAAGATGCTGTCGTATGAGCTACTGTAGCTCCCCTTCTCGTGGAACTTTGGTTCGTTTGGTGATTCTTATGAATAACAATCCGCTTGTTTGAACTACACAGTTTATTGAACATAAAACTGAATATATTATACTTAAAAGAAATGGATGTACAAATAACTACAACCGACCCCACGCATCAGTTAGAGGAAAGTTTCTCTTATTTTTATTTGTACTCCTGATGTGAGTGAGCCACACGCCCTTAGGCGAAGTTGTTCAAACACTAGTTCAGAATTTTAAGAGTTAGTTGCATATTAATCAATAATAAGATGCAGGTTGTTGAGAAAGGGACTAATCATAAAAATTAAATGATTTTAAAAAAGATTTTTTAAATAGAACTAGGAAGAAACGCTTAATGAGTATTTTCAAAATAACTCAGTATAAAAAAATTCATTAAAATAAATTAGCCATGAAGAATGGTTTTACTCAAAAATAAAATAACATTAAGAAACTAATCATCAAGGTGAAAGAAAAGGAATGCAAGCAGAATGCTATTACGTCACAGCAGAAACATGACTCCATATTTTATAATTAAGTAGGTAGTAAGATCATGTTAATGGAATCTTATTTCATGAAACCACATTTTTTTAAAATCAACTAAATAGTTTTAGCTACAAATATGATAGCTACATTTTATTTTAAAAGTCACAGAGATGAGATAATTCCTTAAATCGTAAAATACGTAAAAAAAAAATGAATATCACAAAAAAAGTTCGCAAATTTCTTTTGATTAGATTTACGGAAACAAAACTTGAAGTTTATACCAATTTTCACATAAACAAAGAATTATTCGATATGACTTAAAGCTGTGTTTATAATATAATCGTTGCTAATAATTAGAACAAGAAATCATTATAGAACAAAATATCATAGTAGTTTATAATACTCATTTCTAATAATCAAAACAAAAGTTTCCTAATCAAAATAAATTTAACATAAATAAAGAAATCGTGCGCAAAATTCTTTTGTTTTTAAGGTTCTCTTTTGTTACAGCGTTTAAGGAAAACGAGTGCACGTGTTCTGTTAAATTTAGATTACACAACCACTTGAAAAGCTTGATTAAGCATTTTAAATCGATACCCAGAGATGTCTACTTACAACTTGCATTTTGTTTTGTCTTCCTTCCCACGAAAGTCGAATGTCAAACTCTGGCTCATCCCTGGTTCCTATGAAAAAAGGTTCCCAAACCTCAAGATGGTATTTTTTACTCCTCTTGACTGTCGTCCACACTTTCAGAGGCTCGAGGGCATCACTCTCCTCCGACTTCATGGACGCCTGTTCGAAAAGATTTGGCTTGGATCAAGGTCTTAAAGATGACTACAGTAACTAAAAATACACACAAATTTTAAGCATATGTGCATTTTTATTTTATTCTCACGGAAATGATGTATTTTAATATTTTAACTTCATTAAGCAATTAATTTTGAAACTGACAAGATCCCATGTGTTATTGAATAATGTTCTTGATAAATTTTTTTTTCTGAAAACTTTTCCTGATAGATTTTTTTAAATCAAACTTTCGTGACTTTCTAAATCTTTTAAGAATGATTTTTTTTAGTTTTAGGTGTGTTGGTTATATATAAATGAGAAGTTTAATATACTAGAGAAAATTATTTTTAGTACAATTTTTATATAAACTGAAACAGATAGTGTTGTTAAAAATTCAGTTATTATTTTAAAAGTTACAAAGCAAAAATTATTATATTTTAGTTCTATTGTATTCAATGTGGTGAAATATTTAAAAAATTTGTTTCCTTTTTTTCACAATTTATAGTGATTTCCAACGATATAAGGCTTTCTATTATTAAATAATCAATCCGATCGTTAGAAAATAGTCAAATTTAGGGAATATGTTGTAAATACATTCTTTAAGAAACATCATATAAATTTTTTTTTAATTTTTAATAGCTAAAATAAAATGTTTCATAATCAGGAAATTCAATTTTCACTAAACGATTTCACTCTAAAATAGTTATTATTGAAGCTCTGATAAAAAAAAATCTGAGGAAAAAGCTGTATATAACATTCTTAACTCTTCCATTAGCTGAAAAAAAGAAAAATGCATCATATAGATCGTTCTGTTTCTTCTGATAAAATGAAAGATTTGCTTAATAAACAATGAATATAGGAATTGTATGTGAGTTGATTTCTCTCTCTCTCTCTCTCTCTCTCTCTCTCACTCACTCACTCACTCACTCACTCACTCACTCACTCACTCACACACACACACACACACACACACACACACACACACACACACACACACACACACACACACACACACACACACGCACGCACACACACACACACACACACACACGCACGCACACACACACACACACACACACACACGCACGCACGCACACACACACACACACACACACACGCACGCACGCACACACACACACACACACACACACACGCACGCACACACACACACACACACACTTGCATAATACGTCTACCACGAAAAAAGAAAAATGATATAAAAGGGAACAGAGTGCGATTTTCTTGATTACAGCTTGTATATTCTCAAAATTTTAAAACACTTTTCCCATGTTACTCTTGACTCTAATGTATCTCAATTATTTTCAGAGTTTGCTTTGTTTGTCGCTCAACGTTCATTTCTTGCACATGAGGGCTAATTAGACCGGGATCTACGGTTTAAAGTGGATTCCGAACCACTACAAACATCTATTCCCAATGTGGGATTCGAACCCGCGAATTGTTGAATCGAAGGCAAGAGCGCTAATCATTCGGCCGCCAGCCTGGCCAATTATTTTCAGAGATATGACTTTACATTTTCTTGTAATGATCTTAATACTAATATATTTGTTCGCTCTTTCAGGAATAGTGAACAATTTAAAATATGAATAGAGAGTTGATATATATATACATTAATATATGTATTGTGATTGAATTCTCGATTTTAATAACTTTTCTCAAACGTAAGCAGTGTAGGATATCGTTAAAGAAAAATAGAGGAAAATCAGATGAATGAAGCTCATTTAATTAGTTTATTTGAAACCACATAATTTAAAGTTTAGCAGCTAAAACTAACTGTAAAGCTTTCTTTAAGTATCTAGAACTTATTTGATTTTGTATTATTAGAACTTTTATATATTGAAATGTATTTATGAGACAGAAAGGAAAAAAACTTAAGATTTTCTTGTGTTCTCTATAATAATTTGTATGCAGAAAGCTGAAACAAAATGCTCATCTCAAGTTCTGTAACAGTTTCTAAGAACTATAGGTTCGTTAAGCGTTTATAAAAAAGAATAAAAAACTGATGTTATATGTAATCAAAGAAATGTTTTTTTTTTTTTTTAAATTAATTTTTCTTTTTTTTCAACAATAATTGTTCTTTTTTTTCAACAGCTGAAAAATATATTTTTTACATAACACTTCAGATGGTGTACATAGTTAACAGTTGTATTCAGTCAAATAATTTAGTGAATTTTCGTATTTTTTGAGTGTGAAGAAATGCAGTAATTCAGTGTAATTATATAAATATTTCGATTCACAACTGAACATATATGTCAATTGAAATATTAAGCGTAAATATTCGAGAAAATTTGAATTTTATAAATTTATTCGAAAAAAGATGGCAGTAATTTTTCAAAATAAAAATCCTCTTAATGTTAACAAACCTCATGATCTAACCATTCCGTGAGATTCGGGATTCTGTGGCATATGTCACATCTGTAGCGGTGGAAAGAGATGACTTTCTTTTTCGAAAACATGGTTCTGAGCTCGGATTTAGTAGCGGGAGCTTTGTACTTGGAATAGACTTCAAATACCGGAAGAACCCAGACACGAAGGCCTTCTGAAATATCATTCGAGCGCAGCATTCTTTCAAACATCGGTAAGATTCCGTAACTGGGATAGAGTTCAATATCTATTGGAAAGACAAAGGGTGTTGTCGATCTTGATCTTGCCAGATTGCGCCCAACATTAATCGGATAGGTACCTTGAGATCTAGAAATGAACAAATAAATAAATTTTCATGGTTATAAGATACTTTTCAATGTATATATATTTTATTTTAAATATATATATATATTTTATTTTAAATATGACTAACAGTAAGGTATCAATTTTGAATACTGCAAAAACAATTGCATTAAAAATTAAATTTTGTGCGCGAAACAGAATAAAAGTTAAACTCCTTTAAAAAAAGGAAAATGATATTTATTCCCCAAAATTGTAACTAAATGCATTGAGTTAATTTGAAAAATAGTAAATTAGTTGTCATATTAAACTGGAACCTGTACCTGTTTTATACAAGCAACAAATTGGTGATCATTTTTAGTAATAACATATTAAGGTTCAAAGTATTTCTATCCGTGTGTAAAAGTAATGATAAAAATGACACGAATTCAGTAGAGCGTAAACAATAAAATAAATTTATTTCCTCGGCAATAAATGTAGAATAAATCAAGTCATATGTTCTGTCATAATAGTTCATTAAGCATCCAATTTCATTGCGATAGAGTAAACAATACTTTATTGTTTCTGTTGCACTTTAAAGAGAAGAACTGGAGCAAGAAACTAATTTATGAAATATACTGAAAATTGTATGTTGGTAATATTTCAATTCAACTTTTTGGGAATTTCCACACAGATTTATTACTGTTCATTAATTTACTGTAAAAAAGTTTTATTATTAAAATTAATGTATATGTATGTTAAGAAATTTTTCTATTGCTTTCCTTTTTAAATTTTTAATTTCCTCATCATATGTACAAATATTAAAACTATTATTGTTGTTGCTGCTGCTGCATATCTCCGGTGCTTAACAACACTAAATAAGGCCTATGGAATTTGTCACACTAAGAAAATCTGTACTCATAAGAAGATCAGTCCTGGAAAGCCCCATACAATTTGAAATATGGTCAGGAGAGGCTTAATAGTCAACACACTTGAAAGAAGCTGGAAAATGTTTTACCTTAAGAATAGAACATAAATCTTGAGTGTCCACTGATATGCTAGTTGATGTCAGTCGGCAACATTTGAGAGATAATGCTCCCTCTGGGCACTTTCCCTGGTACCAACGATAAACAGATGGGATTGTCTAAGAGGTATTAACAGCTTTTTTAGCGCTTGAAAACAGCTCCAAATGAAACAGTGACTCAGGAATGTCTAGCGGCCCACCCCAGCACCAACTTCAGCCAAAACATCTGAAATGCACCTCATCACTTATGGGCACAAAGATTGTAATGGCATAATAGAAGACCAAGTTTTTCGAGAAATAAGTTTCCAAATTCCATTCTTCACCCCAAAGTCACAACTGATTGATTAGCATTAGTTCAACATTTCGTGGTTTCACTCAGAACAAGGACATTTGCTTTGGTTCAGGCTCCTTTGAAGCTACAAGTTAAATAAGCACGTGTGATCAAAGGGACTGCAGAGTGGCAACCAAACCTAACGAAAATCATTTTTTTTTTGTTTGTTTGAAAAGATTCTTTTCAGAACATGAGAATGATATTGCCTTTTGGGTTGCAGATGTAACATGATGGTTGATTTGATACTATACATTGGGCAAATTAAAAAATTATAGGATGTTGTAGGCTTTAAGCAAACACGATTTCTTAAGAATTTTTATTGTTAGTAGGTAGATTCTAATGTTGCAAAGGAAGAAAATAATAAACTTCCAAGCAAATACCCGACACATCAATGCAGAAAGCAGAAGTACAACATCTATTGTAATTGTTTAACGACGCCTGAGATCGAATATATATAAAACCCTCCACTCTCAATAGTGTAGTCTTACTAAGACTTAATGATCTTTGAAGTGTGTGATAAAAATCTTTCTAGATTTTACTCCTAATAATATTTATGATTTCGATCCGTCTGAAATTTTTTAATCGGAGGATTAGCCAGTGACTGATAAAAAGTTTAACAACAAATTCAATTAGTTGATGACAACGTGATATCAAATTACCATGAAAAAATATTCCCTTTAAATTTTCCTATTCAATTCCTTTCATCATATTGCGTATTACAAGGATGGTCGTTAATAATAACTAAAACTTTCAGTTATTATCTTAAATAAAAATTTGAAAGGGGCACTTTATTTGCTGTCATAAGAAATTATTGTGCAGCTTGAAGTGACATCATCGTATTTATAAAAATTTATAATGGCCATGGCTAATGGTTAGGGCATAGCCTTCCGTCCGGAAGGGCAAGGTTCCATCCCCAATGTCACCAAAGATCCACTGAGAATATGCGATATATGTGCTCGTTATATCTGTGAAATCAAAAGTCCTGTGGTCGGTCGTTGAGCAGTTACCATGAGTGTTATGTTCTAGAGAAAATTTACTCTTTCTCCATGTCAAATTCAAAATTGAGGGAGTGGATCCTGTGGTGGTGCCATCTATCTGAGGAAACTTAGAGCAAAGACATACTTTCACTTTAGCAAAGACACTTAGAGCAAAGACATACTTTTACTCATACTTTCACTGATTTAAAGCAGTACGTCCCTTTCTTACTTAATTTCGCATTCCATCGGCTAGCGCGCTTGGCTAGTCTATGTGTCATAAATAATAACAAAAGATATATATAAATAATTAGCAAGAACAGATAGAATTGAATCTTGATTATCCATTGTTGCACATGATCTCTCATTAGACCGGGACACAGTTTGAGATTGAATTCAAAATGACTAAAAGCATTGAACGAGGCAAGATGTTGAGTTGATAATCGAGCGGCTAACCATTTTCGCTGACAGCTCGGCTTCATAATCTATACCTTTAGAAAGAGAATTGCAGCCACAGCTGTTGAACAAAGTTTTATCAATGGTATAAAAGTTGAATGTGAGGATTATTGCGTTGAATAATATGTCTGCACCATTAGTTAAATAAATAAATAAAGAATGGACTAAAAACAAAACTAAAAATTTTTGACTCATCCTATTAAAATTAATATTTGTCTCATTTACATGTCAGCTTCTACAATAAACACATGAAAAGCTTTTTGATGCCCTTACTTATCTTACAGCATTAAATAATGATGTAACGAATTTTTCTGGACCAAGCCCATTTTTAACTTAATTTTTTCTTTTTTTTTTTTTGCTTGTAACTCTCATTCACGAAAGAACCACTGTATTTTAAACCAAGTTATAATTTCATTAGATAAAATATTGTTAAATGTATTTGCTAAAATATAAATTTTTGCATACTTTAATAAAAATCTCATTCTATATTATTCATATATAAAGTAGTTCAATTATATATAAAAATTTGAGATCTTTTAAGTGAAACAACCAAAGGTTTAATGGAATATTTGTGACAGCTCATTGTTTACTATTTTTTTCCCTTTCAGATGAATGAAAAAAATTGCTTTTGTTGTATTTCAGATAATCTTACACTCTTTAGTTTCAAAATAAGAATTAAAAACGAAAAAAATTTAACTCATATTTTACAGAGCTTGCAAAAAATAATTTTTTTTTTTTAATTTTAGGAAATAAGTTTAACCAACGAATTTTCTAAGTATAAATAAGAGATTTTTTAAAGTAAGGAGCTTATCTTTTTATTTTATAGTCCTTAATCTTAACGGCCAGTCTTTTTTTTATTAGAAATTACTTCTAAAAAATGCAAAATTAGATTATTTAAAAAGGCTAAATAAAAAGAAAAATATGGTGCTTATTAGTTAAACTATGTGACAACTCAAAATTTATTGATAAAAAATTATTAAGAAAGTTTGAATCATTAAAAAATTTATTATTTTAAATTTTCCTGATTAACTACAAGTCATGCACTGATTTTAAAGTGAATTATTTTCAATAAAATCTTTAATAAATATTGTTAAAATAATTACACTTCTTTTAGTAGTAATTTTTTTCCATTCAGTTCTATAGGGATGAACCATATTGCTTTTAATTGCTCAAACAAAAAAAAATATTATCTCGCTTACTTTCCTTTATTATTATACATTAATCATATAAGTTTTAAATGTTCATACTCTAAATAAATCTAACTACAAAACTAAAAATTGTCAATCTTACATGCATCAATTATTGTAGATATTAAACAAAACGGAAAAAACCATTTATTAAATTGCCTAGCTCATCAAATTCTCATGATTAAGTAATGGGTTCCGTGACCGGATCCAGTGAAAAACAATTTAATCTTGTATTTCAAAACGGGAGATGTCACCAATATGAATGAGCTTGTCAAGTCATAAAGAATGAGATAAATTGAAATCGAATTAACTAAAAGCTGCGTGCATAGAAATCCTACTTTCTCTTCTTGTGTCTCTGTCCTTCTAGGACGGTGTCACAGTCCCAGGAGTCCTTCGTGTCTGTGTCGGGAAGAAGCTGATTCTTTGGGTAAAAGAAATGCCAGGAGACCCAGTAGCGGACACAGAAGTCGCATTTCCTGAGGGTGTTGACGAGCTGCCTGGACTCTTTGTAGTCTTCCTCAGGACTGTAAACGGCGACAGATACAGGTCCGGACCATCGGCGACACAGCACGACCACGTGATGCAAGAACTCGACCGTTCCTTGGGTGCTCAGAGTTAAAGAAGGACCGCCTTCTTTTTCCCTGTTGAATAAATTAATCATATGTGGACTCAGAAGCATTAATAAAATGAAGAATAATCATGAGGATTACAGAGAGATACACACACAACAATAATCTTATTACATAAACGGAGTTGTTTTCTAGCATATATATGTATATTCTCTAAATGAATATTAAATTGCTAATATTATCATATATGTGTTTCATCTGTTTTTAACAGGTGCAAGATTCTAGTGATGCTAACTTCTATAAAACTCATAGTTTCTGGCACAAGTGAGTTTTAGTTTTGCAATCATCATACATAAATTAATATATAAACATTACCACCTCAGAAAACTATTAGCAGAGTAATAAGTAATGCTTATAAGAATTATTATGTGCATTTATTTTGAACTCTGCTCCTATTGGTTTTTTTTAAAGCATGTAATATTATTTTCTTACGTATAATTATTCTTAAGAAGTTGCCCTAATTTTGCGATTTTGATGTTTTTCTAAAGTAATTTTATTGTTAGTGACAATGGCTTAGTTCAATACTAAATATTTTATGGAACATCAAAGAAAATGAGACCAATTTATTCATTCGCAGTGGTTTCTGTAATTTTTCTTATTTAAAAAATCCCTTAAATTGTTAATTTGGTGTAAGCTAACAATATTTAAAAATATCAGCTAACAATATTAAGCTTACATACTATATTAATGTGCAGCATTTGTTTTGCATTCATGTATGCGAAAACATTATTTATTGTTTTTTTTTTCTTGTGCCAGCTTAGGCTGACAATATGGGGTTGCGCTGCTTCACTAATCCATATTGAACCATATTTGGTGTGGAGTCCAACTGCTTCTGTACACACATGTCATAGGGACCCGTTTATAGTGTAGGCAACCTTTCACACCTCATTCATACACAGAAAGAACAAAGACAGGATAGATAGATAGAGAAAGTACATCCATGCCCGAATCGGGATTCGAATCCAGGATCTCCCTATCCACAGTCAAGCACTCTGACCACTAGACAGAGCGGTCGGCATTGTTTATTGTTAACCGTGTAAAATTCGTAGTCAATCAGAAGATTGACTACGAATTTTACATTAATTTAATAATGGGATATAATAATGCGTAAAGTGAGACACTAACGGCCGTATTCACCAACCATAGTTAACGCACAGTTGAGGGTAAAGGGCGAGTTAAATCCTAAAACGTTATTCACCATCGCCAAAAGAGCGAGTAACATGCCAATTTTTTACCCATGAGTAACTCCTCGATTTCGCAGTGTTAAGTGCGAGTAAGCTCCTGTAGTAAACAAAAATAATGGCGGACGTGAATGAACGGTTTTATGAATTTGACGTTGAAGACTTAGAAAATTTGGAGTTTATTGAAAGAAGATCAAGAAATATTGTTAAAAATAGGCAAAATGACTTAGAAGATTTAGATAATGTCAATTTTCGAAGTAGATATAGGCTGAATAAGAACACTGTGGAAACTTTAACTGAGTGCTTAAGTCCGAAACTGGAATCCCGTAGTACGCGAAATCAGTCTTTAACACCGACAGAAAAAATATTAATCGCTTTGAGATTTTTTGCCACAGGAAATCAGCAGTTAAGCATCGGAGATTTAATCCGATGCAGCCAATCTTCTGTGAGTCGTGCAGTGACTGATGTCGCAAGAAGCTTGGCTGAATTACTCCCGCAGTACATTTATTTACCTGAGAATGAAGATCAACGAAGAGAAGTAAGTAAATTAACTGCACATATAATAACCTAAAAGCGAAAATATGCATTGGGAAAGGCTTATAATATGTAGAACAAAACAAATATTGGGTCTTTGTGTAGGTTTGAAAACATAATTTTTCTGATAAAAAAGATGTATACATTTTTTATGAAAATATTTCTGACTGTCATAAGTTACAATAAGTTGTATATTTTCGCTTTTATGGGTGTTAGTAATCTTATATTTTATCTGCTTTAGACTAATCTCTGTTATTCTTTGGTGAAGTATCAATAATAACATATCATTTATGCACTCATTTTAAAAGTTAATTGTTTTTTATCTTGTGTATTTTTAGAAATTTTCGAATAATGAAGTTAATATTAGAACTCAGCATTGCATTGCATATATAAGTTCATGCATGTATATTGAATCTAATGCTGCTATTCACAAACAATGCATGATAATCATAGAATTACGTAATCTGTTCCAAATTTTTAAAATTCTCTTCTGCTTGAAAAACATTAAATTAATGATATTATTTTTAATACAGTTATTATTTATTTTGGGGGACTTATAGAGATCATTGTCACAAAATTGTAAAAAAAAAATCGCAATAAAATATTAATTTTTTTATAAGAAAACCTTTGTTTGGAATAAATTTATTAAAGGCTGTTGCAATCCCTAAATAATGAAGTCTAACAATTTTAAAAAATTTCAAAAGCAAATAAATGGTACAGAGAGAAAACTCACTTCTACAATCAAGAAAAAAAAAAGAATGTGTAAATGCATCTGCTAAATTGCAAAAAAAAATTTGGTGAAATCCTTGCTATCTGCCTGTCGATAAGTTGCGCCAAGCTGGTTTATTGGTTAAGAAAGTTCCCTTGTACTTGTGCAACAAAATGTGATTGTACACATGCTCTAAATTTGTTTTGTATGCTAGTAAACTTAAAAGCATTTGATTAATAATGTGCTTGCTCTTGATTATTCTGTTATTAGTGCGAAAAGTAGAAATTAAGCCAAACCCAGGCTATCCAGAATTTTACCAAAAATTATTATTCGGTATAGGATTACTGAATGGTGTTATGTCGCAATGTGTTGACAATTAAGCAATTCGAGCGAAGTTAATTTTCTTTAAGAATTGACTTGCAATTTTGTTTGTTTTTATTTTGGGCTTACCTGAGCAGAAAACTATCAATTACTTTTGTTAACCATTCATTATATTGTTGTAGATGTTACTACAGTTGAAAGTATTAGTAATAAAGCAGATAAAAACATTAAGGCTACATTAATAGCTTTATTGAACTAATTTTATATTATCAGCATGAATTTAAAAATGTTTTGTTTTTAACAGGTTAGCACAAACTTCTATAGGTTGTGTGGATTTCCCTGTGTCATTGGCGCACTAGATTGTACGCACATTGAACTCCAAAGCCCTGGCGGAGATATTGGAGAGCTATTTAGGTGCCGCAAAGGTTTTTTCAGCCTTAATTTTCAAACATTAAGCGATGCGGACCTATTTATCAGAAATATTGTGGTACGATGGCCTGGCAGTACTCATGATAGTACTGTATTTGACAATTCATACCTAAGGGCACACTTGGAAACAGAAGTGCCCTTTAGGTATCATGTTTTAGGAGATAATGGGTATCCACTACGACAATATCTGATGACACCATTTCTACATCCTAATACAGATAGGCAAAAAAGATAAATTTAGCTTCTAAATTCTTTTCCTTATTTTGCTCAATGTAACAATGTTATGTAAGTGAGAAATATTATAGAGACATTTTACTGCTACACAATTACTCGGCAACTGTGTAAGGAATATAATTTAAACTATTCAATAGAAAAATTTATTTATTGTAATTATCTATTGAAAAAATAATCATTTAACTGATGTATCTGTATGTATTAATGAATTTACAAGCATTTTTAAAAACTTAGAATTATCAATTTTTCATTTTAGTTTACTAGTCAAGACAATTATTTAGAATATTGTGATTCTTTTCTAATTGCTGTATATTCCACACTCTCCTTTCAAACTAAAAATAAATCTTCAAATGTGTCAATATAACAAAAAAAGAATTGTTGTCAAATAGTAAATATTTATTTTCTCATTAATAGGTATAATACAGCTCATATTTTGGGAAGAAATGTTGTTGAGCGTCAGTACGGCGTTTGGAAACGAAGATTTCCGTGTGTTTCACTCCCTTTGCGCTGTAGTTTATCAACAGCTCAAACAATTATTGTAGCCACTGCTGTATTCCACAACAACATTTCGTTAACATTGGGTGATGAGTTTTCTGAAACTGAAATTACCTATCATGATGATGGTATGAATTGCATGGATCATGAACGTGCTGGTATTTCAAAAAGAATTGCAATTGTGGACACATATTTTTAATTTGTATATAAATTGTTTTAATAAGTTATATATACATTTACTAATTGCATATTGATTGAATCAAAATAAAAGTTAAATGCCACCTATTACTTTTTTATTTCATTGTTGACTGTAAATATTATTAATTTTATACAATAATATTGATTTTCATAATATAACTTCATTCCTTAACATTAAACCATATTTATTTTAAAAAATGCTAATTTCTTAAAGTTTGTCTTTATGATGTACTTTTTCTTTAGGTAAATTTAAAAATTTGTTGCTTTTGAGACTGTGACATCTTGCCATTTCTTTTATGCCATAATTTTGTCAATGGCTAACACATAAATAATAAAGATAATAAAAAAATTTTCCTGCATTATTTTTTGATTGAAATTTCTTGTGAATAAATTTATATCACTATTATATCTAAATTTAAGCTAATTTTTTAACACTGGTTTGCACATTCTTTAACATAATTTTTAAATAAACTAATGACTTTATATATTTAACTATGCACTTAAATTTTTTACAACTACTTTTCAGATAGAAAAAATTTTTTCAACTTCTATTTTATAAAATAATTATAACACCTGTAAATTTTATCTAAGAACAAACAATGCCTTAACATTTGCTAATGCTGTGCTCTGTAAAAAGACAATTTTTTTTCATGCAATGAAATGAAACTAATAAGTAAAATAAGTTGAAATTTTATTTACAATGTAACACCACATAAACATCTAATAAATAAACAATATTTATTGTTTACTTATTAGATGTTCATAATATGCAGCTTTCGCATAATTTGCCTTTATTTCTGATTTCAGTGCTTCAACTTTCAATTCATGTTCAATTTTCTGTCTTTTAACATTTAATTCATGAATTTCTTCTTTTCTTCTTTCCATTTCAATGTCTTTCATGAGAGCTGCATGCATCTCATTTTTATGCTGCATATTTGCTTCATGCTCTGATTCCAAAATGTTCCTTCGCTGCCTCTGCCCCTCTGAAATCTCTTTTGCCACAGCTTCAGAAGCATTAGGCCTTCGCTTTAAACCTTTTTTTCTTAAAAAGGGTGTTCCAGATGGAGTTTTAATGTTTTTATTATCCTCTGTTGAAAATTCCAGAGGTGCAACTGTTTCTGGTACAATCTGAAAAAATATGAAATAAATAACACACAAGTAATAATAATAATAATATGTATGAGATAAAAGTATCTATGCTTCAGCTTGCTAGGTAAGCATTCCTTAGTTGTAAATGAATTATAATGTTAATTATTTTTAATGTCTATTATTTACAATGTCTATCTCACAAAGAATGTTATAAGTTATATATAGCTATTAAGAGAACTGTATTAAAAAGTGGATTCAATATATTTTACTGTGGTTTCTTATATTTACAGAAGCAAAGAGATAAATATTTTATAAGCTATTATTTAATATACATTTATATAAAATAATTCATAAAATTACTTACAATTTCAATATTTGTGTTTTCAACTGAGGAATTCTCTACCTGAGGTTCTGAACACTCCACTACAGTTTCTAAAAGAAAAATCTAAATTTAAATTTCCATCCCTTCATACACAATATTTTTAAATTGTTTCTTATAAAAGGAATGATTTCTAGTTTAAACTGTAAATAGTTTTACTATAATTTATATCACTCATTTATGGAAACAAAATAAATGTATTTTATATTTTACCATACAGATGTATTATAAGACTTTAATTATTAAATTTAAACTTGTAAATATATAACTGTGACATATGAAATAATTATTATAGCTTTTTAACAAATAAACATTTTACACAAACATGAAACATTTACTTTACATACATTATTTGTTAATACTAATGTTAATATTTTTGCCCAAATTTTTATACATATTTTTATAGTTTACATTTAAATTAACAAAATATTAAGTATTTTATTATAGATTCACAATAGATTACATTGAATATATTTATAATTACACACACATGCCATATATAATTAAAAGTATACATTTAATCAAAAGTTTTTTTTTCAACATATATGTAATATTAAATATAAATAAGAATTTTTCTTACCTTGACTTGCCGATGTCATTTCTTGATATCTGAAATCCGAATCAAAACCACAATCCAAAGGTTCTGTGACCAAACCAATGTCTTGCACTCGTTGATCAATTTCAGTTGAAATTAATTTGGTTTTTCCACCACCTGTCTTAAAAATTTCTACTTGATCCGCAGCTTTATGTTGCTGGGATAGTTTTTTTTAAATTTTTATATTTATCTTTCAATTGGGAGAGTGTCCTTTTATAAACCCCTGCTACCGCATTGAATTCAAGGAATATTTTCTCCCACGCTTTCTTTTTTTATTTACATTGCTTATGCAATTAGTTTTTTTACAGTTAATTATGTCACTATATTTATTCACAATATTCAAAAGAATATTAATTTCATGTGGGGTGAAATTTAATCGTTTTTCCATTTTGGCGAAGCGTTTACGATCAGTAAAACGCGGGTAAACAAATATAATGTCACGTGATCTAAATCCGGCCAATCAGAGATCGTCTTACATCTCGTGCACAGATTACTCTTGAGTTGGTTTACTCGGGGAATTCATCGTGTGGTGAAGAATCGGGGAGTAAAGCGAGGGGTAAGTTAACTCTGTGGTAAGCAACTCGCAGATTATCCAGTGTTTGGTGAATACGGCTGTAAAACTTTTAAACTTAAGGACATTGAAATGTGTGTGTTTTTGACTCACGTATGTCTTAATATAATAGTACTCCATCCGAATCTATTAGGATCGGTATCCATTCGGATAATAAAATATTTAGTTTATTGGATTTCCTTAAATATGGGTCCATTTCGATTATTGTTGTTGAAAATGGGAGAAAATCCTACATGTATTTTAAAGAAAGATAATTTTGAAAAGATAAAAGGGCAATCTTTACATGTTAAGATACTCACAAGAGCTGCACATTAATAGAGTATGTAAGTACAGCGTTGTAAACGAAAGTGATTGCGAGTCAGAGTAAGCTGTTTCTCTGTCTTCATCCGTTTTCGGGCAGAAATGTCACGCGTCAGTTACACAGGGAGAATTCGCACGTGGTCACACTCAGGCTGACACTACATCCACTTCAAAATAGTTTCAAAGCAAGCAAATGTTTCACTAGCTAGATGGCTCCATGTCTGTTCCAACTCGGGCATTGATGTAATCTTCAACATTTTCAGACCATCATCAGCAATTTGAAATCCAATGTCTGACTCATAATCCATTCTCCTATATTTTAAACACTAACTTCTGAACATCCAGGAATTTTCAAAAGAATGTTCCTGATTCCTACAAACCAAAGTCTCTTTATGCCTCATTCTCATCTTCTTCCTTTTTTCTCATGTTCCTTCTCTTCTTCAGTGTAATTCAATTTTCTAAAACTGTGAAAGCGATTCGGATAATCAGCGATACAGATAAACGATGTTCGGATAATCGGAGAGTTCTACTGTAATTTTACTTTTTACATTTAATTTTGTGAGTGTTCCAATAGAAAGTAATACCTGCGGTATGTAATATCCAATATCGCTTACAAAGTAATACGGCAATATGTAAAAATTGATTTTTATATGTATGAAAGAGGAATGTTTCTCACTTACCTCTCCTTATTATTTAAAGAGGTTACACAATAATTGGAGTAAATCAATTCTCCCTGGGGACAGTCCTTTGCATTTCGCGCAGCTATTATTGCTGTGGCGTTTGAACGGGGTGCAGCAGTGGATGCATTGCGGGGCGGCGATGTGAGAAACGCTTGAGCTGCAGGTCTGTGCAGGCGGACAGCTTTGTATATGAAACAAAGGGTGGTTAGAGAGAGTGAGAGAAGCAGGAAAGTCTTCCTCTTGACCATGAACAGGCGGCTCTCTGGACCGGGCGCATCAAAACTCACAGAAAGAGGCGCGGAAAAGCTTCTCTTCTGAAATGAATGCCACAAGTTCTGAATGTGTGCTCTTTTAATTCAACAGATTTTTTTATGCCAGAAATAAGTAACTTATTTAATATGTGCCACATACCTCAAATAAATCCCTTTGTAATAATTAGTTTAGAAAAAGCAATATTTTGAAATGATTACATTATATTAACATTGGAAATAAAATCGTGCAGTTCAAACTAAATTAAAATAAAAATATTTATATCGATATTTCTTTCATATAAAATAAGTTCTCTTATTTCATATGAGAGGAATCAGCATTTATTTCATATCTCAAATAAGGTATGATTAGCAAAGAAATATTTACGTTCTCTCAGACTATATGAACCAAAACAATTTTAATGATGTAATAAATGTGCAAATTTCCAAATTTTAAAAAAAGTTATTGATTTAAAATAAAAGGTTAAAATATTTATAAAGATTAAGGTGTAAAGTTAATAATATTATATATATATATATTGAAAGTTTTCATGAATCTTACTAACGCGATGCATAAAAACTGCCTAAAAATATTTGTACACTATAAATATTTTTTCACACTCCTTGTAAGTAATCAATTCTATTGTTTTTCCGAAAGGAGGATTTAAAAATTTAACGCAATTTCATTAAGCAGAGAAATTTAGCTCAGTCATAACGTAAAACTAAATAAATGAGACACACATTATGCTTATTTAAAAATAAGTTAATGAGTTGGGTATTTAAAATGAAAAATAATATATTTAAAAAATATTCACATTCTCTTATAATCCGAATAAAATGCAAAAGAATCCGTAGTTTTCTGTTTGTTCTTTTGGGTTAATTATTTAGAAGAGGTACACTTGTGTGCAACAGAATACCACGGCAATTTGAAAGTATTACCCTGTTTAACACCTTTTCTTCTTGTTTTCATGATTAATATGTATGATTCTTCTGTAAAACGCTCAATACGCATATACATTGTACAATATGTACTTAATAACAATGAGAATAATATTTCTTCGCAAAGTTATTAACAAACTCATCAAAAACAATAAATTCTGTTTTTTTAAGTGTGTTTGCTGAGGCTCCCGAAAAATAAATGTCCAATTATTAAACAGAAAAAGGACGAATACTTCCTCCCAGTATTTTTAATGAATATACAAGAATGTAAAAATGTGTAACAGTTTGAGGCTTTATATGTCTGTTATTCCATGGTTACTTTTTGCATGCGAGTGTTAAGTTGACTCGGGTTAACATTTTGAAATGCACCACAAAAAGTAGCCATGCCAGCGTCGAGACTTGAACTCATAAGCTATTGGATTGAAAGTCAGCGCTAATCATTTTGCTAGAAACTCAGTTGTAAAATTTAGAGGTTTAGTTTAGTTTGTCGCTTTTTTATGGGGTTATTTAACCAAAAGTTACTTTTTTAAGTAAATTCCAACATGCTACTAGCATATAAACCAGAGGTGAGTCTCCAACATGCGAACTATTGTGACTCTAAAGGCAAAATCTAATCCTTTGTTTGACATCTCGGCTAAAATTTTGTGAAAAATATTAATAGAAACATAATTAAAATCTCATAAATGGATTTATGTTTATTCAAAATTTCGTAATCGTTTTGAAAAATGAACTCTTAAAATTTATCCCACCAGGTGGATTTGTTTTAGATATTTACAATTATTTAGTATTACAGTTTGATATTTTTGGAATTTAAAATTTAAGAATAAATAGAGCATAAGGACTTAGCAAATAGTTTTTAAGCACATATAGACTAATTTATCTAATATTTAATGAATAAAAGACTTTGCAATACTTATGACCAAATACAAGACTGGGAAATAATCATTAAATAAAATTTTTTAACTAGAAACAATTATCTTTTAAACTTAAATGAAAGGGAAAAACACTTTCTACATTGTGTTTATAAACAGAATTTTATCAAAAGGTTATAAATATAAGAAAAATTATTTCCATAAAATTTATAAATACAAGGAATTCACCTAAGAGATTTATTATAGAAATTTTATTAAAAAATAAAAATGATTTAACTTAAAAAAACCAAAAATCATAATTCATGCAAATTTAATATCGTACTTAAGATAAAAAGAAGCGTTTTAAATGCAACACTCTTTACCTCCTTCTTTGAAGTCCCTTGGACGTCTCCGTTAACGCGACTTTTTATCACGTCTGACCTTTAAGTAATGGCTAAAAACACAATGATGCAATGGAGGCCTGCCGTGTATATTTACACCCCACCGTCATCCGCCCTCCGCGAATTAAGAGGGTGTGGAAGGCTAAATAACGCTCACCTAGTGTGATACGGAAATGAATAGAAGGTGGTGTCCCTTTCCCCCCCCCTGGGACCTTCATTATTTAAGTCGCAATTAACTTCAGAAGCATCGATAGCAGAAGAGAAATATTTAAGATACTGAAATTTTCAAAATGACAAAGATGATCTTTCCCAAATCTGAGATTCTAAGCGTATTTCATTTTAAACATTAGAGGATTAAATGTGGATTAATGTTTTACAAACATGGATTTCAATTTTTATCAATGCGAAAAATAATAATGGAATTCTAGGAATATAAATAGAATTTTTAATAGATCCCTTGTTTAGCAGTTAGTTTCTTATGTGTGTGTGTGTGAAGCCTTAAAACATATCATCTGAATTCCACCCCTCTTTGAGAACAAATTTCAAGGGGGCAAATTTCCTTCATCGAAAAGTTTAAGAGTCAAATATGTGCTCTTGCATCCAATTTTATATTGTAAAAATTAAAAAGATTTTCTTAAATTTCAAATATTTTGCTACATAAATATTAAATTTTAAACTTTTATAGAACGAAATCATAGGATTGAAATAGTGACGTGGAAAAATAGTTCTTTTCTAATTGAAGTTAATCAATAGGGTTAAACAGAAAAATTAACTGGATTTTTATTTTGAGTTATTCTAGTTAGAATTCAGTACTTACATTTTTATTTGGTTTACAATCGATAAATGTTTCTATCAAAAAATGTGGTAATCAAAAATACACGATTCATGCTATGCTCACAATTCATTGATAAAATTCTGTTATCCCATAAAAAACCATAAACTTCAGTAAAACTGCTATCTATTTGTTTACATCCAGTAGATAAAAAATTCATGTTAAAAGAACTATATACTGCTGAAAATTTTTCATTTAGAAAATTGTTTTTAGAATTTTAGAGAAAAGTGGTTCAAAATTTTGCACTTGAGCTGATAAAAATGCAGAATAAAGCAAATAATCTAATGACAGAATGTGATATGTATTGAAACACTATTTCATTTCTGTTCACAGTAAACAGGACCACACTTGATAATGAAAAGTGTCTAACTTAATCTCCCAATTGGTCTTTTTAATGATTGATCAAGATGAGAATTATTATAATCCCTGAGCGGTTTGCTTTGCTTTCTAGTCTACAATCAATTCTTACAAACTATATCAGGCAACTATGATTTAAAGTAGACGCCCTACCGTGACAAACATTCACGGCCGAGGCGAAGTCAAATCTATGAGCTGTTAACAGGAAGCCCAGAAATTTTACGTTGGTTATTCATTGGTTTTACATTTGATACATTGGTTATTAATTGAATGGAATTTAACTTTTTGTAAGCATTATAATAATAACCAATACAGAATGCAATTAAGTATTACCTTGGTGGAAAATAGCTACTTATCTGTCTCTCGGTGGTCATTTTTTTTTACACACAACAAGGTTTTGGACCAACATCTAAACTTCAAGCTACTACAAACATCCCCGTCAGACTATGGTGTCTACAAACTGTTGAAATAAAGGTCAGAGACGAACAATTCAGTTGCTAAGTTGGTGGAAAATGGCTAACAAAAATATATTTTGAGGTAACACAAGAGATATTAGATTGTGTTGATTTCTCTTCTGATGTGTATTTTCTTCGAATTATTGATTTATATTAGATGTTGATTGGAAGACTATTTCCATTAGTAGTAATCAAAAATGGCAATAGTCTTCCAATCAACATCTAAACAGAGAGACGAATCTCTTTATACCTACAGGAAAAGCAGAATGATAACGTTGGTCACAAAATCTTTTTCGGTTTGGTTTGTTTGTCGCTCAACGGTCATTTTTTGCACATGAGAGCTAATTAGACCGGGACTTACGGCTTAAAGTGTATTACGAATCACTACAAACATCCATGCCTAAGGTGGGATTTGAACCAATGAACTGTTGAACCGAAGGCAAGAGCGCTAACCATTCGGCTGCCAGCTCGGCCAAAATCTCCTTCAGCACGCGGAAGGTCAGAACACTTCCGAGTAGTTGACGTTTTCCTGTAACTGTTACAATCCTAAAATCTGATTTAATTAGATGTAATTAAAGAGTGATGGGATATTATAAGTCCTCAATATAAAATGTCTAATTTAAAGATCTGTTTATTGTTTATGTTCGGAAGAGTCCCGAAATATTCTCAAGCATGCGCAATACTTATAGCACACGTGAGTTTGAGCCTCCCCAGTTATTTTTTGAACGAAGCGAGTGATCTAAAAGCAGATAAAGGAAAACTTATTTGATGAATGAGGTAATTAGCTTTAATTATAGATGATAAATACAATTTTTGTTTGATTGTAATATAAATTTTGCTGTTTGTAAGTGAGCTTTCGAGCATTTCTTAAAATATCTTTGGGTATTCCATCGGCATTTTGATAAATACTCTAAATTTTTCATTCAACGTTTGAAGTCAAAACATTTTCAACTTTTTGAAAACAAGAAGTACATTTTTAAAGGCTTTTATGTATTATTTTTATTCTCATGAAACAAATGGAAATTTTATGAAAATTGTCGAAATTTTATGTAAATTACATACACACCGTCTGAAATATTTTGCAAATATTGCTATCAAAACTTTATTTTAAACAAATAAAGGCACAGAAACGAAGTTCTGATGGGCGTAAGAAAAACATGTTTTCTTAAATAATTTCTTAAAAAATTTATTAGTATCCTATCCAGTAATTTAAATCCATAATCACACAGGAAAGCAATGGATTTAAAATTTAAGCAATGGATTTGTTTTTTTTATCGTATGAAGAATTTGTTCGATCGCTACATTTTGAAGCAGATTTGAAATGAAAAATCAAGTTCATTGATCATTTCCAAGGAGTGTTGCCAAAAAAATCAGTCATGAACTATATATTTTGGTATAATTCTCATTTTTGCTTATCATAACTCTCTTCGAATAAGTTTTTCAGAAATAAAAGTTTTCCTATATTTTTGATATTTGATATAAATAAAAAGTCCATCTCACTCTTGCACATTGAATAGATAATATCAAAAAATTAAAATTGCTTTGTAATGCATAATCACACAATTCAGTTCTCATCACGTGACCTTGATTCTAAATGATGGAATGGTTAACACCATTGCCTTATCAGAAATAGGTAGCCGGAAGTTGAGTGAACAATTCAATGAAATCAGTTCACTTAAATCAGAAAATTTTTAGTTGTTATTAATTCATTCCTCACGAATATTTTCTTTAAGCATCTGTTTCAAGACCTGTTTCTTGGAGCAGCATTTTTTCATAGAAGTATTAAATAGCAATTCACTTAATAACCACTAAAATCCCAATCTTTCACAGACAACGTTGATGCTGGTAGAAAGGAAGCATAATATTGCATAATATTTTATTCAACTATGATATGAAACTTTAGAAGATTAAATCTCAATTTGTCTCTTTACATATGAAAACAAAGTTAAGTAAATCTCTCAAAATTAAAAAAATTGTCAATAGAATTAATTATTTCAAATTCTCTTTGAATTTAATTTTTTTTCGTCATTTCTTATAAAGTTATTTCAGACACAAAATTTAGAAAAGAATTTTTTGGATTCAGAAAATATTTTTATGCAAATGTTATGTAATTTGAAAAACATCAAAAATCTTATTAGCAAACATTTTCAAACAAACACATTAATTAGAGATTATAGCAGTTTGGCAAGTTTCTACATTTTGTTACGAGTTAAAATCATTAGATTTGAATGATTAGATTAAGTGCAAATCATTAGATTAAGTGCGGGATATAATAAGAAGTATGCGTATGCAAATTTTTTTCCACGTCGGTTCATCGCGTGATAGCGTTCATAAGTGCTTTAAAGGTTTTGACGCTTGTGAACAGTTGTTGTTGTTTCAAGTCAAAGTTTTACAGGAAAGACTTAATAGACGAACTTGAAATTTTTAGCATGTCTTCCCGACATCACTTAGATCATTTAACACGTGACCGAATTATTGGAAAGATCAAAGAAGGGCGAAAAATAACAGATGTTTTCAGGTGTTGCCAGGAAGTTCAACATCGCTCACAGCTTTGTTTCACAGCTGTGGAAGTCATATAAAACTACTGAATGCGTAGTAGGCGGTATGGGGGAGGTCGTGTTAGAAGTACGACGCCTGCAAAAGACAGATATATCGTCCTATCCGCAAAAAGGAACATGCACACCACAGCTCAGCAGGTGGCAAATCAGTTTCTTGCTGCCTCAGGAAAGCAGATCTCCCGGTAAACTGCTGCCAGACGTTTGAGGAGAGGAGGACTATACGCCCGCAAACCTGTTGTGTGTCCCATTGACCAGACAACACCGTACTGTCCGTTTGCAATGGTGTCGTGAGCATCTCAATTGGACTCAACAGGACTGGGCATGCGTACTATTCTGAGATGAGAGTAGATTCAGTTAGTCATCGGGTTATAGACGCCAACTGATCTGGCGCGAGGGTGGTACTACTTATCGTCCAGAAAATATCCAGGAAAAGGACCGATATCCGATATGCAGTGTCATGGTGTGGGTCGGCATCGTGATCAATGGCCGCACGCCTTTATATGTAGTTGCGAATGGAACTATGACGGGCCAACGATACATTAATGAAGTTTTACTTCCTTATGTTCGTCTTTTCCGTGGTTCTGTTGGTGATAAATTTGTATTTATGGACGACAACGCAACACGTAATTAAACACTCGCTGTTCAGGATTGTCTAGACAGCTAGGGTATTCAACGTCTCGTATGGCCATCACGTTCTCCATATCTAAGCCCCATTGAAAATGTTTGGGATGCTTTGGGGAGGCAAGTTGCTGGTCGAAACTATCCTCCGGCAAACAAGAACACCTTCATTCGTGCACTCACAGAGGAATGGGATAAATTGCCTCAACAGCTACTGGAGAATGTTGTGCAAAGTATGATACGACGCGTGGAATGTTGCATCACGACGCGTGGAATATATATCTCGTACTGATGCCTTTATTCAAGGTGCCTGCTGACTTTTAGATGCATTGTTTCATTTTTTTCGTATGCAGCATCAATTGAAAATTTTTTTCTTTCAAATGTTTCACAGATTTCACAGATGTGTGTGAACTGTGTGGAAACTATATTTTATCCTACTAGGCCTCATGTCTCGTTTAATGTTATGCTGCATAGCAATTTGTGATCTGTCCTTAGCAATTGTCCAGCAGTGTATTTATTTATAAAAACGAAAATTTATTTTTTAGTTTTACTAACACAAATTTAATGAAATATTGACCACATTGAAAGAAAGATAAATTTAATTTATTTGTCATGCAACGATTTTTTTTATATCAGTGTTAATTTTGTTTGTCGCTCAATGGTAATTTTTTGCACACAAGGGCTAATTAGACAGGACTTCTGGATTAAAGTGGATTCCAAACTAACATTCAATCTACAGGTGATATGCAAACTGTTAAACGAAAGGTTCAGTGCTAATTTAATCAGGAACGACAGTTCAATGTCTCCAAACTTTTGAAAATTGTAATTAGAATCACGAAAGTTGAAGATCAGAACGCAGGCATTACACTTTGTACTTGGTCTAATCAACATGCATGCGTGAAAAAAACTGTTATTGTGATAAATTTTCAAGCATAGATTTTTTTTTGAAGTAAGAGAAATCCTCCTTAATTAGATTAAAATAAATTATAAGCAAGTTTTAAGGTATAATGAAAAACTACACAAAATTTGTTAAAGTGTTAAAAGCGTATTTACATGTTAAAAAAAATAGCTATAACAATGAAATGAAAGTTTTTTTTTTTTTTTTAGCAATCAGTTTCTACTTTTTAGAGCTTCTTAAGATCCCATTGTTTCAAATAATTACTAGATTCTCCTATCTTCTAATGAACTGCATTAAGACGATCCGAAGATACAATCTCCAGAAAGCACACATGCTCTAATGTAGTAAATGTTCTTTCAAAATGCGAAAATATTTAGCTATTCATAATTAGGAAATACAATGCCTTTTTATGACTTATTTATATTTTGCAGAGTTATATCTAATAAATTGATAAGTACTCTATTATTTTTTCTTGAGAAATAATTTTACTTGAACTTTAAATCAAGTAAACAATAGCCGAAAATTGTACCCCATGCGTTTGCTTACCAGGCATAAGATGTCAAGTAAATTTATTTCATTATCAATTTAAATTTTTGTTAAACTGATTGCTTTTCTTCTACTGAGTATAAAATTATCAGAAATACTCGTTGGAAAATTATATCATGTTTAAACGAAACAAAACTGGAAAGATAGTTAAAAACTCTCTTTAGGGATATACTATCAAGCTATTTTTATCACATTAATTATTAAATGAATACATTTAAAACTCAGTATAATAGGCTTAACAAACTTAAAGGAATCATTCTTTTACACAAAACTTTTACGACTCCTTTGTTTTTTTAATTATATAAAGAAAAGTCCCTAAAATTTTAACTTTAATATTACCATTGACTTTAAAATAAAAGTAAAATTATACACATTGCAATTACTGAACCATTTAACAAAATGAAATTATAATAAGAGAATTTAATGATTTTAAATAAATTAACATTTTATCGAAATATTCACAGAAATCATTATCTGCAATCCTTTATCACTTAATTTCATATTTCTTTTGAGTTTAAAATTTACTACGAAGGCGCATGATTTTTAAAGCTTATTTCTTTTCTTACATGGAAGGGTTTTCTGTTTTTAAGACAATGTAAAATAATAAAAATATTTTTTGCTAAACTAAAATTTATGCAAGTTTATTTCTATTTGGCTTTATATAATATGGGTAGCTAAATTAAAGCCCCTTTATTTTTTTAATAACTGGAACTTGTTAACAGAAATTAAATAAATCATCTTCAGATGTAATAATTAGGTAAACACACATAAATTTGCTGATTTTTGATAAAAACGCCTCACATTATCTAACAGTTTTTTTAACTATTGTTTATTTTTATTCATCCTTCTTAATTACTTTGAGATACATAATTTTTTAATAAATAATATTTATAGCATTGTATGTTGCATATTTAGTGATTACTATGTTTGCATCTTGAAAATAATTAGAATGTATAACATTTTATTGAAGCATTATTTAAGGCTTTCCTCGGGCATCCAATTTCTTGAATCAGCATTTCATTGCATCAGTAATTTCATTTATTCTTTGAACCAAAAATCCAATGCCTATAAATAAATAAATGGAAAACAGTTTCCGGGATTTACTTTTAGGATTTACTATATGTAGTGTTTTTCAACTGTATTTAATTTTATTAAAAGAATTAAAACTGATAACATAGCTGATGAAAATTTAGCTAGGAGAGAATTCCCAATTATGATACATTTCAATTAGATTAAAGAATGTAGAATGGAAGAGGTAAAAGAAAAGTAAAAGATATTTACTCTTAATGAAAGTGGAATGTTCAATAAACGTTTAAAATGATTGTTACCAGGAAACCGACCAGGGATGTTGCGTAGGTGATGACACAAACTCCAAAAGCAAGCAGCGCGAAACAGTGTTGACCACTTCACCAGCCGAAAAGGTTTGCCATGATTTATCGTGAATAACGGCTCTGACTTCTCACCCTTGCTAAATCAGCTGCATGTCGTGCAACCATGAGACAAACACGCTCTCGCGCGTCGCTCTGGGGGAGGAAGCGACCGGAAACTCGGAATCCAAAAGGAAATAAATCGCGTAATACTGCTTGATTTGTGCTCGTTATGCAGTATTTCGTACAATCTTATTCCGAGTCGGTCACGAGAGAGCTCGTTTTCAATTTCCATCGCTTTTTTTTTTAAATGGAGCGTGTTTGTTTTATAGAATTCATTTGCGTGAGGTTACACCCTTTAACTCGCGCGGGAAGCTGTAAGTTTTGCGTACGTCCTTTGAAGCCAGCTGTTTTGGTAATGGTCGTACCATTAAGTATTTTGCATGCATTTACTGAGGGAGGAGTTAGGATGTGAGTTTTGCGTATGTATTTGAATGTTGATTAAGACATCATTAGAAGGAATATTTTTGCGTGGCTTCGTGTGATAAAACCAACGCTTTTATTTTTTTTATTTTTGTTTTTTCAAAAGTTTTTCAAATATCGAAAATAAAAGAGTGGGAAAACTGAAATACTGAAAGTTATATTTAACAAAAATTAAAAATTTATTTAAATTATAATTCTGTATACACTCGAATATTTTAAATATAAGTGAAATGCTAACTCCAATCAATTTGGAACTCATTAATTTTGATAAAATAATCCATTGTCAGTAAACAGGTTATAAAAGAATTTTACAATTGATTTAAGAAATCTAGTAAAATATCCTTACTTCTACCACACAGTAAGTCTTATACATATAAAGGGAAAATAATATTTTTATTATCCATGGTGACAAAAACTATTATATATACAATTTCTCGTAATATATATTTCAATGTCTTTTATAAGTAATAATTTCTGAATAAGAGTTTCAAAAATGTGTGTACAATTATAGCCTCTGTTCATAGAATGAAGTGCGAAGATGTGTCTATAAACTTAATCATGCAAATGACTGGAAAAAGTTATATCTCTATTTAAAGTGTGAAAAAATTGTCCTTTTTCTTCACATGAGAATTAATATTAATTCTTCATGGCTTAAGAATTAATTTTCATACTTATTGGCCAAAAATTATTATCTAACAATTACAGCTTCCATTTATGATTTACGAATTGATAAAATTAAAGAAAGTATATCTTCAATGTATGATAATACAATTCAATTTGTTTTAATGCCGAATTTTTGCCAAACATTAAATTGAGAAAAGTGTCACAGAATATTGAAATTTATATCAGGATGTTGGCCACTGATTAACTTGAAAAAGAAATTTCATTTCAAAATTTTGATTGATGCGTTTGTAATCAATTTAAATCATACTCAACGCTGATTTGAACTGCCTGTAAAGCTGCTTATGACACCATACAATTAATTTAAATGATGTATCCACAGAACTTTCCCCGCTTCATTAGTAGGGTTTCTTAAAATTGCCAACTGCTTGTTACTACTTGAAGTGGAATAAAAAAACATTTAAGGTATTTACTTTTTATTTTCCATTATTTTATTTTATTTATTTATTTATTTATTTTGCTGACATAAATGCTTTACGAAATATATTTACCATTTTCCAATTCTTGAAAAGATATTGTTTTTACCCTCTCCAGCGAATGTGTTTTCGCTTTTCTCAATGCTTCACTAGTTAGAAATACATTGGAACTCAAATAAAAATAATCTAGATTTGAATATTAAAAACTTCAAATTTTAAAGAGTTTTCAAACATTATATATTTTGTTTGACTATTTTTTATGCAATCTATATGTGAGATTTCATTTTGTATTGCATTATTTTAAAATGTGGTTAGTTAAATTATTTTCTAATTTTTATACTGATGCAACTGTTGTGCCCTTTATACGGAAAAATTAATTACAAGTGACATTTTTAATTATTTGGAGATTTTGTTATACTTTGGGGATTTTCTTAGAAATGTCGCATACAAAAATGTATCTAATTTATGTTCCGTTGTTTTAAAAAATATAAAGTTTGTTACAAGAAAGTTGAATCCTCGAACTTTATATATAACTACACTTTTACCCTTGGTAAAATTCAAACTAAGTAAATATGTGGTAAGATGAACCAGATGTAAAATGATTCAAACTATGTCTTCAGGGAAGCAAATGTATTTAATTTGATATAGATAAATTATTTATGGTATCTAAACATTCTTTACAGTTCAATTTAGCGACAAAAACAATATTAATTTTTAATATGCTTTCGAAAGTTTCCTTTAGATAAATAAATAAATCTATACCGATTAAACGTGAAATATATTTATGTCAAACATGAAAGTAATCACTTAGTCCTTCACTGTCTGATTTAAACCATATGTAATTTTAAAATATTCCAGAATAAAAATACGTTATATAAGTTAAAAAATTGGATAAAGATTTAAAATTTTTAACTATAGTAAATTTAAATCCCGAATGGACACGGTAAGAGTTGTAAATTGCTGAAGTTAACATGTTTGCAACGAGAAGGAAACCCGAGAGCTGAGGTCGTGGTGCAGAAACACCGCCTACGCTCCCAGAAATGTTCAACATCTGTATCCAAATAAAAACTTTAATGGTGGAAGTGATTTTGCACATTACAAATTTCGAAAACCCATAAATAGATGGATGGAAGAGCGCTCGATTAACTGACATTTTAATGGTTAGAATTTCGCAAGTCCAATGGAAAAATTCAAAACTTAAGATACTTGAAATTTAATTCAGATGAAAGCGAAGCATTAGAGAAGTTTAATTTTGAATCGGATAGAAGCTCAATTCAAATAATGAAACTTTTGATGAAATGACTGGATATGTGAATTAAAATTCATAAGATTGCAAAAAATCATTCTACAAATTCAAATCCAAAGTATTAAAGTTCAAAAATTCAACAAAAACCATGTTCAGTTATGAATTTTATTAGAAAAAAATTAAAGGAAAGAATAAGCTTTTTCAATTTACTATAAATATATTCTCAATCTTTTATCATAAAGTTTAAAAATGATAACCTATGTTTTATGTGCACCCATAAAAATAAAATTTAGTGCAAAAATAAAAATTTAATAGAAAAATTAGCTTAAAACTTTCTAAAGAAATGCCTTTTTGATTAATTTTGATTATAAACATTTTCGTTCATGAGGTTTATATGTACTCTTCTGACAGAAGTACAAAATGTTTATGTTATGTTAACACAAGCGAATAAATCAAAATACCTCATGGTTTTAAAATTTCTGTTTCTCTTGCAAATTAATTCTCACAAAAAATTAAGCTATTCATTTTCCTTAGTTTCGTAGAATATATCTAAATAATGTTCTGCTATTGGATTTCAATTTTAAAAAAAATTTGAAAAGTCAAATTAATAAATAATTTAGATATTAATTTCAACGTTAATTGCATTTTAAACATTCCATAGAAGTTCATCGTAAATGGAATTTATCATTGATATAAATTGAAGACACCTTTAGAAAAATCAACCAAATTATATATAAATTGAAGCTTATAATTAATTAAACGGTTATTTTGGGTTTATTTATGCAACAGAATAACAAGTAAACGTATTCAATATCTGCAGACGTTTTTTAAGTTTGTGAATATTTGATATTTTTAAATCTGTTCTGTAATTGGTTCCAATACTTAATTTTTATCTATGGAACCTTTTTCTATTTAAATTAGGATAGCTTAGACTAGTTTAGAGACTACTTGAATGCATAAGACATTGTAAAATATTTATATAAAGTGAGGAAAAGTTGTAGAGAACATTTAACTTTTATTGTAAGCTGAAATGAGAAAATGTTAGCTATAAAAACATTCCATAACAGTTTTCATATAAATTAATATTCTATGTAAACAATAATTATCAAAGAAATATTCAATTTGAATGGTATAATTGTTTAGCTACAATGCTATCTAAGATTAAATAATAGATTTATGTTCTTCATAAGTAAATAGAAACATGTGAAGAAAAAATCTGAATCACGGTAAGTTTTTTTTATATCATGATGTTAATCTTCAATACCCGTTTGTATCTGAGCCTTTTCAGGAAACCGAATTAACAATGGTATATCGTATGATCATTAATAACTAAGCTTCCTACTCTTGCACTTAATGATCCAATCTCTGGTGCAGTGTTTGGTCAGTTATTGAGTAGATTGCCAAATATAGAGAAGAAATACATTTGACAGGATTCAATTGAAATTTCTTTTAATGCCAAATAGAAAATATATTTGACGTTACTCACTGAAGTTAGGTTAAGAATTGCAATTCATTTCAGCATCATATGGCAAAATAAAGAAATCAATAAGGAAGTGAAAATAAACTGTGGTTTTTTCCTAAATGCCAAAAAAGCATTCATTGCTCAAGTTTTTAAATTTTTTTCTATATCTTACTTTATAATTATAGATTATACGATGTGTAAATTAAGTATACACACACATGCTTGAATTGTCTTCCATCCAAGTTATGCGTCGAAAGGGGATGTAATACACCATCCTGATCATGGGTCCAAATCTGACTTCACTCCCATAAACCGTATCTTGTGTATAATTGGAGGCTCTTAGTAGGAGAAAATAAAATTTCATAAAATCAAATTAGGGCTTAATTCAAATTTCAAACAACAGAATTTTAAATTAGAACATTTAAGTGAGACACAATCTGAAGCATTACAGAATAAATCAGGTGTTCTATATCAATACATTTAGTCTTTGAAAGAAAAAAATTCAAGGTCATGACATTCAAAGTTTATTGGTTACTTACGATCTTATCAAAGTTCATCTCATCTGAATGTTACCCAGGCTGACGCAGTTCAATTGCTTCTCAAGGCTGTATTTACTCAGAAATAAATTTAGAAATACAACGACATCAATTCTTAATTTTTTTTTTATTATTTAAAATCGTAAGTAATCTAAAAGAAAATTTGTATTAACCTTTCAATTTTTTTTTCTAACTGCACTTTGATCTGGCAATAATTTAAATAATCGTAAATTTGTATCATCATCAAAGGCATGAAAAATAAACAATTGCTTTATAATTTAAAAAAAATGTGTTGTTTCGTACAGAAAATCCGACATTTTAGATTATTATTCTTCAGATTTTTTAGATTTAACAGAAACCATGTAGATAAATAACTAATCATGAGAAGATTTTTAGCAAAATGTACTTAACAAGATGATTGATAAAAGACCTGAAAATATTTAGATTCTTATCTGTCTCAGCAATTAAAAGTGATAAATTTCTATCTCAAAAAGATGAAGTACCAAAGAGAATTTGGGAGTGAAATAACCTGTTATAGTTAAGTCACGTGTATAGATCAGTTTAAAAATCTTTATTGTTTACTCTCAGATGTAAATATATTGCAGTTTTTTTTTCTATGAAGAAGCCGTGAATGTATTTATTGCAAAATATTATCTCACATTGTTAATAAATAATACTAATAAATAATTAAATAAACCGGGGACAATAACAGAATATTTTCGTTTGTAATAAACATGTATTAAATATTTTTCAACTGAAATCCGAAGATTTTAACTTAGATTTTATATTTAATTGGAACTGAATGAAATTTATGTAAAAAATACAATTATACTGAAACTTTAATAACATAAATACCTTCAGATATCTGGTCAATAAATACACTGCAGATAGGATTGTCTTGGTAATCAACTTCTTGTTTTCAGGATTAGATAAATGTTTTAGAAAAAAACCCAAAACTCGAAAAGTATTCATAGTATCAATGAAATCGCTAATTAATGAATCATATTATCAACGAAATCGCATGATGTTGAAGAATGCTTAGTCAGTTTCTAAAATTAGAATGTTCAATCTTGATAAGGAATGAAAAAATAGAGGAGTCACCATTCTATAGGCCTTAGTTATCTTAATAAAAAATAAACATTTTTGATTATTTGATTCTTGAGAATGAGCGTATATTTTATTGTATGTTTGCACATATTGTTGATGTTCACGTGGGAAACTCTATTAGATTCTCCTCCTTTATCTTATTCTTAAATTTTTGTAAGCTAAGGAATGAGAATCAGAACTAGTATTATTAGTATTTTCTAAAAAAAATAACAGGTAAGATTGGATGACTTCGTGGCGTTTTGGGCTGCTTATTTGTGCCAACTAAACCAGGTTAGCCCAACTTGTAACTTTTAAATCATGATTAAACATTGAAGTCACATCTGAATGGATTCTTTTCTCTAAATGCTACGCAACTCAAAAGGATAAATATTGAATTATATCAAACATTAAACAAGTTTAGGCCTTATGAATACATTGATATTAAATGCATTATCTTTCAATTTCGGATAATCACATTTCAATCACAAGTAAGTGATATTTAAGCACAAGTTTGTGACTTTCAGACTTCTACATTACTATAGATAAGGGTTGAATTCTGTGAGAAAGCTTATATGATGATCTGTTCTGCATTGTTTCAAGTTAAGCCTGAATTTCCCTGAAGAAGGAATTTATTACAGACAATTGCCTATATACACTACTGGCCATTAATATTGCTAAACTAAGAAGGCGACATGCTACAGACGTGAAATTTATACGAAAGGAAGAAGGTGCAGTGATATGCAAATGATTAGCTTTTCAGCGCATTCAGACAAAGCAGGCGCCAGTAGCGACACCTACATTGTGTTTAAATGAAGAAATTGTTCAGCCGGTTCCTAATACACAAATTGCATTTAAACGTTGTTGCCTGGTGAAAAGTTGTTGTGATGCCTCGTATAAGAAGGAGAAATGCGTACCAGCACGTTTCTGACTTTGATAAAGGTCGAATTGTAGCGTACTGGGATTGTGGTTTATCTTATCGCACTATTGCTGCTCGCGTCGGACGAGATCCAATGACTGTTAGCAGAATATGGAATCGATGGGTTCAGGACGGTAATACGGAACGCCATGCGGGATCTCAACGGCCACCTATCACTAGAAGCCGAGAAGGCAGGCATATTATCCACATGGCCGTAATGGATTGTGCAACCACGTCACGAGCCGTGAGTCGAGAAACGGGGTCGTTTGGAAGACAACAAGTGTCTGCACGAACAGTTCGACGACATTTGCAGTAGCATGGACTCTCAGCTTGGAGACCATAGCTGCGGCTTCCCTTGACGCTGCGTCATAGACAAAAGCGCCTTCAATGGTGTGATCAACGACGAACCTGGGCGCACGAATGGCGAGACGTCATCTTTTCAGATGAATCCAGTTTCTGTGTACAGCATCATGATGGTCGCATCCGTGTTTGGCGGCATCGTGGTGAACGCACACTGGCAGCGTGCACTCGTCATCGTGATACTGGCCCATCACCTGGCGTGATGGTATGGGGTGCCATTGGATACACGTCTCGGTCACCTCTTGTTCGCATTGACGGTGCTTTGAACAGAGCACGTTACATTTCTGGTGTGTTACGACCCGTGGCTCTACCCTTTATTCGAGCCCTGCAAAACCCGACGTTTCAGCAGGATAATGCCCTACCGCATGTTGCCGGTATTGTACGGACCTTCCTTGATACGGAACATGTTCGGCTGTTGCCCTGGCCAGTACGTTCGACAGATCTTTCACCAATAGAAAACGTCTGGTCAATGGTTGCCGAGCGACTGGCTCGTCATCAAACGCCAGTCACTACGGTTGATGAACTGTGGCATCGTATTGAAGCTGCATAGGCATCTGTACCTGTACATGCAATCCAATCTCTGTTTGACTCAATGCCCAGGCGTATAACTGCTGTTATTACTGCCAGAGGTGGTTGTTCTGGATACTGATTTCTCAGGATTTATCCAGCCAATTTTTTTGAAAATTTAATCACTTGTTATTTCTAGTATAATATATTTGTCCAATAAATATCATTTTGTTATCTGCATTTCTTCCTGGTGTAGCAATTTTAATGGCCAGTATGTTGTATTACTGTTGATATTGACAACAGTTTGAAGAAATCAATATTTGAATGATCAACAATCCTAACTTGGAAGATGGATACAAACAAAACATATCATGGCTTCTTTGTCACTCAACAGTCAATTTTTTGTATACCAAAATTACTTGATTAAAGTAGATTTTAAATCACAAATAATTTATACATTATAAAAAATTGAAATCAAAGGCTTTTAAAATTAAGTTCTTAAAAGAATGTCTTGTTGTAAAATATTATAGAACGTAAAAAATGCTGCATTTTAGATTTGTGCCAGTAGTAAAAAATAGAACTATTATGTTTCATTTATTGTAAGCTATTTGTCATCATCAAAGACTTTTATAGGATTGTGCTCTGGGATGATTCCATATGAAGAAATAAATCGGAATTTTATATTTTATTAGAAGAGGAAAAAAATTTCTATCAAAATCAATACGTTTGTAGCTTTACCATTTATAATTTGTAAATATTTTATTGATTGGACAGTTAAATTATAAAGCATTTAAGTTTTGCTATAATATTAATTTAAAAAGTTCTCGTACACATAAACTGTAATAATATATTTATTAACCTTTCGCATATATTACACTTGTGAGACTCTAATGCACGAAATAATAATTCATGCTATACGTTTTTCATATTTATACAATGCTACTTGTTATAAAAGCATTATTCACGAAATAATATTGCTTTTATGACAAATAGCATTGCTGAAAGCAAAATATCATATCTGAACGAATTGTATAAACCCAATATTGGTAGCATTAATTTTTTAATTTATTAAGCCAATTTTGAGACTAAAGGTATATTGAATTAGAATGCTACCAATATTGGGCTTATACAGTCTGTTCAAATATGAGATTTTGTTTACAGCAATGTTATTTTTTATAAAAGCATTATAGACAGCCTCATTTGTTTGAATATCGTGCGCACTGAACTTTATACTTGAGACGAAAATGTGGAAGATGTTGAACATGTTTGTTGCATTGCAAAATTACACGAAAATGCCAGATCACTTTTAGAATCAAATTAAAAGTCTTCCCATTTATTGAACCCCAGATTATTTTTAATATTTTAGGGAGTAAGAAATTAATTGCTGTCTCCTAGAAATATTACACTGAAGACAGGGCTAGGCCATTTAATTCTTTTATTGTTGTTGCCTTGTAACATTTTTTGTAATTGAATATACTTACTTTTGTAATCCTTTTGCCATACTTTGTTGTGCAGGAGGAATTTATTTGACATTTTCAATAAAAGGTAATTTAAGAGGAGAATAATACCAAGAAATATTCCTTTTCCTAATGTATAACTTTTTTCCTAAGGAATAGAAAATAATATAATTAAAATGAAAGCAAAAGTATGGCATGGCTTCTATAGATGTTAATCTTTTCAGCAGAGTAATGTATATGAAAGATCACTGCGACAAAACTTAAAATAATTTAAAATATGATCGATAGCGGAATGGTTATCGTTCCTAACTTCATCTCGGGTTCGAATATTGGTTCTAGCATGAATGCTACCCCCCCTCTCTGTGTGTGCTTCTTTTACTTTCAGAGGAAAGATGACACACCCATTGGATGCCTAACTGGATATATTGCCCTCAGCTTTTGTTAAGTACTAACTTTACTGACATTAAAAAAAAATTAAAATACATTTTGATATTTGAGTTTGAATAATAAGCACACGATTTTCAGCAAAACTTTATTTTACAAACAAATTTACAACATCTGAGTAATTTTTCAAATGAGTGTTTTTAATTCATATTATTAATATGTTAAAGCGCGAAATTGTGCATATTAACACATTTAATGCATTGCTGTATTTTTTTCAAATTTTGATCTACTCCGGTTATTGTATTTGCAACAAATAATAAACTCATATAATTCCAGATCGGAAGCACTTTTTATCGCATTCGACCAATGATTCCATATCGTTGCGCTACATTTGACTGGAAATAATGGAGAAAAAATTATTTCCAGAAAGTTGCGTGTGTGGGCTATTGAAAGGAAAAGCCTTCTTTATGAGTCCATGAAAAAAGAGAATTTCATGGAAGATGAGCAATCTCTTTCTCAGAAATATGACATCCTCTACTTAATGTAATTGAGTGTCAGCTATAATTGGGGATATATAAGCGAGGATTCAATGGGGAAACATGAACAAATTGTCAAATATTAAAGTAGAAAATATAAGGGAGGTAAGTACTTAAAACCCAGAAACTTCAAACAAATGTAAAACTCAAAAGTTATAAGAAATCTCTAAAATTAAATTGCCGTAGCATGCTAATTTTGTTCACGTTGAATACTTTTATATTTCTACGAGACATTTTAAGTACTCATTCTTCCTAATTTGTTAGAAATATAGTTAGCATTTCTAGACAAATGTATCGATATTATTTTTTTTCCTTAAATATTTTGTTTCCTTTCCAACTACATATTTTTGAATATTAGCCTTATTCATATTAAATCTCATTATTTTTAGACATCATGCTTAATTTCGGCGTAGTTAAAAGAGTTTCCTTAAAAACGTATTTTAAAGTAATACTTAATGTCAATTAGAAAAAGGCTGATCATTAATAAACAAATTATTTTCGCTATTATGTACATATATTCTACATTAATTATTTCATCAATTATTAAATCGCGTTTCATTTTACTTTTTTATTTGTATTCGTACTGAATTATTCCTAAAGGATTTTTTTATATTAGTTTTTAATATTTGTGAATAGACATTTGTGTTCATAAGCTTCTTTATTCAATATATAAGAAAGAAGTTAATTAAAAAACTTCATTAAACAACTTCTTCCTTTATTCAATACCCTTTTACAACATTTCTGATTACAATAAGATTTTTGTATGCCTTGATTTTAATTCGAAATAATCTATTAAAATTATTTTTATTAGCTAGTAAAAAATTGAAAGTGAAATTTAAAAATGGATATAACATTTTAAACATTTATCATTCAAATTAATGTAATTTCACACTTTTTTTGCTGCAAAGAGTTTATTATTTTATAGACATTTTCACTATTTGATTTTTAGTTCATATCAATTATACAACTAGTTATTTTGAAAATGCACTCACATTCAGTTAATTCAATTTCTAAAATAAAACTCAAACTATTGAGAATTGTTTCAATATTATTTAATTTTAAGTATATATATATATATATATATATATATATATATATATATATATATATATATATATATATATATATATATATATATATATATATATATATATATATATATATATATAAATCGGTATGGGTACATTTTTCACAAATACAAGAAAATAAAAGTAGTAAATAAACATAGTAAAAATTAAAAATAAAGTAATTCTCTAAAAAAGATTTCTAAAATGAGAAATGCATAAAGCAATGTTTCTAAACAATTTTTTTTTATCAGATTATTTAACTTAATATTGTTTTTCTGTACAAAATATCCAAACTTCCGCTCCACGTTTATTCTGCATCATTGTTCTATAAAAGTATATTGAATTACTTTAAACATAAGTGACTGTTTATAACATAATGAGGCAGGAACAGTGTTTTTCTCATTTTAAAACGTGATCTTTGAGATTTTAGGAGATGTTTTTCGGCAGTTTGAATCCAGATAAAAGTTAATTAAAAAATACATAATGCACTATTTTCTACAAAAGAAAGATATCTTCATCATGATATATATATATATGTATACTGAAAAATTAAATACAAATTTTGTCAAAAAACTATTAAAATTTCTTGAACGCATGAAAAAAAACGATCATGCAAAGCAATTTTTATTCTGTAGTTCAAAATAACGTAAAAAGCAATTATATGAAGAATTCTTAAATTATTTTAGTTTTCTTATTTCAAATGAGGAATATAAAAATAAAAACTTAAAAAAGAAAATGGGCAATATTCTACTTTAATTCACTGGAATTATATTCATTCAAATTTAGAAATTTTAATTTTTTAATTTTCACAATAATTAATGGAACACATCTGACTTTGAAGAAACTTTTTGTTTTTAAATATATAAATATTTTTTATAATTTTAGTTACATTTTACACGAATTACGGCCAAATTATTTTTACGAAATGGGATAACTTCGTTATTTCCCAGAAGTAAAATCGATAAAAAGCCGTCTCCTTTTCCTAATTATTATTTTCGGAAATAACTTTTAAATTACGAGAAAATAATTATTTTCGCACCTAAGGTTTATTTAATATTCATAAGAAAATACTTGGGATGTTTCAAAGATAAATGCAATTACAAACTGATTTACATGAGAAAGAAATATATTTATCCAAGCATATATACAGTTGACAATTAATTATTTTTTATTTTGGGTACATTTTCTTTGAGTTCCTAAAATCATTATTTTTGAAGATGAGTAAAATATAAATTATGATTTCTTTTTATATTCTGAGTTTTTAAATTAAAAATTTCATACATGTCTAGAAAACTCTACTTCTTATAATATTTAAAAAATATCTGGCACCTTTTTGTGTGTACGAGAGAGAGTTTGATAAAAAAAAATTATAACCCCTTTTTATTTTAGGTTTTACTTCAACACACACACATGTACACAAATGAACAAACACACACACTCGCACACACACGTACACACACACGCGCATACACACATACGCGTACAAACACACGCATACACAAACGCGTACAAACACACGCATACACAAACGCGTACAAACACACGCATACACAAACGCGTACAAACACACGCATACACAAACGCGTACAAACACACGCATACACAAACGCGTACAAACACACGCATACACAAACGCGTACAAACACACGCATACACAAACGCGTACAAACACACACACACGCGCGTACAAATACACACACACGCGTACAAATACACACACACACGCGTACAAATACACACACACGCGTACAAATACACACACACGCGTACAAATACACACACACACGCGTACAAATACACACACACTCGATTACAAACACACACACACGCGTACAAACACACACACACGCGCGTACAAACACACACACACGCGCGTACAAACACACACACACGCGCGTACAAACACACACACACGCGCTTACAAACACACACACACGCGCGTACAAATACACACACACGCGCGTACAAATACACACACACGCGTACAAATACACACACACACGCGTACAAATACACACACACGCGTACAAATACACACACACGCGTACAAATACACACACACGCGTACAAATACACACACACGCGCGCACAAACACACACACACGCGCGCACAAACACACACACACGCGCGCACAAACACACACACACGCGCGTACTCACACAGGCAAACACACACGTACACACGCACATGTTTTTTTCTCAAATGTGACCGAAATATTGCAAAATATAAAAATGAACATAATTTAATTTTCTATCAAATGTTTAGTATTCAGGGGGAATAAATATGAAAATTTGATCATTAAAGTGAAAAATTGTCTGAGTAATTTATTTAATTTTCTCCCTTTCTTTTTTGGAATTAAAAGTAAAATGCCGCTTCATTTTTTTCAAACTATAATATTTGAGCTTTATATTTTTAAAAACAATTTGACACCAAAAGCTTTCCTGCATTTTTTTTAAAACTGTTATTTATAGGTTTACTTATATTCATGGAAAATGATAGTTTTTAAAATCTGTTAAATACAGAAGTAAGAGATTGAGAATTTGATAAAAAATTTAGGCAACATTTATTGTTTTCATTCATTGGCATAAATAAAATCATACGTGTAGTATTTTAAAAATTAATCTAAGCCTAATTAATAGGATAAGTTAGAGAAATACAAAAACAGAATTCATTTTTATTTTGATATTTAAATTTTTTTAATTGAAATAGCAGTTCATGCCTAATGTTGCAGTTCAACATTTTTGTTCTAATTTTTCCTATTTTCCATTTTTGTAATAATATACACTTTTAATGTTACTGTTCTCGATTTTCATTTCATTATACAAATCTGATTCTGCTGTTTTACTATTTTGAGTGTTTACCATATTTTATTGCCCATAAATACATACATTCTTCATCAAGTTTAAGGAAGTACGTTTGATGCATTGGCAGATTCTTTTCATTATCATTATTCATTTAAAATTATGATATTTACCTTGATTTATTTAGTTTTAGATAATTAATTGCTCAAGACTGAAATATACTGACCGGAGAGATCAAATATACTAAACGTATATTTCAGTTTACTTGTAGATATCGAATATAATTTTTTATTTACAGGAATAGTGAAAAAAATGTTGTGAAGAGCAAACTGAACAAGTTTTACAATTATTGAAATATTAACATTTCCTTTAGATTTAAATGCCATTAAATAACTTCGATTTAATTCATATGAGTTAAAGAAACTTCAAAATAAGTAATTTACTAAATAGTCCATAGAATTTTAAAGTTAAATTTCTATTTTAAGGTGTTTTTGATGAAGAGATTATGAGTTTGGAAAGCTTCTAACAAGACAATCTCTTGTTATGCGGTTCTGCATACAACAGTTTAAGCAATTTGAAACAAACGTAATAAAAGGTTGATAATGTGCTAATCGTTATATTAAATTCAAATCAAATTGAGAAATATGTTACAAATACTATTAAACTGTTCAAATGTAATTATTATTAGGAGAGAATTATACTATAATAATAATATAATAATAATATATATATATATAATTAAATAATTTAATTCAAAATTAAAGATGGGTGCCCCCCCCCCTATGTGTTTGATTTCAGGATATAATCTCAAAATTCAACAATTTAATGTATAATCTCAACTAAAATTTCTTAACTATCAAATTAAGGAAATTCTAGTCATCATTTAATAAGTATTCTATTGACTTTCAACATAAAGGACAAATTGCAATATTTGTAATTTTCTTATTTAATTTAATCTTTGAGCATAAAATCCTCGGAAAATGGACGCACAAAAAGTGCCTTTATACTGTCTGCATGCGCATTTGACAAGCTGGCACTTAATGTGTCAAATGTCTCACTCAATGTATCAAATGTGTTTGCATGCACATTTGACACTTCATAACAGACATCCTGAAAGTGGAAGGTTGTTCTAAGGCTTTTGAACATTAAATGGTAAGCCTTCAACGATGACTTTTGACACATTCTGAGTTTAGGTTTCATAAACTGGAAAACCCGAAAACCTCTTAAATACTCACTGATATATGAGTATACAGCGAGCAGAAGTGAACTATTTATCTTTTGTCGCTCCAAAAGTGACTTGGATCGAACACTGCTTTTTCCATTCAGAAGAGGTAAGTTGTTCGTATTTATGACGCTTAAGACAAGCCAACTCACTCTATCCACAGCTACCCTAACTTAAGTCAGTAGGCTGCGTCGTTCGTTTAACAAGAGCACCACGAAGGTGAAAATACGTCTTTCCTCTAAGACACCTTCGATAGATGGCATCACCAGAGGATCTACTTCTTCAACTTTGATTTTGATCCGGAGGGGAAGGAAATTTTCTCCAGACCATTACACCCATGGTAATTGCTCAACGAACGACTACAGGACTTCCGATTCCACAGATGCAACGAACACGTTTATTCAAGAGCTAAGTACTGCTTTTAATTCACAGCTACTACTGAGTAGAAATTGAGGAATTTTACTCAGTAGTAGCTGTGAATTACGAGTAGTATTTTCATTCAATTTTACAATACAGGAAAAAAGCTGTGAAAACCCTCCCAATATGTAGTTTTCGGTAGCGATTCAGACTCATTGCAACGGCTGTTGTCTGTAAACTGTGCGCATAGCGTGTGTCACATTACTCTTCTCATTTACAATGACTTGCCTCAAACATTATAATGAACATGATATTTCTAGTATTATTTTTTCTCTTAGGATTTATATTGACATAGCTACTTCAAAGCTGTATTTACACAAATCAAAGCTTTAAAGCAATCCAACTTTTGAATCGTGCTGAACACAAAATATCGATATTTTATATCTGTACATTGATTTCACCTTTGAAACTGTATATTTATGATTATTTATATATTTAACCTAAATTACAGTAGGAAATCATGCAGTTTTTCTGAAAGGAACGTATTTTCAGTTGTTTTTTTTAACACTGTTTTTGAATTTAATTTAGAGGAATAGTACACCTTTTCTGCAAACTAAGATTTGAAAGATATAAGATTTGAAATATTTATGATAGCCTCTTAAATTCAACTCTCGAAAAGAATTTAAATGGACAACTATACGAGTGTCAAAATCTTGAGAAAATAAACGATTTAATAATTGATAGAAATAATTTATCATTGTAAATAAAGAAAAAAAGATGGAAAGTTATTATGAAAATGATATTTTTTATTTAACGAATTATTATAAGAAATCATGTTTGCTATTTGAGAATTATTATAAGAAAGAATATTTGTTATTTGACGGATTATAAGAATTATTTGTTATTTGATTATTTGTTGTAGAAAAGAATATTTGTTATTTGAATGAGTGCTATGGGGAATAAACCATAAGACAAATGTGGCATTTTGGCACCTTGAGCGTGATTCTTTTCCATAACATTAAAATACATATATGGGCTTTAAAAAATAAGAACTTACATATTTCAACCCAAGAGTTTATTTTTATGCTATTTTGTGTAGGAAGTTGAAAATTTCTTTTCTATTCTTACACAAGAATTTTGCTGCCTTTACTGATTTCAGAACAACTTTATTGACAAGAATAGCATTGATATTCTTCTTTTCATCGAAGTAAGTTGTCGGTCATGCCATCGTCACCCAATCCCAGTACAATTCATTTGAGTCGAGAGAATATTATTTTTTCAGAACAGCTAATGAGGAGGTATGTATTGGAATGGTTAATGCAAGGGACTGAATTAATCAACTAATTGGATTCGTAAACCAAAGCGATAAAAGCTCTATTCATTTGGCCTCATTCATTTCTTCTCGTAGTAACACAGCAATAAATAAGAAATAAAGAAAAAGAGAAGATTAAATAACAAAACAGAAAAATTCAAGATAAAAGGGCTGAGATTTTCGAAATTCAAATGATCCCCGACTTTTCCTACTTGTCACAAAATTTGGCAAATGACAAAAAAGGGAATTAAGGTGAGACATTTCGTAATTAAACACATCTCCTTCAGTGCTAAATATCCAATAATACAAGGTAGAAAAAGTTGAATAAATATAATAGAAGTCGATTAAAAATTATAAATGTGGTATAGCAGTTGTAGAATTTCAGATGAATAAAAAAAGTCAAGTTCTGTATTTAATTGCTGGATGCAATCTTTCAATAATATTAATACGGCAAGTTTTGTGAATAGTCAAGACTGCTTAACGAGGGAAAACATGAATAGAAAATGAATACAAAATAGTTGTTTTATAAATGCATTCAATGAAGCATTTCAAGATTTTAAAGAAAAGGAGGATATTCAGAAAAAATTAAATAATTACCATTGTTTGCTGAAACGGTCAGTATTTTTTCCAATATAACCAAGCAGTCGAAAGCCTTAGATTGGTTTCAGCTTTATGAATTGCAGTTAATTAATCTTGTAACACAAATGATATAGCACAAGTTTTTTGTGTGATTTATTTCATTTCCTTGTCCTAAAAAAGAAATTTTAAGACATTTTCCCCTCATATAGGTTAAACTCAAGGGGTGGATATTACAAACTGCAGTACTTAGATGGATTGAAAATATACTTTTCACTCGATAAAACTGTCTCATTTACAGCAAAAAAAATATGATCTGCTAAAAAATTCATTTTATTGTTATGATGAAAAAAGTCATATTTATTTAGCATAGTTTCATTCATCAACAAAGTCTTTGTGAACTGAAACATATTCACTTGAAAAGCATGGAATGGAAAATTAAAAATTTTCAATGCTATATTGTAGCTAAAGCTCTTCGCTACAAATCCGCTTAAAGTCTTTTTGTTGACATGAAGCACAAGAACGTAGATGTTTAGTTGCATGAAAAAAGTATGTATGTTAACAAGAAAATATATTTTGAAATGTTTCTTGTCCTTATTAGCAACAAGTCATTTTTATTAATAATTACAAAAATTAAATTGCATTATTTTTAAAAAAAGTATTATCTAGAACAAACGCGCGAAAGGTCAATATATCCAAAAATTTTATTTCATGCTAAACGTTACGTTTATCCTACACAGAGGAAAAGAGAATTTTCTGGATGTTAAAAATAGTCACTTTATTTAAGAACAATTTACTTTTCACCCAAGATTATAAAAGAGAAACTTAGACTCATTTTCAAGTTTCGCAAAAAATAACTTTTATGTTGAGTTATCTATTTAAATATAATTATATAGTTATTATATTAATTATCTTTTTAAATATAATAGTTTAAAATGTGAGAGTTTTCCTCAGCTGATTTCTGGTATTCTGAAATATGAAAATGAAGTTTGTCTCTGTTAATAAAAATCTCTAAATACTTAATGCTACTGGAACAATATTTTTTTCGTTAATATTGAGCTTGGCAGCAGTGAAATCCAATCGATGTGTTGGAAAGGAATTGTAGAATTAATAGCCTTAGCGAAATAAAAATATCGGTGAACAACAAATGAGAGCCTACTTCACTGATCTAGTCATTTCCTTTGAATGACCTAGAAAAGGAAGATGTGATTTTTAGCAGCATAGAATACTATTCTCGATTCGAAAAAAATTAATAACTGCTGTTCTCTTTTCTTATTCGGGTCTACATATTCAGACGAATAATCACTTTTGTGCGAGAGCCTTACAAGAATGCATGGAGAAGTCGATATTGAGAACTTGAACTCGTGCTTAAAATTAAAAGCAGCATAAAACTCTTGAGTTACACAAACTTTCTGAAGAAATACAATGCTATTTATTGTTCAGATTTGTGATTGTTCGTCATTTCCTTGATTTAAGATGGAAATGGTTAAAACAGCTTGTAATATTGAAATTTCGTAAAATAGAAAAATATGGGTTTGATATAAAAGTTAACTTTTTATCAAAAACCGCTTTCTTTATATATAAAGCACTTTTACAAATTATTATTTAATATTTATTACATGCATAGTGAAATATTCATTTATAAGCAATTAATATTATTTTTTATTAATAAACCATCAGTACAATTATCATATCACATCTCAGTAGGTTTTGAATTTTCTTCATTTTTGAAACAAACCTTATATATTTTTTCGCTTTAAGAAAGTAATCTTCTGTTGTTTCTATAAAAAATATCTCAATCCTGTCGACTTTCATTCGCTTGTTTTGCAGACGGTTGCAAAACTACTTCAATTTTTTTTAATATCTAAAAACTTTCTTTTAAACTTTTATTAAAAAAAAAATCAAAAAATCCAATTGTTCTTAAGTACAGATTACATCTAAATTCAAATTCGAAAAATTATAACATGAAATTTTAGACAGCAGTAAATTTCTTTGTTAAACTCATGGATGGGTAACTCATGTGGTCAGCAATGCCCTTGGCTTTCTTTAGTTATGATTGTCATGAAGCCTGCCAGTCGAAATGACATGGATATCATTTTCTTTTCGGCAACATCTTTCAATATATTGACAAGTATATTTCAAGTCGAAGTTCAATTTCGTAATGTGATTCTAAGCCATGATGAACAGGCAAAACTACTTCTTGAAGTTTGCACTTGAATCTATTAATTATACTATGATGCATGGGGTGTTAGACGGGAGTTAATGGGAGGTGGGTGAGATTTTCCACACAAATTGCATAAAAAAAATCAGACATTTCAACACCAGCAATGTAGTTATCAGTCCATCATATTCATAAAGCTCACTGTTTTTCAATGAAATGTTGATTTAAATTCCACAACAATAAAATTAAAAAAATAAAAAATATTATTTTTAAACATAAAAGTTATAAAAACAAACGCCAATGAAAGAGGCATGAAAATGTATTTGCAAATAAAATATTTTTCACAATTTTAATTCGTAATTGGGATTTAAAATTATTATTGCACGTATGGGACCATGTTAGGGATCAGCTATAAGTTTGTAAAATGAGTGTTCGTAAATGAGAAGCTCGTAAAAACGAGCGTCTATTGTTTATTGTCCAGTTATTAACAGTAATATAAAGTTTTATTCAACATGTGTATATGCAATTTAAAGCAATAGATCTATTTATAACTATATACCTAGTTAAATAATTTAAGTTTCAAAAACTTTTTTCTCAGAAGAAATTTCATTTACCGAATTAACTGATGTGTTTTTGGTTCTCATGAAAATGGATTTCATACATTAGTGGCGGCATCTATTGGCAACTTATTTAAAATCTAACATACTTGAATAAAATAAATCGAGAAATAAAATTATTTTAAAGATGAGAACATGTAGATGACAATAAATGACCATTTCCTCTATCATAAAATTGTTTAATAAATGAACATATGTGTTCAAATATTTTGACAAATTATAAAGCGTTATTGTGTTTGAATATATCGCATCAATTTTACCTGTTGATTTTCATGGGATGGTATTTTCAATTACACGAAGAATAACATGGGTGTTACAGAATAATGATGAATAACATAGAAATAAAAATATGCAGTGTATGTAAGTAATCATTTTATTTATAAAAATTTTAAAACATCAGCAGGAAAAATGTAAATATATTAAAAAAATTAAATCACATATTTTTACGTACAATTTAATTTTTGTTAAAAGGAAATTTTAAGAAACAAACATCTTCTTATAGACTAAAAAATAAATAACATATCGATAAAAGTTGAAATTTTAAACTGCTTAAGATATATTAGAAGTCCATTCGCATTCTATTTAATTTTTATTATATTTTAAATTCATTAATAATATTCAAAAGCAAATCTTTTCTATATTTAGAAACACTAATGAACACAAATCTATGAATTGTTTCAAGAATTTATAAGCATTTAAAAAATTTATTCCTTTCCAGTATTATAAAGAATTAAATTATGTTTTATCCAACAAAAATAAAAAATTAATTTTTAATTTCTTTATTAGCATATCACAGATTTAATTATAAAATATGTAAATTTAATTTTACAATTCTTTATGAAAAACTAATGATGTCAAACAGGTGTATTTTCATTACAGATAATAAATAAAAAATAATTTTTTATGATTACTATTGATTATTTATTTAAGAATTTATGATAGGGGTGGGGGTAGAATTTCTCGTTCATGTGCTGCTTCTACTCTTTATTTGTCTGACGATGACTTTCAATGATGAACGAGATTTAAATATGTAAATTTTTAGGTATTCGGATCATAAAAATTACCATCGGCGATCACTTCAAAATACTTTAACGATCCACCTGTTGATCGCAGTTTCTTTAATATTCATCTTTGATCAATGACAAGGTTTCTCAAAATATAGTGCTAATATAATCTCCAAGTATCAGAACATCATTTATCCGAATCACTGATTATCCGAATAGCTTTCAGAATGTCAGAAAAACAAATTAGCTTGAAGAAGAGAGAAAAAAAAATGTAAGAGAAGGAAGAAGATGAAAATGAGAGAGAGAGGGAGAGATGTGTCACTTGAACAATTCATAAACATTTTTTTAAAAATTCCTGGCTTTCAGAAGTTAATATCGAAGATATAGGAGAATGGATTTTTAATCAGACTGAATTTTAAAATACAAATGATGGTATAGTTATTGAAAGTGTCGATGAAGATGACCTTCATGTCCAAGTTGAAGCAGACATGGGACCATCAGCTAGTGAAGGAATTGCCGGCTTTGAAACTTTTGAAGTGAATGCATTTTCAACTCGAGTGTGACCTCAAGCAGATTCTCACTGTCAAGAGGATAGGTGATTTGGCTGCTTGAAAACGTGATGAATTCAGTGAAATGGCTTACTCTGACCGAGATATTCGGCAAGCAATGACTTTCATTTACGGTACTGTACTAATATACAGCATACTTTAATAATGTACAGCACTTGTAAGTACCATAATAGATAAAAAGATTTCCTTATTATTTATTTGATTAAGAGTTCTTTTTCTTGGAAAATAAGTAGTTTCTCCCCCATTTCCAACTTACATTAGTTAATTAAAATTGACCATTTTATCGAAAGATCCAACTAACTAAATTTTTGACAATCCGAATGGTGTCAGGTCTTAATTGATTCGGATAATTAGATTTCTGCTACAACAATTATGATTTTAATAATATTGATTTTACATTGTTTCTGACATACTTTACGCAAATCAATAAAAGAATAATGAAAAAAAGCATATAAAGGAATTGGTTTTAAAAATATTTAATTCCTTTTTTATTTTATAGACGTATATGAATTGTCTTTGCTTATATTTTTGAAATAATGTCAGCAGATTCATTAATTAAAAATATAAGAAAAACAATGTGTGGGACTTTCTTTGAAATCAATATCTTTTTTTTCTTTAAAATTAAAAAAATTGGATGATTAACAATTTTATATTGTTTGATAAAGTTTTATTCTTTAAGTGAATTGATAAATGCATCATTTTAAGATAACGATAAGAGTTCAAATATTTCTTGTGATAGAAGAAATTGTCAAATGAAGAAACAGAAGAATAGCTTCTTCCCGAAATATTAAGTTTTATGTAGATTGTTCGGTTAAGTTATGAGCTCTCAATACTTCCTTCATGAACTTATATATCTCCAAATGAAAAAAAGAATTATTTATAAACTTTTGTATCAGGTTAGTTTTAGTAAAAGTATTCATTTTTAAATGAGATGAAAATGAATATGCTACAACTAATATTTCTTTTTCTAAGAACTTTTGATATGAGAATTTCAGCTTGATCATGAAATACTGGAAATAATGTTTTTATATAAGCAAAATACAAATTGTTTTTGTCTAACATCTTGTCTAGTGGTCAGAGTGCTTGACTGCCAATAGGGAGGTCCTGGGTTTGAATCCCGGTTTGGGCGTGGATGTACTTTCTCTCTCTATCAATCCTTTCTTTGTATGAATAGGTTTTGAATGATTGCCTATCCTATAAATGGGTACCTGTGGCATGTGTGTACTGAGAAAGTCGGATTCCGTTCCAAAATATGGTTCATTTGGAAAAGTGGAGCAGTAAAATATTTTACATGTTATAAAAAATTAATCAGGTAGTAAAAAAATCAAAAAACATATCTGCTATTAAATTAAATAAAGCTAAATAATAACCAAAATAAATTAAAGTATAATTTTAGTTACTTGTTTTTACAATAACAATAAGCATTTGACAGCAATACATACGGACTACTTATTAATAACAAAAGTAAGAATACAGTTTTCGTTTGATATATGACGTCGATAAAACTGCTAAAAAAGGATGGGTAAACTAATAAAATGCTGAAAAATTACTAAAAATTGGTGGGCACCAAAGATTAATCGAACTTTAAAAATATCTTTCATTTACTAAGACATTATAATACCAAGTAATGTTCCATTACGTAGATAAAAATCAAAATAGTAAGAAAATATTTTTCAAAAAACTTGCAAAAAATATTATAATTTTTTTATTTTCGCCTTATTAGCCTTCATTTTCAAATATATTAAGGGAAGCGTTGAATAAAATTTGAAAAATATATAAAAATATTAAGAAGGTATATACAATTTTCAGAGAATAAATAAAAGGATTAAGTAGGACAGAAATGCTTACTCAAATATTTCAGATAAAAGACGTTAATATTAAAGAGATATAAAAGTAAAAATGTTTTTAAGTTATTAAATGATAAGTAACTGTGTGATTTTATAAAAATAATATTAAAATAATAATTTATTTTGAATAAATTTCACTTATTACTAAAAAATAGAAAAAATCTACTAGGTGTATGCATATCAAATGAAACGCTTGTAACAGATGTCCCACACAATGCAAATATTAATAAACCATGACACGTGAATTTTTTATAATTGAACCTATGGTACTCACGTTTAATGTACATTTGGTCGAGTTTCAGCGTGCATTTTTTTTTTACTGTGATGAAAATGTTATATTTTGTGCTTTCTGACCACGATTTGCGGACAGCATTAATTTTTTGTTACCATATGAAGAAATATGCTGCCGAATCACATCAAATGCTTGTAGAAGCATACTCTGAAAATACTCTGAGCCATGTGCAGTGCTACAGGTGGTTTGAAAAGTTACAAAAAATGGTTTCAAATACGATGTGAAAAACGTGAAGCGTGGCAGACCACTAAAAAAATTTGAAGATTCTGAATTTCTAGCATTACTCGTTGAATGTGATGTCCAAATGCAAAAATATCTTGCAGAACAATTGAATGTCAACCACATCGCTGTTTCTCTGTCGTCTCAAAGCAATGGGCAAGAGAATAAAAGCCGGTAGATAAGTCCTACACTAACTAATGGACCGTTAGAACGAAAAGCGAAAAATCACGTGCGAAATGTTGCCTGCCCGTTACAAACGCAAGTCATATCTCCATCGTATTGTGACTGGTGATGAAAAATGGATTTATTTGGAGAATTCCAAGCGGACTCCGGACTACCATCCAAATAGACCGCAAGGCCGAACCGCTTCAGCCGCAATACAATGCTGTTTATTTTCTGGGATCAGGAGGAGCCAATCTATTATGAGCTTCTAAAACCTGGCGAAACCGTTAATACAGATCGCTACAAGCAACAATTACTTGATTTGAACAATGCTATACTTGGAAAACGTTAGCAATACAAGAAACGGCAGCACAAACTTTTTTTCCTTGATGACAACGCACCTAGCCACCGTGGTAAATCGACCAAGAACATCGTTAAGGCGCTCGGCTGTGTGCCCTTGGCGCTTTCAGCTTTTTTGTCAGACTTGGCTCCTTCCGATTACCACCTATTTACATCATTGGGACACGGTTTGGCTGACCAGCGCTTCACTTCTTACAAAAACGTCAAAATTTGGTTTGATGACTGGCAGGCCTTAAAAGATCGATTATTTTTTTTGACATGATATTCACAAATTGCTCGAAAGATGGGAAAAAGGTGTAGCTAGAGTAACTAATATTATTTCGAATTAAGAAATACTAACAGTTTTTGGCAAATTTATTGTGTTATTTTTAAGAACAATCGTCTCACACATATTTCATTTGCATACATCTTGTATTTGTAAAATATCGAGAAAAAAAAAAAGAATAAAATTTTCATTGACTGATTTTTTTAAAGTTATTTTTTCTGAATATGTACTATTTTCCTTTTATTTTCATGGTATATACTATTTTCATAAGAATTTATTTGGGATTTTATTATAAAATGTCTTTTGATAAATAAATTTGTTGATTTATATTTATCGTGATTTGTTTCTGATAAATGCATAAACAAAATGTGTCATATATATAAAACAATTTATATTGTGTTTAAATCTTTTATTTGTTTATTTGCATTGTATTAAAATCGACAATCAACTTGTTTAAACAATTCTAAAAATTAAAGCAAATATTATGTCTCTTAATTACAATCAAATTTAAAGGTATGAGTTCATTTAATCTCTGTACAAAAAAGTTTTGCCAAAATATAGACTGGACATAAATACTGTAATAGGTACATAGTTATATCGACTTGTTTCTGATTGTTTTTCATTAGATCAAGAATCTATTTTTGCATTCTAGTCTGTATATACATACATATACACACGCACACACACACACACACATATATGTGTGTGTCTGTGTGTGTATATTATATATATATATATATATATATATATATATATATATACATTTATTGAATTGTGCAGAGTGGTCTATTTAAATTTGATTTTGATTCTCATTGAATTTTCGTTAGTAGACAAAAAATTACTTGATTATATTAAATTTTAAAGAAAATATTTATATAATTATAGTTTTCAATGAATCAGTAAGTTGCAGTGTGTTTAAGCCAAATTTTCCTTGGTGGTAAAATATGTATAACGAACTGCTTATGTGTTTCGTTTTCCATTAAAGATTTTACTTAAAAATACGGTTCATTTTTAAGTCAATTTTTGATTATTTTATTTCCCAGTGATCTTTAAAATTTCCAAAATGTGAATCGGCGGCTCTCTGCTCCGGCCTTAAAATAAGATAGTATTAATTTCTTCCCTTTTCCTTTCCTCGTCTACGGCATTTCTTATGCAAGTCTATTATCATCGGGTACATCGAATTTCCTTTATTTACTGGGTCCTCATATTCCTAACACTCCGCGATAATGAACTTGAGAATGGAATATACACGAAGTGCATTTTTTTCCAGCAACTAGGCCTAAGTGTACTGCAACTATTAACACTCGGATCTTACCTCAGTTCATCATTAGGCGCTGTTTCCTTTAATGAGCGGAAGTGCTCGCCAATCTCTAATGCTCGCTCAGAGTTGGCATTCAATTAGGAGAGAACATCTGAGACATATTTAATTGGCTGACGTAATCAAGAGTGTCCAGTGCGCCAAGCACTGCATGCGGCACTTAAGCATGCTTGCCAGCGGAGAATGCGTCATTCAGAGAAGAAAGTGTGAGCATTTCTGTGGATATAATATTAGTTTAGTGAATTTCATCTGCTGGGATTCAATTTAGCGCAGAATTTCGAAAAATATTTCAAGGATGCTGAAGACATTTTGGATTATGTACTATCAGTAGCATAATGACGAATTTAAATTTTTCACTGACATAGGATTTAGGATATATTGTAGTTGATTTTTTCAATAAACATATTTGAAAGTATTATTTTATAAGATTTAAAACTATTAAATATTAAAGATTTTAATTAATGTTAAATTTTAATTAATATATTTTTACTATTCTTAAGAGATAACAATTGATGTCTTAAATGCTTTAGATTCATTTAAACGAGAAAAAAGAACATAGTGTCGCCTATGGCGAGATTTAGAAGTGGACACTTAAAATGCTTGATGTTCTTGAATTGGGAGAAGATATTCTCTTCTTATACCTGTTCTCTGTCTGCCAGTCCTACTCATCTTCTTTATTGTCTTCTGGAAGTGTTTTGTGAGATGATCTGGATCTGATTAATAGGGATATGAAACGTCAGGATCATTTTGGATTTTGTGTAGGCTTTTTTACAACAGCGAGATAAGTAACAACAATAAAATCATTGTTGTTATTAGTTATTGATTCCCACTAGAAGAACTTGAAATTATAAAGAAAACTAAGAGAGTTAAAATTAAAACTTTAAAATTATAAAACTTTTTTGCAATTCTTTTTTATGACATTTGGACAAGCCAAGCTCGCTAACCAACGGCTATGCGAAATCAAGTCAGTAGAGTGCATCTTTCCTTTTAACGCAATAATCACCAAGGTGATAGTATGTCTTTGCTCTAAGATTCCTCCGATAGAAGACACCACCAAAGAATCCACTCCATGAATTTTGACTTTGATCTGAAGAAGGAGGAAATTTTCTTCAGACCATTACACCCATGGTAATTGCTCAACGACTCACCACAGGACTTTCGATTCCACAGTTTTAACAAGTACGTATATTGTATGTACTCGGTAGGTCTTTGATGACATCGGGAATCGAACCCATCCATGCCGGAGAGAGGCCCGATGACCTAACCAAAGCCTTTTAAAACTTTGTACTGATCAGCATCCATAGCTTTTCATTAGGTTTGGTTTGTTAATCACTAAACGGTCCTTTTTTGCAGACGAGAGCTAATTAGACCGTAAAAACGGATTAAAGCGGATTCCGAACCACTATAAACATACATGTTGAAGGTGAGATTCGAACCTGGGAACTATTGAGCCGAAAGCAAAAGAACTAAAATTCGGCTGTCAGGCTTTCTACTGGGACTTGAATCCAGATGTAATGATGTTAGTGATATGGTCACAAAAAGATAACTGAATAAATTAAAATTTTCATAAATTAATAGAATTACAGTAACTGAAGAAATTTCTTTACAATACTTATATCATTTTATTTTCCTTATTATTAGTTCTAAAAAAATAAAATCTATGGTTTTTATTTTCACATTGCACGTTTTGATGATTACTGATATTAATTTTTATCAATACGCTAAAAGGATATTTCTCTCTTTTTATAGAAAAGCTTTTCTTCATTATTTTTGCTTTTTAAAAAGATAAGTTTTTCGTTCTTTTTCTCATTATTCTTCTGTAAAGTTTCATCACTAAGTAAATTTAATTAATATCACTGAAGACCGGAGTGTTGAGAGAACCGATGCCTACTAAAAGTTTGTAAGGGTTTAATGCCTCATATTTGAAAAAGAAGTCACATTTTCAGTCATTAAAAGCAGTCGCAAAAGTGAGGGGCAATATGCTATTCTTTATCTTCAGTCAGTAACCGGAAACGTGTGTAATCAAAAAATGCATTATTTAAATAGATAATGAAAGTAAAAGTAAATTAATATCAATTGTTTGCGTTATTGTTAAAGAAAATTAGGAATTATTGGTCGTAAAAAATAATAACAATTTATTTACAATTAAAATAAATTATGATAACTTTATTTCTTATGTAAGAGAATATTGAGTTTTTATCTGGGTTGTCATTTTCCTCACATTACTTAATTTACACATGATTTCGAAATTTGAGACCTGTTCATGGACAGAGAAATACTTAAAAACATATTTATGAATATTTACTACACAGTCACGAATACTTCAAATTATACATACTGTATATAAATTACACACTATACAGTAGAACTCCAATTATTTGAATATATTTTGATCGGATCCCGAAATAATTCCTATTTGGCTAATAAAAAATTCATTTAATTGGATTTTTTTTAAAAATAGGATCTATTTTAGTTAATTATTGTGCACTGAAAATGGGAGGAAATATTACAAATCTTTAAAGAAAAAGAACTTAATCAAAATTAAATGAAAAGGCAACACTTCTACATGTTAAGGTACTTAAAAGTGCTGTTCATTAATACAGTATGTATGTACAGTCCTGTAAATGACAGTCCTGAACATCTCGGTCAGAGCAAGCTGTTTCACTGCCTTCATCCGTTTTCGTGCAACCAAGTCGCGTATCCTCTTGAGAATCACACTCCGGCTGACGCACTTCAAAGCCGGCAAATGCTCCTCAAGCTGATGGTCCCGTGTCTATTTCAACTTGTAAATGAAGATCATCTTCTTCTTTAACACTTTAGATAAGTTGGCCAATGATGGCTTATAATCGATTCTCCTACATGTTTAGCGCTAACCTCTGAACATCCAGGAATTTTCAAAAGAATGTTTCTGCATTCCGCAAGCCAAGCTTCTTTCCTTTCTCTAAATTTCCTTTTCTTCATGTTTTTCTTCTCTTCTTCTGTATAATTTGTTTTTGTAAAATTTTAAAACCGATTCAGATAGATGGAGTCCGAATAGTTAGAGTTTAGTTGAAAATGGCTCAATATAATTATTACATTAAATTTGATTAGTTTTTAAATAAATCTGAATTATAGACGTGATCAGCATGATGATTCATGATCTGAGAGGCTATAATTTTACTTGATGTGGAAAAATATCAAGTGAAATTATAGCCTCTCAGGTCAATAGAGGGTTCACGTCTTAGCCCTTGTTAAATATCATGTTATCGTAATAATATAAATATATGTGTAACGCAAATGTAGTTATAGATATATTTTTAGCATTACATTTTATAATACCTATTAGAAAATAAATAGAATTTTTATATTTAGTGTTAATTATACTTTAATTATACTTAATGTTATTATACTTAGTGTTAATTTTACTTTTAATTTAAATTTCCTTAAAACATTTAATTGAAAGTAATAAAATGAAATATTTGGTAGTAGATATTTTTCATTAATTTTTTAAATTCAGAGATGTATTAACTAGTTCGGAAATGTTGCTTTACACCACATCGATAAAAAGCAACCGGCTAATAAATAATATGCAACACAATTATTCATTTATTTTCCAAAATAAATTAAGTTATCTGAATAGATACCAAAAATCACTTAAGTGCCTGTAAGAGATAGAGTTATTTGTCTTTTTGTCATTTTATGGATATTTGTTGCATACAAGTGAAATTAACAGTGACGGAAAGGACAATTTAGTATATGTCCTGTTTTTTATATTGCACGCTTGAAAAAGAGATATTTATTAAATTAGAACCTTACAAAATTGATTTTTGTTTCCATATGCTACAGAAATAACTCAATGCATAAACTTTTATTTAAAAATTCTAGTTTCATTTGATAGTTTAGGTTTTTTGTGAATTTAAAATTTAAAAATATTGTCAAAGAAATATTTATTTATTACTAAATAATATTAATATAAATAACACAGCACACAATGAAGTACATTGCTTTAATAAACAATACATTTTATCAGGAGAAGAGAAAATTATATTCCAGAATATTTACATAAACTGTTAGAAATAGAATTCTACACATTTTTAAAGAAAAATATTGGGTGTACTTCAAAATTTTAAAAATTATCATTATTTTTCCAATGACTAAGCACTCCACTGAAGAATTTGAAAATTGTTTTTTCTAAATTATGTTTCACTGTCTAGAAATCATAATCAACATTTTCGATTTCGACTAAACATAAACCTACTTTAATATTCATTTTTCTCAAAAAACTGGCAAATTACGTATTGAATAAGTTAAAAAATTTACGTATTCCAACGAGAGTTAAAATGCCAATCTAAAGAGTGGAATAAGTAAATAATATAAGGCACAAATATTTAATTTTTTTGAACACACAAAAGCTTAAATATTTGCTTTACCTTAAGTCAAACCGTGAAATTTTACTGCCTTTATTTTCTTTTTCAAAATTTACATTTAAATAAACAGTAGATGGCTAAGGTAAACGATATTCCAATATTATTTTATTTAGGTAAAAGATATTCCAATTTTTTATCGATACAAAAGTGTAAATTTGGACCATCAATTCAAATGTGAAATTATGGTATAATTTGTCAAATAGATTTCATTTTGTTTATTTGTAGTAGATTATTTACAGTTTATTGAGAAATGACATAATTTGTGAGTCTGATCGACATAATTCATTAAATTTACATTTGACAATTTTCAAATGTTTGTACAACGAAACTTCATGATGCGTTCATTCTATTTATGCGTCAATTGTATTCATAAATCACTTCTGTAAAGTTTTATCTTTTCCCATAAATATTTCACTGTCAAATTCTTAAATATAGAAAAATTGCACTCATATATTGTTTTACGATAAATTTCACATTATATTCCAGTTTTCAATTGATAATTTTCATAAAGTTTAATTTCATAAAAATATTTGCTAAAAAGTAAATTGAAGTGTTTTAAACATTGAAATGTCACAAAAAACTAATAAATTTATATTTAAATATCTAATTATATTTATAAGTTATCAATTATATTCTGTATAAGTAAGTAGCTTTTATTAAAAAATTTAAACCAAAATTTAATTTTTTTTTAAAAAAAACGTTGTATTACAGTAAAAATTTTAAAACATTATTTAAAATTTTTATGGTGATATAACGTATTCTTTATAAAAGTTGCAATTAATATTTACAGATGAATATATTTTGTTTTTTGGAAAGTCAGTTCATATGAAAAACGTGCATCAAATAAATATTGTTTTGCACATTGTTCATTCTCGTCCAATAGCTTTTACCATCTTTCTGGTAGTAGCACGATTCCACAGTCATAAAGTGGTTGATTTTTACTAGCAAAAAGCTAATCCATGTAGGAAAAATTAAATTACTTTCCAAACAACTCAATAAATAATGAGAAACATAAAATTCTGATTTAGTATTAAATAATTTCTGAATTAAATCCATTAAATTTATAATTTTAAATAAAAATTGAAAATTTTAAATATTTTAATATATTATTCTAATTTAGTGTAAGTTTTATCTTTTGTATATTTTTTAAAAATATATGTTACTGAAAGTCAAAGATTTAAATCATTTAGCAATTCAATTTCTTACAAGTCGATAATTAGCTCTCAGCAATATAATTTATTTTATTCTAAGAATTATATTTTTCTAATATCATTGAAAGAAAAATTTTTCAGTGCAAAATATAAAGTCGGAATTATTGTATACATAATCTATGCCACGCTAAGATTTAAATTTGACTAGCAAGCTCTCAAAAGAGACTTTAAATCATCTCGATTTAAATCTTACCATTACTCTCGGGAAAAGCGGTACTGGACAGGGCTACTGAAATCAACTTTACCATCAAATAATTCCACGCAGGGAAGGAATCACAACAAAAGTGCGCTGAGGCACGGTCCACCCTCGGAATTCTCTACAATCTGTGTTCATAAACTATTGTAGATCGATGCCGGCCGAGTTTATAAAGTATTCCATAAAGGCAACCTCCTCACAACGCGTTAAACCGCGACAGTAGTCGATTTCCTGCATTCATTTGCATTAATTAGTGGAAACAAAGGAGATTTTAATTACTGGTTGGAAGTCCCTGATCCCTCCGTCCGGAATTACTGAGCGAAATACGATCGCTCCATTTGCATACTATGTTTAGAGGACCCTTCTCACGACAGCGTGACTGTGAGATCTTATCCTGAAAGCAGTTGTCAGAGACTTAATCCTTGGCAGTTATGCATGCATAACCCTACCTGACATTGGACTCCACTATAAATAGTAGATTACTTTGTAAAATGTAATTGTCTAAAGCCGTATAACGTAGTAATGTGTATATATACGAGTCATAAAATGCTGTTAAATACTTATACTTTATTCACTAACATAAATTCTATTTATGCAAGCTGTAAAATTTTATTGAAATCATTCAAAGTCTAAATTCTTATATGCAATATTCGTAATTGTAGTTGAATGTTAAAATATAATTATCCTTCAAAAGGAAATGTTTTATACTCAATTTTCCTTATTCTTATTGTTTTGTGCACTTTTTTCTGTAATTAAAATACTACTAAAAATTGAAATCAATCGAATTTTTGAAATAATGAATAGACATGCCTTAAACGTCATTGTAGTTTTGTAAACATTAAATTCAGTATATAAATTTAAAGTGGCAAAGTTATAAAATTTCTTATTTTAATTAAAAGAGATCCAAAGAAGATTAATACCATTTCTGCTATACCCAAGAAAAAGGAAAAAAATATTTTCACATTATGAACAGGCTGAGCTTTTTAATGCTTTGTTATAAGATTTATTATTTCATGGGTTTCATCTTTTAAAACAAATAGAAATGTGTTTTGGGTAACAATACAAATGTATATTGTAAGCATATAAAATATCAATTAATGTAGCAATAAATAAGTCACTTATTCACTTAAAATTGTATCAAAACTGTGTTTGAAATTTGGAAATATTGATGATTGTACTCTGCTTGGATTAAATATGAGCAGAATCTAATACACCAACAAAAAATTACAGATGTTGTTGTTACTTATGTTTTTGGACAAAATAAGCTCACTCTGCTGATGGCTAGGCAAATTTAAGTCAGAAAAGTGTGTCTTTTGCTTTTAACCAGACCACTACGAAGACGAAATTATGACTTTGCTCAAAACTTCTCCAACAGATGGCACCACAGGAGGATGCGCTCCTTCAGTTTTGGCATTGATCTGGAAGGGGAGGAAATTTTTTCCAAGCCATTACACCCACGGTAACTGAGAAATTGCTAAAAAAGATTAATATAGGTGGATATTAAAAATTTTCGTAATAAATTCGTAATAATAGCTGGAATTCTGACTGCATTAAGAATATATTTTTTATTTATGAAATGTTGCAAGCAGTGTGTTTTCTTAGCTGTTACAAGTTTTTCAGCAAAGCATTGGGTTTTGATTTCAATTCAAAAATCATTAGGTAAATTTTAATATTAAATTAGAAAAAATTCTTTAATTTCATAAACATAAAAGAATTTAAAAAAAATCAACTGTTTCAAAAGGTAATTCAAATTTTTTTATTAATGAAATATTACAAAAATGAACAAAAAGTAAACTAACGACTTCTGATTTTCTCACTAAACCAGAGTTATTTTTAATTATATCAATTTGATAAAAGTAGTATTACCAGCTTTTAGATTTTGTTATCAAATATTATTTTAGGCAATTAGCAAGCAATCTAAATTACGTGTTTCCTACAAAGTTAATAAAAAATATAATTTTTAAGGTATTCGTTATTATTTAAGAAGTTATTTTCTTTCAAACAAATACTTTGATCTTTTTTCTGCATAAACCAACTTTTCTACCCGTCTTTAATGATGATATTATTCTCTGATGAGTCAATATTATATTAAAATGCAATAATTATTTTGAGCTGGTTTTTGTGTCACATACTATAGCATCTTCAATTTGTAGTATTTCTCGATGGTAATTACTATTAAAGAATTTAAGTTAATTACAAGCAAACACAAAAATATGGTAATAAATAAAAATAGAAATTTACTTTCATAATGCCTCTATTTACCCCATTTACATAATTTAAAAACATAATTATTATAAAACAAACAGCGCTAATAAGTTCGAAAATAATGTTTTCTGTGAGAAATTATTTAAAAATAATTACCTTGATTAATTATCAAAGATTGAATTTGTAAAAGATAGGTGGATTTGAAAGTTAATAAATAGTTAGTTCATTACCAATAATTAATAAAAACAAAATGCTTTTAAATCCACACTTCATGTAATCAGCTATTAAGCTATGTTAATTATATAATGCATGTAACACAAAATAGTTCTTAGGGAAAATATATTTTTAACAATATTCTTGATTAAAAGCTCTTAAATCATCTATTGAATAATTCTCAAAAAATCATTTCTTGTAGTATTCGGTATTCATTATTTTACGTAAAAGGAAAAGTTGCTTATTTCATTTCTTAAATTATAACACTATTTATAAACACTGCTTTCAGAGGATGTTAAATTAATTTTGTTTGGCACTTTTTTATTGAAAGTGAACCCAATATATGCTAAAATTGAACCCAGCAAAAGAATAAATTTCATACGGCATTTAAAACCTTTTATCTTGATTTAATGCAAAGAAAGCTGGAACTTAATTACACACATTTTTACATCCTGATGTTTACATGGAACATATAGAGAAATAACTTTACTAATGCTTTGTCTGGTTTGTTTATTAGCAACTCCATTAAAGGACCGGAAATTAATCATGAATTTTGAAAGTGCGCCGAAACATAGCATCATAATACGACGGACAAGGATTTGTGCATAATGCCTAATGGGAAAGAGAAAAATTGTATTTACTGATTATTTTATTCTGAAGCAAAATACAAAGCTCTCAATTTCGGCTGATAATTTGTAACAAAAGAAAATTTTTCTCCTGTATTAACTATTGAGTCTTTTGAAAAGTAAAATTTTTTCCTGAAATTTAATTAGCACAGAATTAACGACCGGGAAGTATGAGAAATGATTCCTTCTGTAATAATATTTTAATGAAATATTTGTTTGCAGATATTAGATTATTTTTAAATTTGAAAAATGAATCAACCTTTTCTCCCTTTCTCAGAAAACCTTTCTTAGGAATTTTTTTCTTGTTCCAATATCTGAAATGATTCTGATTAAAAATTTCTGAAAGAATGCAAATTAAAAATTTTCAATGTAAAATCTCATTGGAGAAATAATAAATCAATAATAGGCATTTATTCAATATATTCTAAAACTGTTAAAGCTAAAATATTCTATGAAAGTCAGGAATTTTTTCCTTGTATGACAAAATAAGCAATTGCATTTTTGTTTATTTTCAGAACTTGCCATAATTAAAAATTAACAATTTTGATATTATTTAACTTGACTAAAATTATAACATTTTGCTTATCAAAATTGTTAAGCATTGGATAAAAATAGTGAATGTTTTTTATGTTATTATTCCCTTTTATTTGTAACATATAAAGTGTAACTTCTTTACATTTGTTAAAACATATTCACACTTGGGATACTTGATTAAAAATAATATTTACAATGATGTGAATAAAAACTTTTATTGTTCTTTATAAAATTGATGTTTTTTATATTTTTATATGGAATCTTATGTTTTTAATTATAGCATATCAGTTATTCGGAATTATTTATGTATACTATTATTTTATTAGTTTTCATTACCACATTGTATTATATTGAATTAAGACATTACTTGGAGATTAATGGAAAATGTATTTAATGGGAATGAATATTTACTGTCATAACTCATTCATGAACACATATTTCATTCAGGAAATCACTTCAGATTGTATCACAAATTAAATGTAGCGAAATTATAAATCTGTCAAAATTATCTTCAAGTTTTAAGCACGTAAATAATCACCTTTCATAAAAAAAAAGGAACGAGTATGAAAAAAACTGTTTCAAGAAGTCTCTATATAAATGTTCCAGATTATACATAGTAAAAATTTTTTTTACATATTTTAAAAATATTTTATGTTAAAATTAATAAAATTATTTGTTAAACATTTATTTTTTACTCATTTTTTTAGAAATTTAATTTTAATTAAAATTTTGCGTAAATTTTTATAAATGATGAATATGAAAAAAAATATAGTAAAATTAAATAATCAATTAAAATACATATAATGTAGATAATTATTTTAAAGTTTAAAAACAGTTTATTTGATTTTTAAGGATAGCATATTATTTAAGAATAACATATATTTGCTTTTGTGTGAAAAGGTACTTATGATTCATCTTCATAATTGAATCTTCAATAATTAATCTTTTTTGTTGATGTTTTTTTAATACAAAAATATTCAGTTGTCAGTGATTAAGCTATTAATAATAAATTTTTTGTATTTTTCATAAAATAATACATTAGAATTCTAATTATCCGAATCAACTGGGACAGGAATCCATTCGAATAATCAATAAAATTTGCTTTTTTCTTTCTTTCTTTCTTTTTTTTCTTTTTTTTGAAAAAAGGAACCATTTTGATTAATTATTTTATGTTGAAAATGAGAGGAAAACTAGATGTAACACTTTTAGATGTTAAGATACTTTCAAATGTTGCACGTTAATTCAGTATGTATGTTAGTGCTGTTAATGAAAGTCATTGCTTGCTGAACATATCTGCCAGAGTACAGTTTCACTACCCGATTCCGGGCAGCCAAATAACGCATCCGCTTAACAATTCGCATTCAAACACTCGGGCTGACACTCTGACCACTTCAAAATCGGAACTTGCATCACTAGCTGATGGTCCCTCCCTTGTCTACTTCAACTTGGACATGAAGGTCATCTTCGTTCCCGACACTTTCAACCACTTGACTATCATTTTCAATTTGAAATCAAGGGTTCCACTCATAAATACATTCTCCTACATCTTTAGTACTACCTTCTGAACATCTAAGAATTTTCAAAAGAATGTTTTTGAATTTTTTAATTGACACATTTCTCTCTAATCTTCACTCATTGGACTTTTCTTGAGTTTTTTCCTTTTTCTAATTTTCCTTCTTTTCAACAATCTGATTTATTTTTCTGAAATTCATTAAGTGATTCGTTTAGACGGAGTTCTGATAACTAAAGTTCTACTGTATTCATAAAATTCTAAAATAGGGTATTTTTATTTATCATATAAAAAATGATAATATGTCACTGCAATTTCTCTTATCTATACAGCAGGAAGCTTATTTTCAATTCAATTTTCTTTTTATATATTTTTTTTTGGATTTTTATTTTTATTGCATGAGGTTTGATTAATATGATATTGAAAATATATGAACCTGTAGTAAGAAATGTGATGCTAACAGCTCTTGTAAATTAACATTAATAATTAACAAATAAATATTTACACTGTGTGAAAAAAGAATATCAGTCACTTGATAATCAAAATTAATATCATAAATGTTATAATTATGTTTATTTATAGCATAAAAAAGTTATTATTAACAAATATATACCATAATATTTGCATTGAAGAAATTGTAATGTGCTTTGCTGTAATCGAAATAATTCGAAATATTTAAGTCAAGATGTTGACAAAAACTTACCTTTTCTTCATCATTAGAAAAGTACAATGTATTAATTTATTTAAATTTCAATTCCTTTTCCTCCTTATTTATCATTTAACTTTTAATATTTACAACAAAAACATAGTATTAATATGTAAAAATCCACTTTTCAAAATAGCATTTGAAATTTTACTTTAACATTTAAAGTTTCGTTGATTTTAAGATTTGAGGAAAACTTAATGAAAATGTTTTTGGGTAATTGTTTTTATTAAAGTTAGTTAACAAACTTCTATTAAATAACATCACCTTTTCTATGAATTTTCTACTCGAGAAGCTTCATTGCATGAAATAACCCTGTTTGGTACAATGGATAACTGCACATATAAATATCAAAAGAAATAGGTGTTCTGATTCTTTACCAAAGAATCCAGAGAAACCATGATCAACATAGTACTACAATCACCCTGGCTGATGGAAGTGCAGTAGCCAGATTTTGACTCTTTCATCAGTCCTTTAAGAAATCATTCATCTCAGATTTCGACATCCTGAGGATCCTCACATTTTCACTTGCAATATTGAGAACTTATCACTTTAAGCACATGAGCATTCATCCTAATGAAACCAAATCTCACACGCCATGCAAAAACTGTCCAGATTTGCAGCCGCTTACACCAGAACACATTTTCGAGTATTCCATCCAAGAGCTCCTAGAGTAGTAAAGCTTGGTTTAGTGCCACTGGTGGCATTTTAAAAGGTATCCTCTACAGTCAAGACCCTGAGGATTTGGCAGTCGTTGCCATTTTCGGTAGTATCTAGTGATTTTTGCTTTTCTTCTTTTGCTAGATCCATGGACACGAAAACAAGAGCACAACTTGTTATGCAAAAGGACTCATAAATGAAGGCCAAATATAAAGTAAACATCTCATTTAATTTCAAATATAATAAAAATGACAACATGTAGCAAAATTTGTATTCTTTATGAAATATATTATGGACCTAGGAGGTACTCCAGTGGGAAAATGGTTGATTAAATTCACCATATTTTAAAGATAAGAGTTATAATCCACTGTTACTTCTGTAAAAAGTTGAAATATATTCTTTAAATTCCCGACATTTATGAACGACATGCAGATTTATTACCTGAAAGTATTAATTGAAATATAGATGTGCGAACCACTTCTGGATTCAACTTTTTATGCTTTAATTGCTTTTATAAATTCTTAAGATCAGAATTTTTGTCGTATAATTTGGTCAAAATATAATTGGTTCAAACATGTTCCCAATTTCAATATTAAATTAATTCGTCTTTAAAAACCAGGAAGCTGTCTTTTACAGAATAAACTGAAAATGAGCGTTATATTAAAATCGATGCAGCAATGTACGCAATTAATTAAACTGTCGACAATTTGGAGTTTTTTTTAAGTAATAATAGGAATAATAACTTAAATTCTTCTATTGTACTCCATTTTTTGATGTGACACTTTTACTCTTGACACATCTATTTTATAACGTATCTTCTTTTTGCACTTTACATGAAAGTCACATGAAGCTTCGATGCACTCTGCCTCATTAATGAATGCTTGAAGAACTCTTCAATGTTGCTAAAGGGCTTTTATATTTCTCTTTCTTAAAAATTATTCATACAGATGCTCATTTTTGTAATCGATTCACAAATGAGTTTAATTAATTATGTGGACCAATGGCGAAAATGAACTGCTTTTCAGCCATTATTTATTTACTTATCATTGTATAATTTATGTAACAATGCATTATTTGGATTAAGACTAATTAGTTTAATATTTAATAAATTTCAGTAAATTTACCTGAACGTAACTACAAAATAAATAAATTATGCAAATTAGAAGTTTTACTAACGTTAAAAAATAAAAAAAATGCCACGCCAACAGAAACATATAATTATTTTTAATCAACAAATTATTGTTCCTTAATGCAGTATTAACAGGTAATATGCATAGAATAATGACACGCAGTCTTTTTAAAATATATTATGTAATTGAAAAAGGTCTACTAAAACCACATTAAAGTGATTAGTCAATTATTGCTGTAAAAGTAAAAATAATTTATTAAGGAGATAAAAAATGTGCTTAACACAATGCAGTGATTCTGCATGCATTAAAAAACGCAGCAGGCTTCCACAACACAAAGTCCAAAAACTTAGTGATCAGCCATCCCATTCATTTCATAACTCGTTTTTCATTCAAATTTAAACATCCTTAATCTTCGAAAGCCCCCTTCAAAACTAATTAAATGTTTAGAAGCTTTCCGAGAAACTCAATAATTCATCGAAAAGGAGGAAAAGTATCTCTTAATTTTTCTTTTCTTTTCTCTTTTTTTTTTTACTTTGTCTTCTTCCACTTATTTTGTGAACAAAGCGTACACAGTAGGTACTTTCTTCTAGAACTTTAAGAGGAAGGGGTAAAGGGAGCATCCTTAGCATACTAAAGGTCGTTGAGTGGGAGGGAGCAAAGAGAGGGGCGAAGGAAAACTTCAAAGCGTCATGAATAATGAATCTAGTATATCCCGATCGGATGGCTATTTGCACGGAAGAAGTTGAGGAAAAGGTGGTGGAAAATAAGAAAAAAGTAGAAAAATAGAATTAGCGACATTTTCTGCTGGGTTTTTTTTTTTCCTTGGGGGATAATTTTAACGATTAAAGTCGAGAGAGAATAGCTGAAGAATACTAAGTGTTCTAAATTGAAATCTGAAAAGGTATTTTTTAAATATTCCTTTCACTAAAAGGAAAATGTTTTAATTTTTTATCATCTTCCAAATTGCAAAACATAAAATAAGCTTAATCAAATAATCAACTTAAGGAAGAAAAAAAGTTCAATCAATAGAATAAATGTTTCACAGTATTCATAAGCTGCGTATTGATACATGCATATGAGTATAAACTATTATTTTAGAAGCATGCAATTAAATATAAAGATATGAACTTGTTGTTTATAAGAAATTTCTTTCTGTACTGATTTTCCAAAATTGAGTAGATAAAAATAAATAGAAATTACTCAAAAATTGCGCATATAATTTAGTGAAAAATATCCACATCTTGAATAGTTGGGTTTAAAATAGCATGGAAAATTTTATCAGACAGTTATCGTTTTATATCTCCAAGAAATATTTACCCAAACAAAGATGGACATCTTAACCGATTTTCTCCCAATTCCAAATCAAGGTACTACTAAGATCACTTTCGAAGTTAAATCAGGTCACATCAATATAAAAAAGTCTTTTATCGCTTAGTCAATGATGAAAATGGGGAAGTATTTATTTCAGTGTTCTTTCCTATGGTAATACGTGAGAAAGACTCAAACGGTTGGTTGTTTCGCGCGAGCAGACTGCATTCTACTCCCAGTTGGATTAATGCCAACCTTCCGGCCCATGCAACGCGAGAAAATCTGAATTCAATAGGAACAGGGGTTCCATGTCTTCGTGTGGGTTATGACCGGTCATCTGGGCCCATTTTGGCAGGAGGCTTTTATTCTCAGTGGATGCGGAATCCTTGATTATAAATTGTTACCAGTGTCTATACATAAGGATTCACATTATGCGATCTGACCAATCCTGTCTGACTTGTCTAGCATATAATCTTTCAACAGTTCTCTGTCGCAGTTGGTTGAACAAATAAAACTTTGACATTGTTATTACAAATTAGTCAGTTAAGATTTCTTATCAGTCTCACACAATGAAGTTTACATCTCTTTTTCTTTTTATCAGTAGCTTATTCTATTGGTGTTCTGATGAAGATAGTATCTCTATATTGCATACTACAAGTTATTTCAGCTACTTAACACCATAATTAAGTTTTACTCACAGGTTGTATACTTTTGAAAAAAATTATTGTTATTTTTGAATTTTTTCACATTTTTTGGAATTATAATGTACATACTCAATTTTTTATCAACAATTTCTTGAATTTACGATATACTTAATGCGATTTTCTCTCAGATCTTATAATTTAAAACGAATAGTTTCAGAAAATAATTTATTTCTGAAAAAAATGATAATAAGTCACTGAATTTATTGTTGCAGGGAAAATGCCGTTATCTATTTGGTTGTTAGTCTAGACTTTTATATTTTGTTTATGATATATATATTATATATATATATATATATATATATATATATATATATATATATATATATATATATATATATATATATATATATATATATATATATATATATATATATATATTCAACAGCAAATAACTTCAACCGCAATCAATTAAAGTTTATTAATAAGTATTTGTGATAATTATTTCAGATTGGTTTCCAATTGGAATATTACTAATAGTGAATAAGTTTTATTCCCATATCGCAAGGTAAGCAGAATTAGTTTAGTTCAGAAATTCTGTAAAACAATTATCGATATAAGTGTGTGCTTTTTCATGAAAGATTTTATCTTCCCCTCACGAACTATTACTGTTGTCATTAATTATAAGATTGATTTTCTATAATTTAAGGTTTATTGTATTGAGGTCCATACCACTTAAGGGAAATTGTTTCTGAAGTAAAATTAAAGTGTTTATGATAAGTTTAAAAGTTCTGACTGTCAAATGTGACAAATATTATTAATATATTAATAAATATTGTTTTCTTATTACTAAAGTTATAATTTTGACAAAAAGCATTAAAATATTATTTAAATATATCATATTCAATAGATTTTTTGTGTGTAATATTAAATGGATTATTTAAGCTATTTTTTTTACAATGAATTATTTTGATTTTTCTATGCATAGTGAAAATTTTTTTCAGTATTGTACATAAATTCTATTTATTTAGTGGTTAAAAACCTCGTTTTATTGATTGAAAATTAACATATTTTGTTCTCATGTAATTTTACGAAATATTCAATTCAATTCCAATTTTAAACTATGAGGATTCATGTAATTTAATCAATATGTATTAAAATATAAGTATATTTACATCCTATTACCTTGACCAAAACTGTATTTTTCAAAAGCGAAATAAATTTCAATGAGAAATGTTGAAAATTATTTCATGGTTGAAAACACTTCTGACACATGAATCAGAGATAAAACCTCCGTTCAAACCATTTACCTAATTGTGCTTGTATCAATCTCTTCTATAGAATAAAGACTTTTCACTTCGCTTGACAATATAAAGGTAACTCCTGTTTTATTGAACTGCCACTCATCTCTCCTGAATTTGAATGCTTAAAATTCTCGAATGAGTTCTATTGATTTCAGAATGGCTGAAGTTTAAGTAATTGCATACTTTCGGTGCATGCTATAACATCACATTAAAGACTCTTTGCAGACAATAATGGACCTGTTTCACTTATGTAAAGAGGAAAGGTGATAGTGATTAGACATTAGAAAAAATATTTGATAGATGTTTTAGTTTATTATTTCCCAAATATTGGTAATAAAAGTAGTTTTATAGTGTGATATAAATATAATTTTTAAATCAGTGACTAATTACAATAAACATCAACACATCATAGCAACAAATTACTTTTAATGTTAGCATTAAATTTTAAACCCTATTTTTTTAAATCAACATGCTTAGATTTTAGTTTTTATGTGTTCCATTATTTTAAAGTTATACGTAAAAAAATAACAAATTTAAAATACAGAATTCAAATAGGAACATAAAAAAACCAAATGAAAGTAACGTTATTCCATTATAAGCTCTTATAACATTTCTTGTAAAAACACAATTTAATTAATTTATTAATTTTATGATGAATTCTTAGTCTTACATTTTTCACTATATCTTTTCTTTTTACCATACAAAATAATTCATATATAATTATTTTTCGTTATAAATATTACTTTTATTTCTTAATTTTATTTAGAAATGTTCCTTAGAGAATATTTTGCTTTAATTTAAGTTTTTAAAATTCTAATATAATTCCTTACATAAACCTTAAGCTAAAAATGTGTTATTTTTCTGCGAAGAAAAAACTCTATCACAATCTAACAAGTGATATCTATATAATTATACATCCTATAAAAAATTACTTATGTTGCTATGTTGTTGCTTTGGGCATGATATATTTTTATATTAAGAACATCAGTTGAACAGCGGCATAAATTGTTTAAATCTAGTGTTGAAAAGGTATTAAAAAATACGATGATTTTTTGTTGTATAATCAGAAGTTGTTTTTAAGAGATGTTATCTGTATACGTTGTGATTTTTTTAAGTATATTATTCATATCTTAAAAGCTTTCTAAAAGGATATAAATTTAAAACATTTGTATTCAATAATGAATGAAAAAAGCTCATAATTTTCTACGATATCATTTTTTAAAATGTTAAGAATAATGTAAAAAGTTTACAACTATTATGCGCATACCGCAGATTTATTACTGAAAATAATTAGAGAGAGCTTTCGGTTACAAATTGGTGACAAAAGAAATCCTTTTGCTGACTTGATGTAACACCCATATTTTTATTAACGAATTATATAAGTATTCTTCAATATATAAGAAATACATTCATTATACATGTCCTTAAAAAAGCGGCAAAACAATATAATTTCTTGTATTCAAAAATTTTATAAAAGTACATAATTTTCTTTATCAAAAGTAATGTTGGAAATCTACAAGGTCTTTAATTAATAAAGTTATTAAGGATGAGTTTAAGCATAAAACCTCTCTCTCTCTCTCTCCTGTAGAGGACACTTATTAGCTTCTGAATTTACTGTTAGAAGTGATAGGCGACGAGACAACTTTATTCTCAGACTGTCCCAAATATGTTCGATCTGGTTCACATCTTGAAAACATGCTGAACAATATATTTCTTTACTGAAAATGCAATTATTCACACAAGGATCGCATGTTGAAACCTGGTATTATCAACTTTGAGAAATAGTTTCTTCTTCTATTATTGAAACTCAAGAAGCTGCCATATATGCTAGAGGTTAAACTCTGTGTCATTAAGCTAGGTAACTTGTATTTGTATTATTGTACCGAAAAGTACGATCTTGACCGAGATATCAGCTCGATACTAACTCCAACGCTTCAAAGTAAGACATTCAGTTCATAAAAATGTGGAAATTTTTTAGGTATCCAAAAGGCCTGTTCTGTCAAGATGAAATATAACAATTCCCAGATTATGCATTGAACAGTGACTCATCAGTGAAAAGAAAACTTATTTAATAAGCTTTGTACCATATTAGGAAATTTTTGTTATTTAAAATACATTTTCTACTAATGTTGAAAAATGGCCAACAGCAAAATTTCCTCTAAGATTTTATAGTAAAAAAAATGTTAGACTTTGTACAGAAATACTAATAAATTAATTGTGTAAATTAATAGATTTTTCCAATAATATAAATGTTTAAATTTATGTTATTGGAAGAAAATAAGTTTGTATAAATTAAAATAAATTTATGTTATTTTAATTTTGCAATTTTATTCTTTGATATCGTAACAATTTAATAAACTTCAGCTTTTTTACTTTTCGCTGTAACTTCACGCATAATATATTTTATACTGCAATATTTTGGAAAAGCCTTTTAACTTGCATTTTTATTTTGTTCATTACCTTAAATAAAAAACTTATTTTGCCTTATCAGCATCTTCTGGAAAGATAATTTCAATTTATTTTCATTTACCAATTTCTTCCTTTTAATTACATCTAATTCTCATACTCACTGCACATCTTAAAACTTTTTTATGAATTTATAACCTCACTGCATAAATTTATTTAAAAATTTTACACTACCAAGTACGGTTGTACTTGCGTATTTTTTATGATAATATAAATGTACTTAGAACTCATTTTCGAACAATTCATGTGTATTTTTTGTTTAATCTTTAGAATCTTTATACAAATGAATTTGAAACACATTCGCATTATCATCTGTTCCTCAGATCAGAATTATCCATTTCAAGCTTTTACTTTTAAATTGTAATCGGTTTTAGTTTTTCTTTCTTGGCTCTCGGAAACATTTCATTTTTGCTTTTTTTGTTTATTTTTAGAGCCTTTCCACAAATAAATTTGAAATACTTTCTCTTTATCACCTGTTCTTCTGATGAGAGTTTTCCTTTTTAAGTTTTTACTTTCAAATTTTTTTGTTGTTCTTTCTAATCCTAGACAGTCCAATTCCAGTACAAGATTAACTCCACAAGTCCATCAACAGCCAGGAAATCTAAAAACATAAGAAGCTTTGAAAAAGCCTCTTCCAAGTCAAAATTCAATCAGCTCAAGATAACTTGAAAATTTTAATTGATATCAATTTATTGATTCTAATTTTTCTTTCTTAGAGGTAGGGAACATTTCTTTTTTGCCCTCTTTTGTTTATTTTTAGAGTCTTTACACAAATAAATTCAAATTACTTTTTCCTTATTTCTTGTTTCTCTAATGAAAAAGGGGCGAATTTTACTCCTTTCATTTCTCAAATTTTAGTTTTTTTTCTTCAGAATCCTCCATTTTTTAATTTTATTTCTCTAAGACTTTTCCTTTGTTTTCTTTATATTTTATCTTATTTTTATTGGAAACGTTTTCTAACTTAAAAATCTTTATTGTTTTGGGTAATTCAAGTTACATTTTTCAATTATTGTACTAAAAATTTCTAATAAATTTACTTTTTTAAAATTAATTTGGTTTTTATATCTATACTTAAATTTATTTTAATTTATATATTTATGAATTATATTATTTCTTAGTGAAGATATAAAATTAGTTAAACCCATGGAAGATACAGCTAACAACACTGGCATCATAAATAATTCCATTCAACATTGCTTAAGTTTTTCCAGACTTTAGCTTGCAAACATCGATGAAAGAAGAAAATCGACAATAATATTCCGTTTTCATTAAGCCTTACTCATTGCTACTCCCTCCTCAGCTGAAAACTTTAGGAATTATTGATTTTTCTGAGATCTCGCTTTTATTTTATTTTCCGTACTAGAAGCCGATTTTCGTCCCCAAGCTGTTTATCGAGTAACGAGTTTTATAAATGATCAAATTAATCTGGATTATTCCCGATTTGTTGACGCTGAAAACAGGAGGTGAAGTTTCACTTTGCTTTCGATTTCGATCAATAGCGGTACTTAAGAATAAATTTAAGAATATGCCCAACACTAATTATAGGAAATGTTCATATCGAAAATTGTTCTATAACTGTGAAGATGGTTTATTTAGGTGAATGCTTATGTATTATACATCGGGCTATCTAAAGGTAGAGTGGAAGATGAGAGTAAGGTATTTCAACTTTATTTCTAGATAAAGCTGTGAACATAAAACTTTATAAGTAGAACAAAAATGTCATAATACAATCTAAAAATATTTTTTGATGTTATTCTTAATTTTAATTCATCATATTGTAAGTTTTATGAAATATATTTTCTTTTTAAATATACATAATGAAACTTAATATAATACATTCATTACTTTAACTAATGCATTACCATAATGAAAAAAAAGTTGGATGGAAGTAATTCTTTTTTATTCTTAGATAAAAAGAATATAACAGTTTATTTACTAAGCAATTTTATATTTAATTATTGTGAATATGAATAAAACATATAAAGCAGTTTGTCATTTTAAAAATAAATCTTTATGTATTAGTATTTAAAATCTATACAGAATGTGTGTGTGTATATATATATATATATATATACATATATACCGGGTGATTATAATTAAAGTCCCGATTTTAAAAATCGATAATTTTAAAACTACTGGTCAGAATGACTTGATATTTTAGCAGAACAATTGTAAGGCAATAGAATTTTGTTTGGCGAAAAAAAACAAATAGTTCCAAAATGTGCAGATAGATGGCGCTGTTTGGGTAATATTAGGAGAAGAGTCCAAAAATGTATTCGTTAAACACAGAAATGTTGTTAGCCAAACGAAAAAAATTAGAGTTCAGGGATTTACTAAAGATTTATTAGCGAAAAGACAAGAATACAGCGACAACAGCGATTATGACAAAAAAAAGAGCTTAATGGAATCAACACCTTGCTGATGATTAAAGCATAAGTTGTTCGATATGCCCTCCGCCTTGTTCCGCTACTAATTGGTAGCGCAAAACGGCATGCTCCACAACAGATCGGAGGGTATCTGTACTGATGCAATGGATGTGGTGTGTGATGCTTGCCTTCAAGTCGGCTAGATTCTGAAAACTCCCGCTGTAAACAATTTTCTTCAGGTTCCTCCAAAGCCAGAAATCCCCCGGGCTAAAGTCGGGGGAACGTGGCGGCCACGTTGTTGGAAAATGACGGCTTATGATCCTGTCATCTCCGAAATTTGCACTCAGTAGCTGCTTCACAGGAGTAGCAATGTGCGAAGGAGTGCCATCTTGCATGAATATTGTGCGATCCACAAACTGACGCTGCTGAAGTGCCGGAAGGACATGGTTACGCAAAAGTGTTTCATACCGCTGTCCAGTAAAGGTGCAGGTAACAAGACCCGCATTTGTGATCTCCTCGAAGAAAAACGGACCAACGATAAACGCTGCCGTTATTCCGCACCACACAGTAAACTTTTCAGACTGAAGAGGTAATGGCTGTAGCTGGGACGGATTCTCGGTCGCCCATATCCTGCAATTTTGCGTATTTACAGAACCTTGCAAATGAAAGTGGGCTTCGTCAGACCACAGAATGTTCCATGGCTATCCGTTGTCCACTTCCATCCGGGCAAGAAATTGCAGTGAAAAGATTGACTTGCTTCCAGGTTAGCCGGTAGCACCTCCTACACATGAGTTATCTTATACGGATAACAGAGCAAGATCTTCCGTAGAATTTTACGCACCGTGCTGTTCGGCATATCCAGCATTCGGCCAATTACCCGTGCACTGCTGATTCCAACATCACTGTTAGTCTGTTCTTGTAATGCTGTAGCCACATCTTCCACTGCCGCAGCCGAAACTGATTTTCTTCCTCTCCCCCGTTTAACGTCAAATGAACAGGTCTCTTCGAATTTAGCAATCCTTTTCGCAGACCTTTTGCGGTTATTGGACCCCATTTAATGGATTTTGATGTCCGAAACTTCCTAATAGCTGTAAGTGCACAGTCATCGTTCTTATAAAAAAACTTCAAGAGCCGAGCGCGATCCTTCATAGTCAAAGTCATGATGAAGCATTTAGGCAAAGAGCTGGTGCTCTGCATTTTTATGGCAGTTAAGTCTCATGTGCGCATGTCACGTATTAGTAATTTGCATATATCTAGACAATGACTGCGCCATCTATCGGCACATTTTAGAACTATTTTTTCCTTCGCCAAATAAAATTCCATTGCTTTACGATTGTTCTGCTAAAATATCAAGTCATTCTGACCAGTAGTTTTAAAATTATCGATTTTTAAAATCGGGACTTTAATTATAATCACCCGGTATATATATATACATGAATATATATATATATATATATATATATATATATATATATATATATATATATATATATATATATATATATATATATATATATATATATATATATATATATATATATATATATATATATATATATATATATATGTATGTATGTATGTATGTATGTTTGTGTGTGTGTGTGAAAGAGAGAGAGAGAGAAAGGGAGATAGAGAGAGAACTTTACCAGAACAATTATAATTTGTTATAATTTGTACATTATAATTTTTAATTTATATCGAAATATTTCGAACCAATGCAATATGTTATTTAAGTTATTTCAGCAAAACATTCCTCGATTACTATCTTAGCTATTAATATACGATGATCGAAGTGAAACTAACCTTTTCACTTTTAATTTCATGATCATTTGATTTCAATAAGAGAGCTGATTTACAAATAATATAATTATCGTTAATATATGCTGTTAAAATCGAGATGCTTCGATCTTCTTAGTCATAAGTACGATAATTAAATCAGCATGTTTTTATCTTAATTTGATTGACATTTACGCTTTATATATAAAGGAAAATGACTCAAAGATAAAAGTGTGCCAAAAAACACTAATTATAAAGTTATAAAATAAATGTAAAATAATCTTACAAATTTAATTATAATTCAACAAGTTCAATCTATAGAGTGATAATATATGGCATTATATATGATTATAATGATAGTTTTACGTACATATGTGTTTTTACATTGCTATAATCTTTTTTTCTAAGAACTCCAAATTTCAGTTGCGTATTTGCTCATTTCAAGTATTGATAGTAACATCAGGCAAAAATAATCTATGGGTTTTTACGAAAATCCTCCTATATATATATATAAACACATATAAGTTTCTTTTTTACATAATTTACGAGTAGGGAGAAATTCTCTGCTTATATATAGTTTATAAATATCTCATTAATGACATGAAATATTTATAAAAAATAATTTATAAAACTCATATGTCGTCACCTGTTAAATATGCAGAACATGGAGAACATCTTTCATATTTTACTGGTGACATTTTGAAAATTTTAAACAGTAAAAATACTGAAAGGAGCAACTTATAAACTATATATATAATGACTTAAAAGTATTAATTTTAGCATTATTTAGAGAAATTGCAAGGATAATTAAAATTAGATTATTAAAGTTAAGTCATTACCATCATAAAGTCTTCATCACATTGAATATAATATACAATTTCTGTTTCCGTCATAATAATTATCAGAAGTTTTAGATTACTGTCTACTATACATAATAAATCATTGGTATTTTTCTAGTATTTTTTACTTGTTACAGCTCTCGCATTCAGAACAAAATTTTTCCAATAATTTTCTCAATAATAAATGTGTACAGAGTCCTGCTTTCTTGTATTATTGCTATTCGAGATACAGATAAAATATTGTATTCATTCCTTTTTTTAACCTGGTGCTTATATTTTAATATCTTGAAAATAAATTATGAGGCACATTTGGTTAAAAGTTCTAATTTGTTTTTTGAGAATTTTAATCAAATATTGAAGTACGACTTTCATCCTTCTTAATTTTGAACCAAATGTTTATGTTTTAAATTATTAAATTATACTTACATAAATTAATATCTGATGATCCTTGTCTGAAATAATTTTTCATAACGGTTTTCACACATTTGTTGGTTTGTCGGCTATTGTTTCTAGCAAATTTAATTTATGTAAGCACAATTTACAATTTTTAGTTATCTTTTCCGATTGTTTATTAATATTTTAAATAAAAGTACTAGATGAAAAATATTATCGTTTAATTAAAAAAATTATTTTAAATATTTTTATATATTTTCAATATTACAGTTATGTGCCTAGTAAAAAACTTGATTTAGAAAACATAACTCAGTATATATTATGGGTGAGTTTAGTTTCAGACAAATAAAATTGATTACTTATTTACGTATAATAAATGATAAAAGACTCAACACTTTAACTATTTCTAGATAAATAATTTGTTGAAAAAATTTATAGTGAAAACTTAAATCAGCTCTGAAGTTAAAAGTGAAAATCTGTTTTTTTTCTTTTCTTTGTCAATATTTGATATAAAAGAAAACATTTCACCAAAAGCCTGTATCATAATTCAAAGAATGTATTCTTTTATAAAAAGATAAAAATTTTCACTAATGCAAAAATTTTTTGTGAAGCAAAATTTTAAATATTCTAGTTCAAAGTTAATAAATTAATTAAAAATAACGTAGATAAAATGGAGATTTTTAAAATTTTTAATAAATTCTTTACTATTAAAAAATCGCTAAAATATTTCAGTTGATAATGGAAAGTTGTGATAAGTTGAAGAACAGCCTTTGTTTTTTAAAATATGGACCTCCTGAAATTTATTAAAATATTTCATTATATATGGTTTTAGGAAAATAATAAAGCGTTCAAAAGAAAGCTTACAGATCCCACTTATTTTGGAAATTAGCCTCTTATTAAAAAATATTTTACAGCTAGCCAAATTAAATTCCCAATATAATTTGACTAGCTATAAAAATACTAAATTTTAAAACAAATTATTAATACTATATTTTGAAATGCTTCAGCAGTTTATTCTTATCTTGCACATATTATTCAAAATAACGCAAAACTGAAGTAATTGTCAGTTCAAACTAGCTTTTATTAATGCATATTTTTCATTAGATTGCAAATAATAAATGCAAGATAAATGGTAAGGTATAAAATTCAGTGTAAGAAATTCTTGTAATAAATACAAAAACACCCTTCAATTTTAATATGTTATATTGAGCAGCTTCAGTCATATTCTATAATGTTGGGATAATTTTGTTCCCTATAAAATAATTCATTTTTGAAAATTAATATTACTTTTACAACTTTTTAAAAAGTCTGCAATATTAAAAAAAGAATTCATCAATCATACATAATACTTTTTCTCCCGCATTCAGCTCAAGTTTCGATTGTATTCCATCTTCTTACATTATTATCATAGAATTAAATAGCGATCAAGACCATAAGAAAATCAATGGGGTAAATTTAGCTTTTGATGCTGTGGATGGCGTAATGTTTCATCATCGCCTCAGGTTGAATGAAGCTTCAAAGCATCAATAAAGAAAGTATTTTCTTTAAGAAAAAGGGAACAAAGTAACAAATTAAAATAAATATTAAACTAGAAAATCATAAAATGAAACCTAAATTTAAAATTAAATACGGAAAAATATTGGAATATAATTTCCTTTTTATTTTGCAAGGGTTTCAGGTTTCTTATGCTATCCTAGTGTGTCTTAAAAGAGAAAACTAGGCAACAAATGGTATTAGCCAAAAGGAATACACAATATGACATATAGCAAATGATAAGCATTGCCTAAATAGAAATGTTAATGAAAATAACAATAAAAATACATATGAGATAGCTAAGGCAATCTTAAAAGGATTTCTTCCTTGAAAAGTTTTGATTATGACTTTTCAAATTTGCAATATTTATGGCTAGCATTTAATGATTTATACAGCTACCCATAAAAACTGCAACATTATGAATGAAAGTATATTAAAATATTATTTATGGCAGGTAAACAGTGCATCATGAAGACAAAATAAAAGGACAACTCAATTCAGGCTGATTCAAATCTACGCCACACATCATTATCCATAGCACTTTGTGAGGAATGCTGAGCTAGTTTCTCAGTAAACAATGACCAAAAGCTATCAGTTAGTGACAGAATTGGAAAATATGTGCAATCAGGTCAATAATCGAATACTCTTCTTATAGTGAAGAGTCAAAACATGACCCGCAACAAGTGCTCTTACACTATCTTGTTGAAAAATTGCGTTACAAAGACATCAAATACAGGACACAAATTTTGTCTTTAAGTTGCTAGAAGTGTACCGATCACAATTCAAGTTACAGTCCATTCGAGCAAGTCATGAGCGTATTATTTAATGATTGCCTGTACCATCACATCTAGTTCAGGCCTTTATGATAATATCGAATGAAACCAATAATAATGAGTAACCAACCAACAAACCAAGGAATAAGTATATTCTAAGGAAGCTCACAGAGCCATCAAAATGCTGCCTGCTGATCAGGGACTCACCTGAAGAACTTACATTGTACTACTCCTGCATCCAGGTTTCCATTGGACTCACCAGAATCCTCTTTGGTTTCCATGCTTTAAAAGAATCTGAAGTGATAATCACCCTACTGACTGTTCGGACTGTCGCACAAGTCACGTCAAAAGGTCTGGTGGGTTAGAACGGTCATTCTCGTTATCGGAAACTTATGAGTTTGAATCCCTACTGAATATTCGTCGGGTTTAGTAATGGTGACTGGGGTACATTAAATAAGTCATGGTTGTGATGTGCTCCAAGTGAAACGATACTACTGCAGGTGGCAGATTAAGTATTGGGGTACCTTCTGTTTGGCATTTGCTTTCAAATTATGAAGACTCTCACCAGACTACTTCAACCTAAGTGTTAGAATCTGTGTTATTGCTAGGTACAGGTAAGCATGGCGTTGCAACAACTATAGAAATGCCCTAGCAGATGCTTGACATACTTAGCTTTACAAATCAGTTTCCCGACTGTGATTCTTTCTCCGATTCTTTGAGGATGACCTCACAATATGATTGTCTACGTGGGTGTTAATCAAAGGAGTCCGTTAAGATCCCGAATTGTATTTAGTACGACTCTTAGCAACATATCAATTCCATATTCGTAGGATAAAAATTCGTGAAATTTTGGGTGGTAAGATTAACAATATTTCAGAGCTACATAGACTCTTGACTTTTAATAGACTCTTGCTACTATAAACTCCACTACTACCACTATCGAAACCGAGACTTGTTGATAAATATTTCTTCTTCTTATTCGAGGTATAACACGATGTTCTGAGAAAACTTCAACCTTATAAAACATTTTCCGAATGCATTTCACAAACTTTTTTTATATAATGCTGCAGTTGTCCTTAATCCCTCCCCGTCATCCAAAATGCACTATAAAGCAAGCGTTTATAGCGCCTTTTAGATGACGTTCGATTTTTACATTCCAACTTTTTTCTTTCATATGATTTTAGTGCTTTTAAGCATTTGAAGTTTTCTAAAACATTATTTAAGAGACTGATCATTGCTGAAGCGTTGTTCTTTCGAGAAAAATAAAATACATGTAAATTCCATTAATTTTAATGCATTGACCACTGAAAATCTATGAAAATGTAATTTAAGGCTTAATATCATATTTGCATTAAGCAAATATATTTGGGAGAACCAGAATCATAAAAATATTTTATGTAGAACACAAAGAGTTGAAATCAATTTAAAATACGTTACAACACACAATAATAGAAACCATACAGTTTCTTTTTCGATGAGAGGGTTATCTAATCAAATCCTTTATGACTTAAGCAGTAGCTGAAGACTTAAAATGGTAAATGCTATCATATGTTGAAAACATAAAATGCAATTTAACTAATATAGAGAGAAATCCAATATTCTTTTGATATACTTAGAAAACTTCAACCAAAATTTTTAGTCATTTCTCAAACTTTCAGGTGATGTTTTTGATGATAAAGTGTTACATAAATTTTAGCACTAAAAGTTGCACTAATCTCAATTCCGTTTCATAGAGATTGGTTGGTTGGGTTTTATGGCGCAAGGTTTAAAAACGGACAAACTGCGCCAAACATTTCATATAGGAAAGAGGTCTATAAATGTATAGAAGGGTTTTTCCAATCTTTCTTTTCCTGTGATATTTCCTATGCTATAAAAATACAAATATTTAATAACTGCCCTATTTCCCCATTATATCTTAGAACATATTTTATTTTCTAATGAAAACACTGTAGTTAGATGTCATCTAACTTTTCTTTCTAATTAAAACTCATGCATATCAAATATGGAAGTATAAATTTTTGATAAGTGACATATTAATAATTAAAAAGTGTTATTAAGCGGTAATAATAATTGTATACGAAATCTGATAACAAAAAATAAAAATGAAAATATTTAATATATGAACAATGTAAAAAAAGAAGGATATGTATTGATTTTTTAATACTGATGAAAATTTGAATACACTATTGGCATAGTAGTTAAAATATTGAGGTTAATTGTGAATTATTTTGTATAACTAAAGAGTTGTCACACGCACACATATATATATAGATTCAAAAAATTAGACTATGGTTATATTTTGAATCTAAAATAGAATTTTTAAGAATGGCAATAATATTTTAAATTCTAATTCATTTAATAGAAGTGTGAATTTATTAAGCGATTAGAATGTGACATATTAGCAACCACTTGACATTATCAAAATTTAACTTGGTGTTTAAACAATAAAACTTCACTATGTAGTTTCTTATGTAATTTTTTAATCATTTAATATCAGTTACTTAATTGCCTTCAGTAAGCCAGGAGAATTTATGTCAGGAAATGTGCATGGAAGTGAGGAACTTATTAATCAGTTATTTACAAGATATCGCTATCTTCTCGAGGGTAAAAGTTATCAGCACATCATTAAAGCAGCATTTTAATGTCTGAAAGCATTAATTATGGGTTGAATAGTCAATCTGTACGGAAGTCCTCGCTGTCTCCGGTCACTAAGAGGAGGGAAGAGACTAAAGCAACTCATTTTCATTTTCTCCAATCTTTTAAATCTCTTCTTGTTCTGGAAAGTGCATTTATTGTCAATCATCGTAATTCCAGAAGGCCATGCCTGCGAAGAGCTCTTTTATGGAAATACTTTCAAGAAGTTTTGTTTCCTACTATTTGTTTTTATTACTGAAGAATTTATATGAAACAACTAAATTTAAGAGATTTTTGTGAGTAAATGAATTTATTCATGCAAAGACAATGAGTAATGTTTAAGTAAAATTATGTTAATTTTTAAAACCTTATGTCAGTTCTAATAACAAGCATAATGATATCTAAAATAGGACACATTTTCATAATAAATAATGTATATATATTATCAATAAAATTGTAAGTGCTATACATTATTTTCCTTTATTTTGAGAATAGAACTATATTGGTAGAGAGGGCTCATAGGAAATCCTCTTTCGTGCACACTTGCATTCTGCTGTAGTATGTTAGATACATTGTTTATATACTTAAAGGTGTAATATATTGTGAATATTCCCTTATTGAAGCATATTGCAATGCAAATGTCCTGGTCCAGAAAAAAGTTTTGAAATTTAGATCTTGAATTGCGTTTTAATCTCAATTGTGAAGAGTTTTACTCTTTTGTTAAAATTCTTTTCTAAACTGTAGTACGGCTTTTTCCTCTTGGTATTTAAATCTAAGCGAATAACCGCGTTTAAGTATCTTTAACATCAAGAAACAAAATAAAGATTTTAGTTTTTTACTTATTAAATATTAAATTATCTGAAAGAAGTCTTCAGTTAAGTAACATCTATAGTTATAGTTAAGTAAGATCTAACTATAAAATTAAATTAAATATAATATTGTTTCCTCCCATTTAATTACTGACAATAAACTAACATTCTCAACCTTTCATTGAGAAAAGCTATTCAAAATCTTTTCAACCAACACAAAAGCCTGGAAGTGTCGAAAAGATAAAATTATGATACATTCCTTCGAAACTACGGCAGTAGAGTCATGTGTCTTCAGTAAGGTACCATGATAACAAGTATTGTTATCTAATCTTTATTCTGAATTTGGAGCTTAATGTTTAAAATTACTATTTCTATACTTACCATTTATAAAACAATTGATTTTTATAGGAAAGTTTAGATAAAATGAAAAATATAGCAAAATAAAAAATGCATTTTAAAAAAGAACAAGGATGTTGAAAAATTAACTATTGTATAACTTTTAATATTTTTCCCTTATTATTTTATCACAAATCATAAATAGTTTAGTAATTATGTTATTCTCAAAACATAAATCTATCACCATAGTTACTTCAGTTTATATTAGTTTTATTAATTTAATATTTCCGAGACTCTGGACTTTGCTTCAGATCAAGAATAAATGTTAGAATAAAGAGTGTCGCAACTGAAAATGTGTACATTGAGATTATTGAATATTTAATACGGTGATTTTTCTGATCAAAAAGTTAGCACAAGAATATAAGAACGATTTGGCAAATTAACATTAAGAAAATAATAATTTATGCTTAGTCTAACAAATGAAATTAATATAATTATTTTAGAACCATTAAAACGAGTTCAATATTATAACAATTTGGTGAATTAAGATCCAGAAGATCATAATTTCCTTAGTCTAACAAATCTAATTATTAGAACTATTCTATAACGAGTTCAATATTAGAACTATTTGGTGAATTATCACACCAAGAAAGTCATAATTTCCTTCCTCTAACGAAGAAAACCCGATCTTTTGATTCACTTCAATAAACCACCCAGACTACCTTTCCTTTAGTATCATCAATTGTGATGGAAAACAACTGTGATGTTGAAAAACACAAAACATAAGCAATACTGCCTTCACACATGATTCTTCTAAATGAGTTATAACTCAGTTTTAATGATTTCCTTTCAATCACTCTTTAAACAATAGTATCATCCGTATCAGTTTGGGTAATCATTAGAAACGTTTCATAGTAATTATTTCCAGCACGAAAAAGTTCAAGCCTTTTGCATAGTTTTCCATTTAAGGAACCATAATTGATAAATAGTTATATTAACATGTATGCTCTTCTGCCGTTTACAAACAATTAATAAATGGTTGGTTTTAACATAATGTATATAATATTAATAAATATCTATTAAATTAAATAATACAGAGCAGATGATTTGTTTTGTTGTATAGCTTTTTTTTTGTTGCATTTTTATTGATTTTGTTGTTATTTCACAATTGAGAGTTAGTTTATCTTTATTCTCATGACTTAGTTAAATACCGAAGGTAATCATTTTTATTTACATAATTTTCAGAATTTCGTCGTAACATCTTCATAAACTAAATATGTATTGCTTCGTATTTTTAAAACGAAAATGCTTTAATATTCCTTTTATTTTAAATTATTAAATGCTTTCATTGTTGCTTCATATTTTTTCTAACGTCAACAGAGTTTAATTTACTTTTCTATCTGGGTTTCTTTTAAATGCTTTTGCTTTTGTATAAGCAATATTCTCTTCGAGAATTTTCAGTTTTAGAAGGAGTTAATTTTTTTTTCATTTTTGCTCAGTTGCTTGACTTCCACAGTTTAATATGAATTTAAAATTTAGCAGTAAAATATTTGATACAAGATAAAATTTTTATTTTTTATAAATTGAAAGTGATTTTATGCTACAAAAAATCATATTAAATAATAAAAAAGATGTTCTTTTTAAGGCACAGTATTAAGTATAGAATAAATTTATAATCATTATTCAACTAGAAATACATATATATATATATATATATATGTATATATATAAAATCAAAAACCACGTAAGCTCGAAAACAGCAAAATCTGGAAAAAAATTTCATTTCAGTTCATAGTAAAAAATTTTGGATACTTACTTTTGCAGTTACAATAAAAAGCATCTTATTTTCCCGGTACATAATGAAACATTCCACTATAATTAGATACTAAATCATTTTACTATTAATAATAAAATCTTTACAAAACATTTCACTATGAAAAAGTTATGGTAATTTTATACAGCATTCATTATACGAATAATGAATTAAGATAAATTGAATGACTATTTAATTTATTATTATAAATTTCAATGTGTAAAATAAGATTCTTTATTAAAAATTATTTTCTTGGTCATTTCAAAAATAAAAATTAAATATTTTTGTTTGAATTCTTCAACTTTCATATCCGAAACCAATTTTTATTTCGATACTATGTGTCTAAGAACTTCTATTTTAATGTAAAAGTGTTTTTTAAAAAAGGTTCATAGGAAATGCTTTATTTTTCTAGAACGTTTGATTGTTAATTATCTTTTTGATATTTATATTACTTAATTCAAAACTGTCGATACAATGAACAGCATAAGTATGAAAGTATTTAAAATTGTATTAATGATACATTAATTAGTTGAAGCAGAAACATTAACCTTTTAGAAGAAAACAGCTAATTTAATTAAACAAATCTTATTTAGGGGCTACAAATTTTTGCATAAATTTAAAGGAAATTTCGAATATTAATATCCAAGAAGATAGAAAAATAGCTGTTTTTTTTCTAATTAAATTAGAATATCAAAATAAAATGTGTACATAAGGCATTTATAAATTAAATAACAAAAATTAATAAACTGATTAGGCTGTGATTTTTTTAAACTCCGAATAATGTTAAATAATTAAATTTCATTTTCGATATATTTATTATATATAAGAATAATTCTTTGAAGTAGTATGTGCTATTTATTGTTTAAAATTGTTTAATATTCACTTTTTGCCAGTCATGAACTCATTAAAAGGATACCGCAATTTTTCAATGAAATATGAATTCAAGATATATCATATTTTTGGGGTTAAAGTAAATTTTAAGAAGTATTCTGATGCTTTTTATGTTAGCTCAAATATGATAAAAATTTGCAATAGAGAAAAATCAACTAAGTTTTATGTTTAAGGAACGAGAAAACTAGTTAAAAAATTTGCTGTTAAAAACAAAGTGTAGTTTGTAACATAATGCATATTTAACACACAGAATACTGAATTCCTATAAAAGGAAAAGGCTACCATGATTCAAATCCTGTACCGCTTCATATTGTGAAATATGGACTAGTTGTACTTCAACTAATTCTTTTATATTTTTCAGCTGTTTACTACAATCATTTCATCAGATATTTTATCATTTTAAATAAAAATTAAATAAATAATTTCTTCTTTTATAATTAAAAGAAAGAGTTTATTTATTATTTTTTGAAAAACATCTTTATTTCTTTTTAATTTTGCTAGTATATTCCCCTATAATCAGTCATTTTAAGTAAGTGTAAGAAAGTGCAACCGAAATTTTAGAATACAAAATTGCTCTCTTTCTAAATAATTAGAAAAAACAACCTTACTCTAATTGCCTTTAATTTCTATGAAAGGGTGTATAATTTAGAATTCTCTTTTAAGTAAAAAAAATAAAAAAATATGTTAATTACTTTTAAGTAAAAAAGAGCTTATGAATAAAAAATAATACTTTAGTCAGAAAAAAAATCATGAAATATTGTGATGTAATCGTTCTTGTATTTTGTTTATGTTTTGTTCACTTTACTTGTATTTTTTCTAAAATATTGGTTATTACAAATATAATACATTAGAATTATTAATTATTATTCTAAAATTTAGCTAAATAAATCAAATCACCACATTTTTATCTTTTCAAAATTATACATAAAATTTTTGTAACTCATGTATTATTACTTAATATACAGTATAGAAAATATAGAATTTTAATAAATTAAGACTTAAACCTGCTGATATTAATTAAAAGAGAAAAGAAAAGGCTTTCAGAAAAAATACCCGCTTAGATTCTCTAATTAAAATAATTAATTGAATATTTATCTCCTTAATGCTTTCATAAAAGGAAAGCTAATGAATTACATACATCGTGTTAGAAAGAACAGATTATTATATGAAAATGAAATTCCTTTGATCAAAGAATTAAAAAATTTATTCTATTTAAAAATGAATTTCATTTTTTAACAGAACATAATAAAAATCTTCTTTTCTGAGTTTTCCTCTTGGTAATAATTTATTTTCATTTGTTATCACAAAAAATGATTCCTAGTGAAGGAAACTTAAAATCTTTTGAGAAACGATATTTAAAGTAAATTTGAGCTACATGCTTAAACTTTTTCATACAAAGTTATTTATAAGAAAATTTTTTCTAGATTTTTAGAAATATTACTTTATTGTTAATTGTCAAAAGTAAAAATGCTTAAAATAATTTGTATTAACCTAATTAAAATCTAAGTAGAACAAAATTTTTATACCTTTTACTGAAGATTCAATTGATTAAATATTTTACAGAAAATAAAAAGATTTCAAAATTTTGGTATTTGCTTAGTGGTTATAATGGAATATAAATGAATTTAATAATTGGTATCTAAACTTAAAAACGTGTTGTCATTATTTTCCTGTTATTAATATTTAATTTTACAAAAAATTATTTTCATTCTTGCAGTTTTACGTATTTTGCTGTCATAAGAAATTTTTGCATCGAAATAAAGTAATTTGTTTTGCAGATAAAAGGAAATTCTTATTTCAAAAATAATAAATTGAAATATTTTTTAATTGAGTATTAAAAGTTAAATACAGACGGTTTTTATGCATTTTTCTTATGATTTTGTGAATATATAAAATTAAATAAGGATAAGCATTTTATTTTCGTATACATTCATTCTGACAACCATTTCTTTGAACCTTTCATCTTGATTTCCAAGATAAAAGTCCTTTTCTTAAAACAGAAAGGTTTATATTGTAACATTCCTCCTTCACAATCATCCAGTGTCCATCAAATGTTTTGGGATACTGCTTATAAAGAGCTTGTTTTAAAAGTCCAAATGGTAAGAATACTGCCCAGGTGAAACCTCAAGGAACTTATAAGGGATACATTTGAGGAGAATAGCTTCAATTTCGGCTAAATTTTTTATTTTAATAATCAGAGAAATAGATTTAGAGGTATGGCTTGAAGGCTTATCCTGATTAAACTTAACAATGATAACTCTTTGGATAAAGAAATGGAATTGTTTCTTTGAAAAATGATGTAAAACATATTTCCGAAAGTAATCCGAATTAGTTTTGAAGCTTTAAGTCTAAACTTTCCGTTGTAAAAGAATCCAGTAATAACGATAAAACTTGTTCTCTTGTTTTGTCTAAGCCAAATTTTTTAGTCTATTTCTTCCCTTTTCTGGTAGTAAATCGACCACTTTTGTAGTAATCACATAAATATATCCAAACTTCATCAAATGTAACTACATATTTTCATTTCTCACCCCGGCTAAATAATTTTCATACAATAATCTGCACGCAGTTTTACACAGTGAAATATGTTGAAGTGTTAGGCAATGAGCAACATTTTGCTTTAACTTTAAATCGCATATTCTAATTTCATTCACAATTCCAACAAAGATGTTTAAAAATTTTGTGATAGTTTCTTAGGTAATAGGATTTTTTATTAAAGCATGAGATGTGATTTGCTGGTACTTTTGTTGGGTGCATAATTTTCACCTTTTTCAAAATCAGATGTAAACTTGGACGTTTTTTCCCTTTCATGTAAATTAGGTCACTTACCTTACGTGTAGAAATATTAAATCCCTGGTTTTTACATATTTTTTATAACTGAATAAGAGTATCTCTCTTCGGGTGGTACAAAAATGTAGTCTTCAATCCAAAGTTTATTTTTCAGTAACATTTTACAGCAAAGAATACTTTAAGTTACTTTTAATGTCGTAGATGATATTTCAGTCTCATAACAATTTGATGCAATATGCATTACTTTTAAATTAATATCTAGTTTCATGGAAAAGATTAAAACCATTAGAAAATGTGTGAACATCATCTTTAAACTAAAATATATTTATTACATACAGCAATTTATTTTCAGCTAACGGAAACTCAATTTTAATACTTATATGAACTAGATATTTTATATTTTAAGTTTATAAAAATTTAAAATTTAATTTCTTTGCTTTTCTAAATTTATATTTAATTTTTTTTTCAAAATTTTAATTAGGTGAGAAGTTTTTTTGATATTTCACAATGTTAAAATATAACTGTTGATAATTTTTGTAGTACAAATATTAAAAATCAAATTCAGTAATTTTTTATGAAAAAAATTTTTTTTAATATCTCAAATTTTAAATTTAATAAAATATTTGTTTCTAAGTAATATTTTTCTCTTTCTTTTAAAAAAATTCCTTTTACAAAAATTATAAACATTGTGTTTTTCAAAAATATTTATAATTTTAACTTTTTCATGAAACATTTAATCAATTAAAATCTAAAATTGAATATAATTTAAATTTTATTTGACTTTATGTTAGGAAAATTTACTTATTTTCATAATATTTGCGAAATATCAACCTAATTTTTACCTTATGAATTTTGCAAATATTGTAGATGAAAAAACTTTATGAGGCTCTCTGTAAAATTGTAATAAAAAATATTTTTTATTTTCAGACTAAAATCCAAATTATTTTACTAGGGTGAACTGGTCAAAATTGTTGTTTAAATTTAAAGACCATAATATATTGCAAAATATTAAGATGTGATTCTTTTATACAGTAAGAAAAAAAAAACATATAGAATATATTTTTAATTAAAGAATAATTATTAAATTATTTTAAAATTTTATTTATTAAATAACAATAAAAATAGAGAATATATTACTAATTAAAGAACAATTATTAAATTATTCTAAATTCTTATTAATTTTAAACAACAATAAGCAGAGAATTCGTGGATTGTGCTTATTACCGAACAGATAGAGACAGATTGATGCCAAATTCAAAGATATAATTATATTTATCTGAGATATCTATTAACCTAGCGTAGCCTTAGACATGCATTCCACAGGAATGAAACGTGGAAAGTACGCTTGTCTATTATTCCCTTATTGGCGAAACCGTAGAATGAGGTTAAAACAAAATATATTTATCTTTCATTAAATGGCATGGATTGTCTGAAATATCCAATTTTGTGTTGAAGAGATAACTTGTGAGCCATCATTTGCTTCCCTTGACTATACAAGAATAGAAAGGTTGAAACAAGCCATTTCAATCGGCTCTTTCGTCTTCTGAAATATTTTGGGGAGAGAAAATGCGTTTTCTGCCAATTATTATCATTATTGGAAATGCAGCTCTTGTGAGAGCATAAGATTCAGCGATACTTCAAGGTGGCTGTCTTTTGAAAACTTAAAGTGTAAGTATAATAGAAAACTTGAAGATAAGTCTTTTAACCACACATGAGGGATATCAGCATAAGTAATAAGATGTGTCTTTCCTTAATACTTTAACTGAAAGTGTTGCTGCTTCAACTGCGGAAGACGTCTGTGTATTACTTGAAGAAACTAAAATTAATTAAAACCCGTCACTGAAAATATATTGAACATAATGAATGAAAAACTATGGTAAACTTCTGTTGTGAAGTCGAACCAAATAGAAACAATACCTAGTTTTTAAAGTTTTTAAACACCATATATAGTTTCAAATTGTGTGTGCCATATTTTTATTTAATTAAATAAAGTATTAATTTACTAAAACCGATATAACACTTTAAAACTTCACAGATACTTTTAACTAAACTGGTATTCAAGTATTTACATTATTTCTTGTGCTTTTACTTAAAAGGATTAAAGTTGAAAATTTATAAATCATTAATTTAACATTTTTAGAAATTAAATTTGTATATATGAAAAATTTAACTCATTTTTCTTAAAATATATAAATTATTTTGTTATAACTGACATCAGAAATTCGTATGCTTAATAGTAAATAAATAAATGTAGAAAATAAAATTAGGTTTAATGCTCATATAAAATGTAAAAATATAAAAGATTAAATATGGAATAATATTAAAAAAATCCTTTAACTACATTATTTAATGAATTTTATTTTGAAGAACTACAAAAAATTACTATAAGTTGATTGAATTAAATTCAAAAATAAAACACATAACTCAATTTTACAATAAAAGTTAATAAAAAATCTAATAAAGATAGTACACAGCAACAATTTTTGTATTGCTTTTTAGAAATACTGTTATTATATCAATTTCAATTGAAGGAAAAGATAAAAGAGGAAAGAATTAAACTATGAAAAAATATCTGTGGAATAATTTTATATATATATTATGTTTCCATTTAAATTATTTTTATTATGAGTATTAATTAAAATAATTTTAATATTCACATGAAAATGTATTTTTCCCTATTTTCTTCCAAGCATTTTTAATCTGAAATTCTTGAAATTTTTATATTAATATTTATACGTTGAATATATTTCTTAATATACTTAACTCTATATAATAATAAAAATTCTTAAATATATTTTTAATAAGTGCTAAATAAGTAATTACATTACGGATAATTTCTTTCTAAAATTTAATGTATATATGGATTGAATTATTTTTACTCTTTTAAACAAAAATTATAAAATGATGATGAATGAAATTAATTAAGCTCAAAGTCACAAAAATTACATTTAATCAAAATCTTTCTTAGAACTTTTATTTTGTAATTAATTTAAAATTGCGTAATATTAATTATGCAAAGATTTATTTTGTGTTGAATAATTTATTACACACTTAATTTTTTCCTTATATTTTTCACATTTATTCTAAACTTTTAATCTAAAATTCATATGAAAAAGTATTAAAAGAATCTTATTATTTAAGATATCTTATCAAACACTTCAGGCAATTCTTCGTGAATATAATTTTAAATATGTAGGAAGTATTTTGATACTTTAAAATAAAATGCATATTCAAAAATGTGCTGCAATTAAGTAATATATTCAAAAGCAACTTTTTTGAGAAAATAGCTTCAGGCTAAAAATAATTTATAATTTAGTAATTCAAAGCAAGTAGATATTAATTAAAGTATCGGTACAGTTTAATAAGAAAGTAAATATTGAGCCCGTCTGTATTATTTTTATAATAATATATATGTGTGAGTTAGGTTTTCTTAAATCAATTCAGTAAAATTAATAAACATGATTTAGAAAAATAATTATCATGATGCATATTCAGTTTTATTTCATTCAGAATACAAAAAATATTTCATTAGAGATAAGCAATATATTGTTTTAACATCCAAAATATTTCATTTATAAATCTTTAATTCTATAGTAAAAAATTAATATTCTGAACAAAGTTTTAAAAAATTTTTAATATTATTTTATTTACTTTTAAACATTTTTTTTGTAGTTCTTCAAGTGAATTGAAATTAGTTCATTATGAATTCTTTTTCATAATAATAAAACTTTTAAAATGATATTTAAAATTTGCTTTTCAAATTTTAAAAAAACTAATAGCTCATTTTTAAACATTTTTAACAAATTTCTTAAATGTAAACCTATTTGAAAATTTCAACTTCACAACCGACACACACATCATACTAACATTATATATTTTGAAGCTCCTTTTCTGAAAGAGACAACTTCGTTTTTATCTAATATTAAAAGAATCTTCATCATACCAATATTTCATGTTGTTAATTATGACACTTGGACATACCGTTAGATAGGCGAATTTAAGTCAGTAAGGCGCGCCTTTCGTTTAAACAGAGCACCCCAATGGTGAAAGTCCAAAGTTGATATAATCTCCTTCGATAGATGGCACCACCTGCGAATCCGCTTCCTCAAATTTGACTTTGGTCTGAAGGGAGAGGAAAATATTTACAGACCATTGCACCCATGGTAACTGCTCAACGATGGAATTCAGGACTTTCGATTCCGCAGATTTAATGAGCAAGTATATATCGCATGTATTCGATAAGTGATAGATGGCATTGGGAATCGAGATCCACCTTTCCGGAAGGGAAGTAGGCCGATGCCCTAACCACTAAACTACAACGATACCCGAATAATTCATTACGCATAAGAGTAATACTGTAACTTAAAATAAATCTTCGAGAAATAATTGTGAATTTATGTATAAAGAATTTGAATTAGAATTACGCAGAAAATTATGCAAAGATGTATGAGAATATCAGTACATTTTAAAAATGTCTTTCCATAACATATCTGAAAACAAACACAAATTTCTCCTCCGAAGTTGATGTAGGAAGACTCTTGTTCATTAAAGGATCATTTTTATATAATTAATGATTGGATTTTCTCATTTTCTTTACAATAAACTTATTTGTCAAATTTCATTTTATAATTTAAACTACCAAATTTAAAATTTTATTCAATCAGATAAAAAGTTTCATTTAAATTAAATCTATAAGCTTTCTCTTTTTATGTTTCAGTTTTTAACAAACATCATAAAATTTCACAAATTCATCAAAATTTTTAATAAAATTCATTGGATCATTGTGATATGTTAAATATACATCAATATGAAAACAGGTTAAATAATAAATAATTAATGTTATAGCATCATATTTTTTAAATATTTATAGACATTATCTTTTTTGTTATTAACTATCTGCATGATATTTGATGTTTTCTTCTATTATGAGGCAATTAATGGAATCAATGAAAAACATGGACAATTTCGGTAATTTATTATTTCTAATACTTAAAATTCTCTCGATACTTTTTTATATTCATATCTACATATTAATGAAGACTAATGTAAATATTGGAATATCCGTACCTAAATTAACAATAGAAATGAACTATTACGCATGATAAATAAATTATAATCATTTTTTAGGTTATTAAAAATAATTTATATCAAAATAATACATTTCTGACAATAATTCTTCGAAGAAATCTTATGTTCAAAAGTTACAATTTTATAATGAGAGAGAAATTATATATGCATATATATATATATATATATATATATATATATAATATATATATATATATATATATATATATATATATATAATTTTGCCAAATACATATGAATGTGGAATAATACCTATTAAATATATCATACAAAATAGTGTTCTTTTTTTATGAAAAATCATGTTATTCTGTAATATGAAAGTTAAGAACAAAAATACATACTGTATTTATCAGTTTTACATTTTGATTTTAATTTCATGCAGTATGAATTACGATTCTCTTTTTAAGGTCTTAGAATATGCGTTATTATGTTGTAATATTATTATTTGTCATTTGTTGTTTAGTGGTTTATCGAGATACATTTTTGAAATATATGCAAAAGTCATCATTTTTCTTTAGTTATTATTTGCTTTGTAGTATTAATTAATAAAACAGAAAGTCAAATCAAATTATATTGAGTGTTTTGCGTGAAATTGTCTATTTTGAATAATTCTATCAAGTTAATTCTTTTAGAAGCATTTTCATAAAAATTATAATTTCAATACTAGAGTAGTAAGCAACATTGAATATAATCATTAAAATTTGGACCCATTCATTACAAAGTATATGTGAGAAAGAATCACTCATGTCATTCTTAAATATAAATATCAATTTTTTCGCGTGCATTTTTTTGAATAAAATCTATACATTTTTTAATAAATATTAATTAATTTGTAAGTAATTAGTTAAATTTATATACTTTTAATTAAATATTTTGCTGCGCAATTTGTCTAGTGGTCAGCGTGCCTAACTTTCGATAGGGAGGTCCTGGATTCGAATCCCTGTCCTGGCATGGATGTACTGTTTCCCTCTATCTATCCTGTCTTTTTCCTTTTCTTGTGTGAATGGTTGCCTATCCTATAAACGAATACCTATGGCATGTGTGTACTGAGGAAGTCGGACTCCACACCAAAATAGGGTTCAGTTGGAAAAGTGGAGCAGCTCACCCCGTAATGCTAACCTAGTTGGCACACAACAAGAATTAAATAATCGTGTAATTTTGAAGCTAAAATTATGTTTGAGGAATTTATGGAATTACTTTGAATAACTAAAAATACTTTTAATTTCATTTTATATGATTGCATTGTGTTTCAGAATACGGCATTTGATTTTCTTTATAAAAAAATTATAAATTCGTTAATTTTAAGTAAACGAAAGTAAAACACTGATATCTTAAAGATTTCAATATTAATGGGATAAAATGGGAAATATTATTCATAAATATGATAACTTTTATCCTGTTTGAATAAAAATTCATTTTTAAAATTGTAAATTTTACTATAAAGTATTTAACTGAAACAATTAATTGTAGAAAAAGAGGAAATAAAGATATTTTAAGAAACACTGTATCTTAATATTTAAGATTAATTTGTGCTTATATATTTAACAAATTTCTCAAATCCTTTCTTCAAAAAACAATAATACTTATATACCTTAAGAATGTTTGATGTAAAGAGTTAAGATATTCTGAACCGTTTTTTTATAGATATTTATTATAGCATTAATTATATTAATTTACAACGTTATAAAAAATATTGGATAAAATTTGTAGAAAACTCTTGTTAAAGGAAATTAAGGGAAATTTTGTTGCTTGAATTTCTTTTGATATTCTTCAACGAAATTCTTTTCTGTGAGTAGAACACCATCTTCTTAGTTAAAACATTTCTTAAACAGATTCCAAGGGCTTTTCAGCTTCGATTAGTAATTTATTTAAAGCGAAATTTTCGAAAAGTTTTGTGGCAACCGAAATTTTATAAGAGCTGAGCAATCTGCCGAAAGTCATTAATTTTGGGTTGCACAGTCCACCTGCGTGAAGCCTTCTCCAGAAATGAAGTAAAGATTGACGTCAACAAACCACACTTCACACACTTCCGGGTATTTCTGGCGAGTAAAACGCATTAGCTGCCAATCAGTGGCACTCCAGAAGGCATCGCCCGAGAGTAAAGGAAAAGCTTCCGAGGTCCCGCCTCTTCTGCAGTGCTTCAATTCAACTACACTTCCTCTTTTAAGTAAGCTTGACAAACGAAAATAAGTTGCGAAAGATTCAAATGCAACAATAAATCGTTTCCATACGCTTATTTTTTAAAAAAAATTAATCTATGATAAATAAATGATCATTGAATGAACTTAAATTGAATCATAAAGAAAAAAAAATTACATTAGAAGAAAAATAATGGTCAGTATAAATAGTTTTTAATAAATGAAGTATATTTATATTAAAAACCTACTGATGACTAAAATTTTTGCAGAAATTTTTGATGGTGTGTACTGAATAAATTTTTGAAATTGCAATGTAAGCAGATATTATTTAACTATTCAATCTGTAATTTTATGAATAATTGTATAATTGTTTGTAGGAATGTAATTGTTCAATTGTCTTAAAGTTTCGTGCACTTCTTGTTGTTATAATTTTGGTATCAGATATATGGCTTGTTATTGAAATTATATAATACCAGGAAAGATTTGCTAGAAATTTAACGATGGTATTGGTTTCAATTAAAATGTGCTTTTTCGACACAAAATGAAATAACACCTAATTTGGCACTTTAGTAGTTTTTTTAAAGTTTTTTCAAAAATATTATATTTTAAATTTATAAATTGTAATTTTATTTTTATTAAAATATTCTTTCATTTTCTCTTGTCTTAGGAAAATTAACAATTCAAAGATAAGTTTTGAAAAATTGTTCTTGGATTGTTAGAAAATTTTCAAACATGTCTTGTAATCAATCTTTGATGGTCACGTTAGAAGAATATTAGAAACTTTTCTATACATGAGTATTTCATAAAATAATAAGCTTTCATAAGAGCTTTGTATTAAAGAGGTTAAAGCACAATATAAAGTAATGACAATAATAAGAATTTTTCATTTTTTATTATAATTTACTGGCAATATTAATAGAGGTATATGTTATGATTTACTTAATATTTTTCAATCATACATATCAAAAGTACTTCATTATTTAAAAATATATAAATTTTACAGTTATTTTTAAGTAAGTACAATGATTTTTACTCGGTGTTGTTTAGCTAAGTCCATGTTAAAGTCCATGTTTAGCTTTCAATATGATTCTCACTGGACTTTACTATAGCGAGCGTACCCGTTACCACCAAGAGAACACCATTAAACGATACTGTTACGGTGGTGCAGGATTGCTCGTTTGGTGAGGAATGATACTGGGTTCCAGAACTGACATGCATGTTCAGAATATAACCATGAGAGGCCACATCTATTAGGATGTCATTCTGGAATAACATGTACGTTTGTTTCGGGGCTCCATGGGTGCAGAGTTTCTGTTTATGGATGACAACGCCCGTGCTCACCGTGCAAACATTGTAGACGAATCCATTCAATCGGAGGATATCACCCGTATGGACTGGCCAGCATACTTACCGGACTTGAATCCAATAGAGCATGTTTGAGACATACTTGGCAGATGAATTGCTGCCCTTCAACCTCCTCTCACATGTCTACCGGAACTTTGGAGAGCATTGATGTGTGGTGCAATATTCTCCAAGATCAGATAGATAATTTAATATTCAACATGTTGCACGGCCTGTATTTGCATCGTTTGTATTGGGGGGCACACTATGTATTAACCATTATACCAACCATCTTATATTGGTTTTTGTGAATAGGTTCTTTTTAACAATTTGCTCCAGGGTTTAAAAATCGCAATTTTTATAAATAATGTCAAACATATAGCATCTTGTTTGCTCTTCACCTTTTGTTAAATAAATAGACTTTACAAATAAGTCACATTTGTTTTGTTTCTATCTCATTATTTGCCTGAACTTGAATTATCCTTAATTTTTAGACACGAGTGCATTATACTTTTCCGGTCAAATAGAAGACTTTCTTCATACTTACATCGAAATAACTAAAATATCAGTTTTTTTTTGTGAAATTTTAAAAAATATTCTGAAAGGTAATATTGATAAAAAAAATATGGTATAATTTATACAAAATAAAATAGAAATATGAAAATTTTGCTTGAAAATTTCTTACAGCCTTAAAATAAAATAATATTAATAGAAAATGAAAAAATTCGGTAAATAAAAATGTGTAAGTGAAAAGTTAAGCGTAACTAAATGCTGTATAAGGTAAGAAATCTTTCATATACTCTAGTTCTAAAGCGACCCTTTTACGTCAACTTAACAGGAAACATTTTTAGCATAAATATGTCACTTTCAATTAAAGATTTCTTTCTATACAAGTATTTCACTAAGTGCCTCCCGTCCAGCACTGACATCTTTTATCTTATCAAACCAAATAAAGTGATCACAAATTCTTTAAACTCAAATACCGAGAAAAGTGCGACGCCTATTAGTCAATTATTTAGGAAGCGGCGCGATTTTTCCAAAGGCTTCCAACACTTCATTAAATCGGCGTGCACTTCCGGAAAGCATAATTTTGGGTCGAATGGGGAACCTGAGAGGAACCGCCTCATGCGCTGGAGATCCAAAATAGGCTTCAGCTCATCCCACTGGCTGCTCATCCAAATCCTTTGAATATTTTCCATCGCCCAAAATGCATTAAATGCCAATCACTATTATTCGCAAAGCACCTCTCATCAAGCTCTTAGGCAAATGCTTTCTAGAGAGAATGCCGAGTAGAGAAGCGGGTGCAGGAGAGAGAACTTCCAGAGTTCTTCAATATTTTCTTATGTTTCAAGTATATAGAAGTCTTTATTATTTAAAAGCAAAGTTTGTTTTTAAATCTTTAACGTCACACCAGGAAGTTCAGTTATTTTATGAAATAAATGTTAATCTCTCAAAGGGAATTGCTAAGAAAAAATTAAACGTAAATTGCTATGAAAAATTAAACTTCTGCTTGTTGTTATTACCTTTAATCTCAATTTTAATGACTTAAATCAATAAGAATTTTTGGAATTATTAAAATTTTTTAAGTAATTTTATAATAAATTTATGATAGTTTTGTGTATTAATTACATAGCATCTAAGCTACTTTCATGAAAATAATAAAATGAAAAATTATCTAACAGAAAATACGATTTTTGATTAAAAAATAGAAAAAATTATAGTATTTCGAAATAATTATATATATTATATATATATATATTGTCATAATGAACAAAAAGTTTATTTTTTCATAAAAAAGTAAAATTTTTCCGAAAGCTTCCGACAAAATGTAACATATTTGATAGAGCAATCTAAATGAATATGTTAAAATTTTATGCTGGAAGTAATTTACGATTACATAATTTTTAAAGTTTATAGTTTCAAAGAGTTTGCTGTTTGCTATTTTTAAGAAATTTTATTTTGACAAGTTTGAATACAATTTAGCATAAATGCTATTTTCAAAATAAAATACTGTGACTCGTAATCATGGATAGAAATATTTAAATGTCATTGCGAATAATTGATTTAATACCACAGTCTTATATTCATATCTCTAAAGTGTTACGCGTTATCGGTTATTGAATATGCTTCAGAAAATGTTACGACGAACCCATGTAATATGAGTGTTTTGAAAACTCAGTAGTTGCATATTGTATTGTATTTTATATTATTAGAAGGGAAATATTACTAAGTGTATCATCGCAACATCATACGTAAATGTAAAGCATTGTGTTCATGGCATTAAGAAAATTCTTTCTCCCATGCGCAAATATATTCCTGAGAATAATGTGTATGGTACTGTTGATGTTGAACAGTGGGCAGAGAGAGAAGGCACTTGGTGTATAAGGAAGGTTAGCAAGAATTTGCCATCCCCCCTAAACTGGTTGGTAAAAAAATAAAAAGAAAAAGAAATTAGATGGGGTTTTCTGGGGTCATCAGGTCATGACTGAAAGTTTGGTGTCAGTCGGCACGCGTTTAAGTCCAAGTCAATGAGAGTCTTCGTTATGTTGGTTATGCGACGTTGAGAAGACATTGCGCAACGTCTGATTCAAAACTGTAGAAGCTGGGTAGGCGGAATGTCTGATGGAGATCCTATGTGATTGTTTTGCTGTAATGCGGCAATGGGAGATGTAGTGTATGGTTAAACCTTCCTTACCACATGAACATACGGAGGTTTCACTTCTACCCAATCTTTTATAATATGAGGTGAAAAGAAAACGACTGGAAATGAAATAATTGAAATATTATTGATTAAAGGTAATATTACTGGTAAATACTTTAGAAAGAAGAGTGTAAGTCCTCCACCTTTTTTTTTCTGCTGTATCCCAATAAATTTGTCATTGATGGCAGGTATTTATGTTGATGGAAGGTATTAGAAAAATAACCGCAAGACATTTTTAATTGAATTATCTTGAGAATAAGAAGAAAAACTGCAAAAAGATAAATGGCATTTGCTTATAATTTATAGTTATCGGTGCTATTGAGGTAAATAATGACATTTTTATACTTCTTACTTAAAAGTTCGTAGCTTTCACCATTTTCTTCAAATAAACTTAAAAAAAATGTTTTATCTCATATAAGCTACCCTTATAATTCTGTATTTCAAAAAAATTATAATAATGTAATCAAGTACGTTGTTGAACATCAATTGTTACTTTATTACATAAAAGAGCATTTTAGTATTTCTCAGGCTAAAAAGAAGAAATATGTATATTCTTACTGATTCCTAAAATACAGAAAAAAATTTCCGTATGAAAGAAAGATTTCTCAATTAATTCATTATCAGACGTGGTGTTTTTGCAAATTTATTGCAGTAGATTTTGGAAAATAAAGCCTTGTGGCATAGTGGTAGTGCTTCAACATACAAGGCAGATGGCAAAAGTTCGATTCTCGGTCTAAACAAGATTGACTCAGCCGTTCATCACTTCATAGGGTCGATAAAACTGAGCAGGTATGATTGAGAATTTAATATTAGGGGTTTAACGTTAGGTTGACCACCTAACTGGGACATATGCTTTGTATTCTAGGGCTCTCGGTCTAGAAAACAGATTTGGGAACTGTAGACTTTGGTTGTCCTATGGGCAGTCTTTATATTGGTTTAGTTTTAGCTTTAAGATGTAGAAAATGCATAACATTATTGTGTATTAAAGTGGAATATAAGAGACACCAACTCATTATATATTTATTCGAATATTAAATCAATTGAAAATATCACTTCTGGCAATCCGTCCCGAGGATCCAATATAAAAATATTATGTAGTTTACTGTCTAGCAGTTATTTTGTTACTTTCTTTCGAACAATTTCTTTACTATCTAATTATGTAATTTACTGAATATCTTAAAATTTATAATATCCACATGGCACATTTATTGACGACTAGTTTGCATAAAAATTACAGAAATGATTAAAAAGTAAAGTATTATTAAAAAGTCATCAAAATTTGAATATTGATATTCGCATAAATCATACTTAAAAGTCTTCGTCAATTTTACTTTTTTTCATATCATTTTAAGCGGAATTCAATTTTGTCAAAGGTTACTCATGAAATACTTATAAATAATTTTGTAATATTAAAGTTATTACATATTATTTGTGTGTGTGGTTATCAAAACTGTTACTGTGTCATGATAAACAAATGTGTTATATAAATAACTCTCTCTGATAACTCTTATGGTACTTCGAATAAAGGTAGTCAATAATGATTTTGAATCAATATAATTGTTGGTTATCTTCAGAGTTTCCATTTCAGAAATGTAATCTTTCAACCCCACTTTACAGTCTGCATACATATGTCAAATACTTGTTTGACCTATTTCATCAGAGAATTCTCTCTCTACATTCTGGTGTGCGTCAAGATCCAGACTTAAATATTTGCTTAATGTAAAGAAGCTTTGTACACAATTATTGTTTATAAGAAGAAAACTACATTAAATGTGCTGCTAATGAAAACTGAAAAACAAAGGTGTAGTTTTAAGAAAAAGATTTTTATTTCGGTTCAAACATTTTGTAGAAAAAAAAACTTTATAAACCTAGGTAATTATTTATAACCTATCTTATTAATATCAAATCTGACGAAGACATCTTCAAGTCAAACAAAATTTTCAACTCTAAATTTTCTTTCTGAAATTTATTAACTGATTAGATTACTTTAAAGATTATTTTACTTTTCGAAATGAGCACAAAGTAAATTTTTACCATCATATTTTTCTCTGTTAACTATGAACTGAAACTGAGTTCCGAAGTTTTGAATTCTCTTTATCTAGACCTTCTTCTATCAAAACTTGGATTAAAATCGAAAAACAGTTCACTATTTTTCCCAATGAATCAAAAAAAGTTTTAGTGCTGACGGTATAGAGTCCACAAGAGAAACATGTGCAGAACACAACTTTTATCTCTCTTGCTCCAGTTGATGATACACCAAAGCGCTCATCTCTCAAGCTTTTCTGGAACGGAAGCGCCCACGGCAAACAACGGAAGCTCAAGAGGAAGCCGCGGAGTTGGTAACCATGGTAACAGCTCACAGATAGTGGCATTTGTCCCTCTTCGCACCGTGGCAGGAATCATCTACACGCGTCCAAGGATCTCAATTTGAATCGACCAGTCTGTCGGAATATGGCGGGCTTTTTCACGGTCCCTTGCTTCTTTTTATTCAAAGTTGAAAAAAAAAAGAAAAAAGTAAATCCCACGAGAAGAAAAATTGAATGTAAGTAGGTCGCAGAAGTTATTTTGTCAAAGTCTTATGTAACGCTAGGTGTGATAAAGAGGATTGTGTCTTAGGGAATTTTTTTCACAACTCACCTCAGCAAAAGGATTTTTCCCCCTAAAGAGCATCACTTTTTCCAGCTCATATGTTATATTTGATAAATGGAGACGATTTTACGTTAGCGGATAATCAATGTTTACCTACCTACCTACTTCTAATATTCCATAAGCCAATGTAGCATAATTTGAGTTTTTTTTTTCTTTTTATAAGTTTTTGAAAATTTATAAGGATTGTTTGTCAGGCTAAATAGAATGAATACATTCATATTGTTAAAACTATTTGGGATATTTTTATTATTATTTTCCTTCTAATCTTTCCAGTTCAAAAAACATTAAAATGAACAATTTATTTATAAAAAATGTTGCCATTATTTCTCGTTTTTATTTTAACTTTTGTAAATCCATTGTAAAATTACTATAATTATAACTTTTTATTTTATGAATATATTAAAAATGTGAATTTGAGAATACTTAAATGTATTAAAACTTGTATAAAGGTGCGAAAATATTTTTAAGGTAACGAAACACATTTTAGAATGTACGTTATAAGAATGGAAGGTTATAGTTATATACATTTTTATATTGCTTCAATACATACAATATTAATAATGAATACATGAATGATCATGCTTAATAGGATTTTTAATATAACTGATTATTGTGTTGTGGTATTATCGGGTAATACATATAAATACGAAAATATACAAAAATATAAAGAAATTAATATACAAAAATATTACATGTTCAAAAATTTATAATGAATATTTTTAAAATAAGTACCTATACATATAATAAATTGGTTTAAATTCATACATAAATTTGTAAAATATTCTGCATTAAGTTATACGTTCAGTAAAATATTTATAGTATTTTGTCTTCTGAATTTGACCATGAAATATAACAGTAACTTATGGTAGTTTCTTATTTTTATAGCAGTTTTACAAAAAGCTGCTAAATATTTATAATTATAAATATTTAGTTCTTTAGAAAAAAGATCAGTATATTTCAAAAATTATAATGTGTTTTTTTTTTCGGAAATCGCATTAATTGCAAAAACTGTAAGCAAAAAAAAAAAAAAAAATCTTAAGGTATTTAAAAAGTGATTTTTATATATAGATTGAGTTTTTTTAATCATTTAAATATTCTTTTACTTTCTTCTACTTTAAATTAAGAAGGTTAATTTGTTCATTATCTATTTTGATCACATATATCGACTAAATGAAGTAATCACTTATTAAAACTAATCACAAGCTAATTAAACCTTCAAATTACATTTGTGATACTTTTTATTTACACATGTAGGACGCATTCGATTTTTCATCACCTATTTTAATATTGAGATTGAATCATTAATACAGATTACACATTAGTTTAACAAAATCATATGAACTTTGTTGCAATTGGATCACACATTAGTTTAACAAAATCATATGAACTTTGTTGCAATTGGATCACACATTAGTTTAACAAAATCATATGAACTTTGTTGCAATTGGAAAAATAATCAAAGATTAAAGAAATTCACCCCTTTTGGTTTGGCAGAATCTCAAAATCTAATATCTTGGTAGATTGAACCTCAATCTTTAAGTTCTTGTTTTGATCCCTCAAAAGGAATGCAAAGAGTTATATTTCACTTTGATCTGAATTCCACTGTAAATAAGGAAACTTACTTCAGAGATCATCTTAGACAAATAGCACTAGAAATTAATTGCATCCCCTACGATGCAGTGAAAACGTATACCGATAGTCGTACAAAAGAAGTCTTGGGAGCAAAGTCTAGATTAAATTCCCTCAATCTGAAATTACGCTAAAACAATGTAACCCTGACACTTGTTCAGTCTGCAGAAGTGAGTTGATAGTGATTAAGACGTGACTTGTTGCTATCATTTCCAGCAACTGCGATTTTGGAGAACTATGGATTTTGTCGGACAGCCGCAGTGCACTGCAACATCTCAGTGACTGGTTCTCTTTAAAATATGAACCATGTTTATCTATTCTGCTGAAATTAAAAATGATCTTCCAAGACCATGATGTACACCTCCAATGGATTACATCCCATGTAAATATTAGGGGCAATGGGACCATAGATCAACTGGCCAAAGAGGGAAGTAAGGAAGATACACTCACTGGTTAATCATTTACATATCAGGAACTGTAATGAAAAATCTAAGCTATATTCAATCTGGCAAATTGCATGCACACATCATTGGTACTCTGGAACATCTCCTGGAAATCTTATGGAAATAAAATGTGATCGAAAATCTCAGACTGCCTTCGCCAGATTCTCAATTAGAAATTTAAAATTTTTATCGTTTGAACGTGGCACAAAAATTTATCCCACTTGTAAAAAATGTTGTGACCATCCATTCTCAATGAAACATATTCTGGATTGCGTCAGACTTTTCCGGAGGATTTATCCTCAGATTCCTTGCTAGTCATCGATTTTGTAACTGTGAACAGTTTATTGGAGTTGATCTGACAAATGTCAGATCTCTAAACAGTATAAACCAACAACTACAACACATTCTATGGATTGATTTAACGCGGTACCCCTATTCAGTGACATTGTGGTTTTTATCATTTCACCTTAACATTGTCCCCAAAGCAGAACTGATTTGACAAATTTCAGATCCTTAAAGAGGATATACATGAGTTTAAATCTATATTTTTAGTTTTTCAAGGAGTCCCAAATAATTACCGAAGATGTTCATCATATGTAAATAAAAATTAAAACTGAATGGATTAATATAAATTCATAATGCAAAATAAATATCTTTTACAAACCAAATTAAACAAACGAAAGATTATTTAATATATTTTTTATAATATTCATATGTAATCGTGTTTGTAAAGTAGACTACTAGCCTCTCTTACAAGTTTGATTTCCATATTTAAAATGTATCAACAAAAAAATTTATATGAAGTTAAAACTAAAAATTATTCTAAATCGTAATCGATCTCAACTGTAGCAAATTGAGGCAGACTTATAAACTTGTGTTCCATCATATTACATCAACAGACCATAAATTTTTAAGACTCGCGTGGAGTACAACACAGGATATATATGTGTGTGTTAAAAATTAAATAAAAAAATTATTTAAGTTCCCCCTATGAAATAATATTTGATTACAAGCCAATCGAAAAAAAATTTATTATTACTATCATTATTAATATTTTGAGAAAGTGCAAATATATTAAATTGGTTTTATTATACCCTTCCATTTTTTTAGAAAAACATAAAACCTAGAATTTTTCAGCCGATATACAATTATTAAATTGTATGCTGACACATTGCTATCTTAAATTTTCTGATGAAATTTATGTTCATAAAATACTGAGTTCTGTAATTCAACTGTGCTTTTTGTTGGGTTTCATGAATTTAATTTTTTAAAACAAAGTATATAAATCAATGTATTTATAATATGGTAAAAAATGTATTATTAAACATTATGCATTAGATTTAATAAATCACTAAAAATGAATTTAACTTCCTCTTGAATATTACTAAAAAAGTTTTTAATATAATTTGATAAAAATTTTTAACTTTTTTCTCCTTTATAATTTTTATAAAATCATACTATATTGAACACCATAACACATTTTCAATTGTAAGAAAGAACATTACACCAGACAAATATAAATACCAGCAAAAAATAATTAATCCCTTATTATCTTTGGAATTTAAAACAATGTGCCACATACAAAGAACTGCGAAGAATTTTTCTTTTTTCATGTTTAAGAGGAAAATATGCTTTGAAAACTTAGATTAATAACTAATATCAATGTTTTCAAACTTTGTTTTACAATCAAACAAGTTAACAGCTTTAACAATTGATAAGTTTTTGGTATTCTGTGAGACTTCAGATGTAATTATAATGAAGCAAAAAAAAATTTATAAGAAAACAAATCTCAAAGATTAGGAAAATGAGCAGAAATCATCGTAAAACTGTCTAATTGAACACATTTATATTATATAAAAATGTTTAATTTTATTGTATAAATACGTTTATCTGAAAAGCGATTATATATTTATTCAGCTTGGTTTTGTATCACTACATTTTGCATGTTGGCATTGATTTCAATTTCATCTAAGAGTTTTTAAGAGATTTCGAACCATTGAAAACATTTTAACCAAAAGAAGGACTCGAACCGGTGAACTGAAAAGCAGAAGTCTAAATTTGTCATCAGTAACTTGAACATCAAAAACTGTATTATCCTGTTATTCGATTTAATATTTTTTTATAATTCACAAAAAATACTTACAAATAAAAAATTGACATTTTTTTTAATTTTAAGTAAAACGTAACGTAATGTTTCAATGAATTGAATAGTTAATTAACATAATTTTACTGTCAACAAATGCAACTGAATAATTAAAAGCACTGCCTAAGCTTAGTTTATATTATAGTTTAAAATATTTTTAAAATAATATAGTTTAGTTTAGAATACGTTATAATAGTTTAGAATAACTTTTAAAAAAAGTGATAAAATGAGATTGGATATTACAGTTCGGAAAAACGAATATTTATTATGAATTCTAGAATAATGTTCTACTTGTGTATAAGTAGGAAAAAATCGTCAGTTGTTATCTATAAACTAACTTGTTAACTGTGGAGGGCATGAAAAGTACAAAATCAAAAAGCCTTTTATTGACAAAAGAAAAGGTTCAAAGTAAATTCTCAATATTAACAGTTGAAATATTAGCATAATATATTTTATTTTTATTATAAAATAAACAGATAACTAGGATTAAATGCATGGCATAAAAACAAACATATTACTTCAGAAAAATATTCTACGTATAAAAAATATTTTAGTTTCGAAATTTGTTGATTTAAATAATTTAAGATGAATGAAATCATTGGTAATTATTTATTTTCTGAAACAAAAATATCGTTTATTATATTTTTTAAGTTTTCTAATCCTCAAACATTTAGCTAATAAGTATACATGTGTACGTAGGACTATCCAAAAGTTTCGTTTATGTAAAAACACACTTTATGATGGAAACAGGCTTATCACTGTAAAAGGCTTTATATTTATTTTCCTTCTTTTAAACAATGGTGAATGCCAAATAAATCTCAAATATTATGATCGTATGGGAATAAAGCGTTCCTTTTATTGTAAATTGATGTTACCTAACAGAAAGGAAAAATAAATGCGTATAATTAGGAAAATTTAACTTCTTTCATAATTCGCTAGAAAATCATTTCGTTAGTTCAAAATTTAGTAGTAACTGAACCAACATAGAATTCTCATTTTGATCGCTAGGGAATACATAATCTGTGGAAATAAAATGAGAAATTTTTATATCTTTTCTAAGCGATGTGCATTTAAAATTTTCAGTTAAAAATTAATTCTCCAAATGCGAATTTAATTGTTTCGTTTCTATTATATAATTTTCTAAGTTATGGAATGAAGCTAGCAATGCGCATTTATCAAGTTTTAGGAATTAATTTTAGAAAAATGTTACATGCTTTTTCTAGATTTAAGTAAAGCCTTCTATAAATTTGATTGTGCTAAATCAATACAAAATATAAGATATATTATAATTGATATCATTAGACAAAATAAAATGAAGTATATTTGAAATGTAATTTTTAATGTATTTGTCCTATTTCATATCAATCAAAATAAATTCGTTATTCTGTTTTTCTACCAAATTTTTGTCTGGGGTTGAACTAATAATGCCTGCACTGAATGGAATGAAATTTATATCAGTGTGATTATCTTTAGCTAATATAAATTAAAAATTTTGTTTCTTTTCAAAATTTTACATATATAACTTGTTGTTGTTGTTCTCGTGTGCCAGCTAGGCTTTCAAATTGGGTAGCACTGCTCCATTTTTCCAACTGAACCGTATTTGGTGTGGATTCCGACATCTTCAGTACACACACATGCCATAGGGACCCGTTTATAGGGTAGGCAACCATTCACATAGAAGAAAAGGACAAAGACAGGATAGAGAGATAGAAAGGTAATCCATGCCTGAACCGGGATTCAAATCCAGGACCTCTCTATCCGTAGTCAGGCATGCTGCCCACTAGACAAGTTGGCCGGCTGTATAATTAGTAAATAACTTAAAGCATAACTAACGCTGATTTTAAATTTCTCGTAAAACCACTTCTCCGCGATATGATATTCCTCTTCGGTACTCTTTTTGTTTGAAGAAGGCATGCGCGTAACATCGGGGAATAGAAAAAATATTTGTAGCATTGGATTTAGAGTTTTGTTACATCTCCACGATCTAACTTTGAAACAGTTTAATTTTAAATTTCTCAATCATTTGAATTTGTTTTCTTAAAAATAATATATTTATTTTTGTGGATATTTATAAAGTATTGTATTTTGTCAGATGCGATTTTTCTTAAAACATTGGGGTTTTGTGCATTTCAGTAGGCTGTATAAAAAAAAGTGACTAAAGTAAGTTTTGCTTCTGTCTATATATCGTTAATTAAATGCTTTATCTTAGTTCATCTCTTTTGTAATGTGTATAATTTTAAATGCTAAACATAGTATAGCGGCTACTACCATGTTTTAACAAAAACATCACTCAGGAGTGTGATTTTTTTAAAAAAATTATTTACAGAAGTTATTTATAGAATTTTCATTTAATTTGGTTACTGATAACTTTCTATAGAAATTTTTATTTATTTTGTTATATAGTTAAAAAATAATACAAATTATTCGTAAAGAAAAAAATTTCTTCTCTAAAAATGCACCATTACTGAAATTTAAGTATATAGTTTATTTAGGTAAAATTTCAATTAAGCATGCATGTGATAAGTGAGATGCTAACTAAAAGTTCCTTAGACCAAATGGAAAATGAGTTAAATGGAACATAGTAAAGCAAGAGTATTGTTAGCTAATTTAAACATATCAAAAAATTATGTAGAAGTCAATTCGAGAAACTTTTATTTATCAGCAAAAGTATTTTAGATATAATCCATAAAATAATTTTACCTAATAATTCTTTCATGAATCAAAATCAATGCTTACTGTATAAAAATATGGGTTCGGTGTAGAATTGGGTACCCCTAGGTTTGGTTACAGAATTTGTGATTCATCTTTGAGATGAATTTTAATTTCTGGTAATCATGATAACTCTAGACTATTTTAACTATTGTATAGTGGCAGCGACCATCTTTTATAGTCACCTCTTGGCATTAAAAAAGTCGCCAAAAAGTCAAGGGTTACTTAGTTGTAAACTTTTACCGAAAATACTATCTGATATTTATTTTATATCAGTTATATTTGTGTAATACAACAAAACTAAATGGAAAATTAATTAAAAATTAATATAATTTTTTCAGTTTTTGTAGATTGTAAGTACAAAATATTTACTTCAATTTTAAATGCGCGCTTACCGTAAAATCATTTAGAAATTCTTTGTTTGGATTTAATGTCAATCATATCTTTTAATGCTTTCTTGTTGAATTTAATGTCTCAATGCAAAATTGAATTTTAGCATTGAAATTACAAAATTTTTGAAAACTTTTTCTACATAAGCTTGTTGTTTTTTTTAAAAAATAATTCCTGAATTTTAATAATTTTTTTTTCTAATTTAATTATTAGAGATTATTGCCAGATTTCAAAATATTTTAGTACATGATTTTATAATTACTTGTAGTTGAATACTAAACTGCAAATATTATATAAAGAATAATTTTGTGCTCATTTTAAAAATTGTAAAGATGATAAGCTGACCTTATAACAATTTCCTCACATATCTTAATGGAATCGCTATTTTGATACAGAAAAACTTCTAACATATTTATGCTTTCATTTTTTTCATTAGCATTAAAGTTAATTTTTCTTTTTAGATTTTTATTTCAATAATTTTTATCATATCGTTTTCATAGTTTGAAGTATGTAAATATTGATTTTTATCTATACTCCTTTATATTAAATGTAAGCATTTGGTTGTGACCGATTTTGAACAAGCAATTTTATATCTTGACATTTTTTCTTCAATATAAAAATTTTTTGCAAATATTTCAAGCTTAAATTATTACTGAAATCTAAATTAATTCCTAAATATAATGATATGATTTTATTTAATATTCCTACATTAATTTCCCTTTAAAACAAATATAAAATGAGATTCTTGTAAAAAAGTTAATAATATTTGTTCGTTTAATATAGGTCTACATTCTTTTAAATTTCAAGTAAATTATACATTAAGTAAACATCTATTTTTAATCCATAGATTTTATTTTAAAGATCGTTTACGCTATTGTATCTAACAGACTTTTGTGAATAAATTAAAATGTTAGCGCTTCTGACTAAAAATTATTCTTTATTCAACGTCAATCTGAACTCCGGATAAAAGAATCGACGTCATTTTTAATGGTGAAGGTAATGTTAAAAAGTTTCTCCGCTGTTTATCTTTCAACTTAGCTCTGTTTATAAAAGAAGTCAGAATCTTTTTTACTGACTTCTTTCGCTTTATTGAGTGACTGCTGCATACCTAATTGGATGGATTTTTCTCATTTATCAAGTTTTACTTTTCACTGAGATGCAATATAATGTTGCGTTTCAAAATCTTCGAAATAAAAAGTGTACAAAATAGAATATGTAAATAAGGAAAATTATGAATTTTAAGTTTATTTTGAAATCTTTTAAGTTATTAATCCACTGTGTAGTATCTAGAAAATAAAGACATTGACTTAGAATACGATGTTATTTATTAGTTATTTTGTTATTTATGTAAATTATTTTGTTATTAATGTAATGTTTCCAATTTATGTAAATTTTTAAATGATTTGAAGTTCGCAAATTTGACTTATCTAAGGTTCTTGCAAATATGTTATGGTTATTTTATCATACAACTATTGAAAATTAAGTTTGAAAGTGCCTGTTCTTTTTATTACTTTCTGGATCAAAAAATCTTTAAAATTACAGAATTCTGTAAAATGGGAACCTTTAAAAGCAAATAAAAAATATTTACTCTCTGACTGCTTATAATTAAACAGTAAACAGGTGTTTAACTCTACAATTATACATGCATAAGAGCAGTAATTAAGACTGCTTTTCAGAAAAGTCAGAATTGAACCTATGAATTCTAATCACGAGAGCAACGCCTCAATTATAAATTCTTACTACATGTCTGTTTTTGAAATTAATCGATGTATTCACGATTAACGTGATAAAGGCTTTGATAGTTTTGTCAGCATCAGTCAACATTAACTTTTTATGTGTTTCTATTTGTGAATTGTGTGGGAAAGTATACCATTAATTAAAATTTGCGTCTTGTGCCATTTTATCTTGAATTTGAATACTTTAAATAATGTATGTGACATAATATTATTTTGAATTTGTATACTTAAGGTATTATTTTCACCAAAGTTTTGAGCCATTGCGTCAAATTTTCTATTTTTTTTTTAGCATCTTATTTCACGATAAAGTATGCTCTTAATTGGCAGCAATTGAAGTTTTGCGGACAAGTTTTATAAAACCCTTTTTCTCTCTTTCTCTCTTATATATAGATATATATATATATATATATATATACATATATATATATATATATATATATCGCCCACTAATAGTGACGCGAAATGACATCATTGCTCAGTTCAAAATTCTTCAACCATATTTTGTAATGTACACTTTGGAATTCTTCAGCCGTGGTAGGGTAACTCACTATATATATACACTACTGGCCATTAAAATTGCTACACCAAGAAGGCGACATGCTACAGACGTGAAATTTATACGAAAGGAAGAAGGTGCTGTGATATGCAAATGATTAGCTTTTCAGCGCATTTAGACAAAGCAGGCGCCAGTAGCGACACCTACATTGTGTTTAAATGAGGAAAATGTTCAGCCGGTTCCTCATACACAAATTGCATTTGAACGTTGTTGCCTGGCGAAAAGTTGTTGTGATGCCTCGTGTAAGAAGGAGAAATGCGTACCAGCACGTTTCTGACTTTGATAAAGGTCGAATTGTAGCGTACCGGGATTGCGGTTTATCTTATCGCAGTATTGTTGCTCGCGTCGGTCAAGATTCAATGACTGTTAGCAGAATATGGAATCGATGGGTTCAGGACTGTAATACGGAACGCCATGCAGGATCTCAACGGCCACCTATCACTAGCAGCCGAGAAAACAGGCGTATTATCTGCATGGCCGTAATGGATCGTGCAACCACGTCACGAGCAGTGAGTCAAGAAACGGGGTCGTTTGGAAGACAACAAGTGTCTGCACGAACAGTTCGACGACGTTTGCAGGAGCATGGACTCTCAGCTTGGAGACCATGGCTGCGGCTTCCCTTGGAGCTGCGTCATAGACAAGAGTGCCTTCAATGATGTTATCAACGACGAACCTGGGCGCACGAATGGCGAGACGTCATCTTTTCAAATGAATCCAGATTCTGTGTACAACATCATGATGGTCGCATCCGTGTTTGGCGGCATCGTGGTGAACGCACACTGGCAGCATGCATTCGTCATCGTCATACTGGCCCATCACCTGGCGTGATGGTATGGGGTGCCATTGGATACACGTCTCGGTCACCTCTTGTTTGCATTGACGGTGCTTTGAACAGTGCACGTTACATTTCTGGTGTGTTACGACCCGTGGCTCTACCCTTTATTCGAGCCCTGCGAAACCCTACGTTTCAGCAGGATAATGCCCGAACGCATGTTGCCGGTATTGTACGGACCTTCCGTGATACGGAACATGTTCGGCTGTTGCCCTGGCAAACATGTTCTCCAGATCTTTCACCAATAGAAAGCGTCTGATCAATGGTTGCCAAGCGACTGGCTCGTCACAAACGCCAGTCACTACGGTTGATGGACTGTGGCATCGTGTTGAAGCTCCCTGGGCATCTGTACCTGTACATGCAATCCAATCTCTGTTTGACTCAATGCCCAGGCGTATAACTGCTGTTATTACTGCCAGAGGTGATTGTTCTGGGTACTGATTTCTCAGGATCTATGCAGTCAAATTTTGTGAAAATTTAATCACTTGTTATTTCTAGTATAATATATTTGTACAATAAATATCATTTTGTTATCTGCATTTCTTCCTGGTGTAGCAATTTTAATGGCCAGTAGTGTACATATATGGATTTTTTGTCATCAATGTTACAAATTGAATCTCTCCATTTCTTATTCTTAATTTCTTTAAGTCATTAAAAATCTTTATTTTATTTCATTGCTATTTTTATTGTTCTTTTTCGTCATTTAAACGCTATTTTATTAACTTCTGATTACAAGATTTTGGTTCCCTTTTAAACTAGTTCGTTGGCCTATTCATCTACTCAGTTCCAGTTTTTCCAACGTGAGGTGAAATCCACTGAAGATAACTGTCTTTTTTTTCCCCTAGTTTATAGAAGATAAAACAGTCTTCAAGTTTCAATAAATTTTGCTTTTGGAATGCTATCTGCAGCAATCACTTGATAAATGAAAAGGAATCGGCTAAAGTGTTGGGTCAATATTTTGCTGAGTTTAGTCTAATTGCTTCAAATTTTCCATCAAAATTTATCCGATATGGTCAAGAGAAGTAAAAACGAAATTACTTTGAACTAACTTGAACTTTAAAAAATAGAATCCAGTTTAATCCAAATTAATAACATAGTTACAAAAAATATGAATTTAAACTGGATGAAGATTATATTTTTAATATATCATTATAAATTGTCATTTTCGTAAAGCAACCCTAGTAGTAACTTTCATAGTAGGATTAACACATTAATTTTATCGGTAGAAATAAAACTCAGAAATATATTCCTTGAATACGGATGAAAATAATGTAAATCTCTTTAAATGAACTTTTTGGTTAAATCATCAATTTTAACTATCAGAGAATAAAAAAGAACAAGTAAGGAAACAAGAAGCCAGCCATTACGTTTTAATAGCATTTTTGCAAAACACACTGTCTCCAGATGGGGAAAAGTTAAAGTGAGTTTAACACGATTATTTTTACCATCCGAAGGAAACTTGGCGTTCTTAAAAATGTCCATCAGCCATAATGGCTAAACAATGTCGTGCCATCTGGAAAATACCTGAAAAGCTCCGTGATTTCTTTTTCTGTTTTGAAGGAAAGTTATATTACACACTTTAAATGAAAAAATTCGTAAGTGGATCATTATGTTTATTTTAATCAATGTTCTCACTATTAATAAATGTTTACATGAAATTCATATATCAGATTATTTTAAGCTTTTGTAATTTTTTTTGAATAATTTTGAATTGCATTGAATATTTATACACTTTGATTGCATTGATTCAAATCATTTTTTTTTTCATTTTTCTACTACTTTTATTTTTTGAATTCACTCTTTAAATCATCAAGTACTGTATATTTAAATCAACTATTTAAATCTTTTCTTTGAGTTTGATATGCATGTACTAAGTTACTGCATGTATATTAAACCTTGAAAACAATGAATATCACTTTAATACTTAGGCTTTGATTGGTTTTTGAGTGCAAAAAGTATTCTAGCCTTCAGTTGATTAACTTAAGGATTAGAATTTCTCCATTAATGTGAATGTCTGTGGAGTTCAGAATCTAGTGCAAACAATTCATCTTCCTCGAGGTAGAATTAATATTGGTGAACAGGACTTTTGATTGATAAACAAAATACTTAAACTACATAAATCATGTGATGAATTTGAATTCTGACGTGAAACTTTCTTTACAGTTACACACGTTGCAATAACATCGGAATACGGTGATACGTTGAGTAGAAACAGTTATTTTTGGTTAAGTTAGAAATTGTATTAATTTTACTAAAATAACATTTTTATTTCTTTAAATGAGCTATCAGTTCATTAAGTTTTGTTTCTTTCCCTTTTAACTCGAATCGCATAGAAAATAACAAAATTTAATCTATGAATACAATTTAACATTTTGTAGTGTATATTCATACATTAAATTGTGTAACAAGTATATTTAATATAAATATTTTAAAATAATATCAATATATATTTAGATGAAAATTAAACTTCTTATGCGTTTGTATTACTTATAGAAAAAAGTTCTTATGTGATTCAACAATTTACGTTCAAAGAATTCATTAAAAATAATAATATTTTACTTTTAGGTTCTGTAGTTTTGGCATGAGTAGTTATTAAAATGATACATTATGATCAACTATAATCAACCTTTTTAAGCGTTATGAATATGTAATTTTTAATCTTTTTTAGGATGAGTTTTGAGTTAATAACATACAATACTGAGGTCAATCAATGCATTAACTACATACTGTACCGTGGGAGATAATTTATCTTAAAAATATATACATGAAATTTTTCCACAAAGAACGATGATATAATATCGAAACGAAATATGAGCTCACTTCTGTAAAATCTTTTCAAATGATATTAATGTATCAATATTAATTGATCTAGTAAGTTGACAAAATTACTACATTGAAGGTAATTAAATAAACTTATATTTTTTGCCAAATGTGATTCCAGAATTTGATATGTTAATATTTCAGGTAAATTTAGTTAATTTTAATCTGAAATAAATTTTAGTTTAAAGTATTCCCACTTGAAATAAAATTAAATACATTTCATCATTCATTTATTAAAAAAATGTAATTTCTCATACTGCAGATATTTTTTCTTTCGAAAATCAAATACTATTAATGGCATGATTTAAAATATGTGCATTAAGCGATAATTAGTGAATAACTTATCTCTTTTATAAAATGCTTAAACTTAAATATTTTCATATAATATTATTTACTTAAATAAATTTATAGGAAATCAATACACATAAAAATGAAGAGGAAGTTTTTTTTTTTATTTCATTACTTCCTTTTGTATAATAAAATTAATATTTTATTATTTTACGAAAATTCATTTGTAGATATGGAACTTTGAATTTCAATTATAATAAATGAATAAAAAATCATTAACTCTTAAATAAAATGTTGACATTAAATTGAATTATTCGTGATTAAGTTCAATATATCATATTACAGAACTTATTAAATGCAATATATCATATTATGGACAAAGATATTTTAACGGTTCAACGAAGTGCTTTGAAAACCTGAAATGCTAGTTTTAAATATTGATTAATTTATTTCAATTATAATGATACCATTTGAATGTCTACAGTCGTAGTAGCAGCTGAACTATTAATACTGTGTTATTTCCTCATATCCGTATTCCTTTTCAACTTGTTATTAATGCTATGAATATTTCTGGGGAATTTCATGAAATCGTGCTGACCGCTTTTATCTAAAACTATATTAAATCTATATTATTCTATTTGAAATTAGTGTAATCATTGTATTGTTATTAGAATCATGAATGAAACTGAAAGTAGTATTGCAGCGATAATCCAAGAATAATCTTTTATTAATTCTATCAATAATTCAGTAATATTTTCCTAAAATGGCTATTAAAAATTTAATATGTTCACAAATGTAAAATTTTACTTCATGGGATTTTAAAAATACAGAAATAAATATTATAATCATATTTATATAATTTAATTTAATTATTTTACTTTTTTAATATGATTATTTGCGAAATTCTTAACTTCATAATGCAAAACTGTATAATTTGCTTCAAATCTTTAACTACATTGGAGAATTTTCTGGATGTTTAAGCATTTTTTTAAATAAAAAGGATCTTTCTTCAAATATTAGCATAAAGTTAAAGGATGATTTTTCTTTTAAAGAAACCAAACAAAATGAACTTTTTGAATGCAAACAATGTATAAAACATATGTTTAAACTTGTTTTCAATGCATTACATTTTACACCAGTACAACTTAGGAATGCATTTCTAATTTTAATTATCTAGTGAATATAAGAAAGTTCTGGATTAAGATAAGGGTCATTTGCTAATTTCTCGGTAATCGTCAATACAGAAACAAATAGAGTAGGAGATTATCCCAAAGAGTTCTATTTATATAGTTTTTTTATTTATTATTATTTTACAAAACATTTTGCCACTTAATTATATTTCTATTATGAAAAGTACACAAAGATAACATTATTTATAAAAAAAATTACTATAAAAAGTTTATTCTAGCATCATTAATTTTAGAATACTTTTTATTTGCATTGAATATATGATCACTATTATTTAAAGTTAAAGGAGCTAAAAATATTAGCTTATCATGTTGTTTAGAAAATTTATTAATTTGCGAATAAATATTTAATGTAAACTTTTTGAAAAATGCTTAAGTTATATATGCTAATTTGTAAGTTGGCTACACATTCGAATACCTTCTGAGTTTTAATATTGTTGTAAACATTATTTGCAAAATTATTTCTAATTTTTATGAATAAATACTTTACTTGGTTTTTTAAGCCGAATTTTTTTCTTTTATTTTTAAAGTAATATTATTCTAACCTGTTGAAAAAATACATCCCCCATTTATATTTTTAGAAATTAACCACATCTGTTTGTATTTCTGTAATTTCATAAAAGAAATACTATTAACAACATATTTTCGAAAAATAAAATCCTCGATGTACTTTGACTCTTGAATCCTCCATTGACTTTTGAAAAATCGCATTCGCTTTTAATAATTTTTCATTGATTAAGTGAATCCCAAAGATTAACATTATATTAATGGGTTTATATTTGTAATGTCAATAAATATTCATTAATAAAAGCATTTTACATAAGAAGTAATTGCTTTATCAAGCAAAATAAGAATAAATTTCAAAAATTTATTCTGTGTTCTTTATCATGTTCAGTGAGAAGTTGTATAGTCTCTTTCCATGCTGTCGGTTGAGGAATTTTCAATTCCTGATTCTATTTTTTATTTTCCATGAAATTAGTTTTCCCAAATAGCTGCAAATTTTGGCTGAATTCTTTATTCCTTCACTTCAGAAATACTAAGGTGACCAGAAATACACTTTAAGAAAACAAAATAAGATATTCCATTCATTGAGAAGGTAGAATACTATATTATGACGAATGGATGTTTGAACAATATAAATAGTTTATTTTTCCTCATTTCAATTACATGGAACGCATTTTATTGCGCTGTCTCTATTTCATGAGAAACACATGAAATAAATATACTATGGGTTATGACTGTAGAATTTCCAATAGCCGCTCAAGTGCCCTGCGTTTCCCCAAAAAATGAAATTTTATAGCATGAAATTTAAAATTAAATGATAATCGAAACACTATTTTAAACTATTTAAAATAAGTTAATTTTTAAAATTGGTATATTTACTGGAAATTATTTTATATATTTTCTAATTAATAGATGATAACCATCTTAAACGGCAATGAAATGAAACAATTTTACCCAATTTTCATTCCAATAATTTTTATAAATTCCAATGCAGATACAAAAAAATGAATTCTGTTTTTTTCGTACTTTTAAATTAATTTAAATTTGCCTATAATCAATTAAAATGAATCGCATTTTTTAAATTAATATTAACTTTCAAGATATACTCAACTAAATATATTAAAAAACTGAAAATAAAAACCCTGAATTTTAAATCCTATATTTTAAAATGTGTAAATAAATTGCGATATATTTCTCTTTTTGTTTGATTTTTACCAACAGTTTCTAGAAGTTTTCTTTCTGAGAGCAATGTGTGCTCGAGACCACGGTCGTTCGGGATCACCTTCGTCCTCTGACCCCACCGAGATCTTTCCAGTTTCCTTCAAAATTGGTTTTCAGATCTTTTTCCTCACTTCAAGCAATCTAATTAGAGCCTTTATTCTGTTTTTCATGAAATTGGTAAAATGGAGCTATTTAGCAAGATTTAAATCATCCTTCTTTTGACATGCGTCCTAAGCACCGTATCTTCTGTCTTTTCATAACTATCATATTACTAAGCTGTTTAAATTTATAAACAGATTTTGAAATTAAACACTAATTTCCCATTACTACAATCCCTAAACTTTTTTTCTTAATATTTTGTGCTTTTAAAGTGTTTAGATTATCGAATATTTTGTGACTCTCTGGTAAAAATTATACAAATTTAGCAATCGATTATAAAGTGTAAAGTAATTTATTTCAGGCGCGTTCTCTATTATTTATCTTGAGCCTTTATTGCCGTCTCAAACTTTACATGCCAGGGCATTTCACAAGTTATCTTTTTAACTTATTTTGCGTTCCCAGGAAAAAGTGAAGTTTTCACTTCAGAAAGTAATATGTTTTATGCTTCTAAAATGCTTTTCCAACCTTTTTGTTATTCAGCTCTTTGGGACAATTGGGAAGTAAAATGTATTTTCGAACTTATTATTATTCTTTGTTTTATAAGGGAAAGGGGAAGAGTTTTCGGGAGTAAACCATTCTTTTATACGTCGGCACGGGGGCAACAAAATGGAGAACCGATTTCGGTCACGTGTTCCCCCACAAAAGTGTTGTCAGGTCGTCATGGGAACCGACCCGCCTCCACCACCTGCTAAGGATCTTCCAAAATGCTGGGAACGTAGGAAAGAGAAGTGCATTATACTCTCAGATTCTGAGAAAGTTTTTCTTGCAGACACACATCCTCAGCTCTGTTATTTGCTCTGTTTTGACCATTGCCAAAATCATCGGCTACGGTCAACAGCGAAGAGAATTTCGGTCTTCTTTTTTTCACTTTGTTTCCTTTGCTCCCTTTTTATTCTTATGTGAAAGAACACAGATTTTCCATCCCCTCTTCTGAAGAAAGAGTTCTGCTTTTATTGATGCAAATGCTGGAGAATATTTTATTCTTTCTTCTTGATTTTTTTTCTTTTTCTCTCTTCAAACATAGAGTACTAGAGATTGGGTGTGAATAAAATGTGCATAAAAACACTCCCTCATATTTTATTTTGCTAAACTTGAAAGGAATCGATACAGCAAAGGAGAAAAATATGTAATTTTTTGGTTTAAGAGTTCTCATTAAATTCTACATGTTTTATTCAATTTCTGATGTTTCATTCAATCAAGGAACTTTTCTAAGTTATGTGTTTAAAAGTGATATTTTTATTAAATAAATTCCAAAACCATTTTTAATTAAATTAACTATCTTAATATGAATTGATATGATTTTATAAATAAAATCTTAAAATTGTATTCAATTATTAATTTCAAAAGCAAATTGGTAACATTACTGTTCATAGAAACTTAAGCAATTCATTTTAAAAATTATCCGTTGAATTGTTCATGAAATATTCTATTTCTGTAAATTAACTAAAATTCTTATGTTGAATATGTATATATATATATATATATATATATATATATATATATATATATATTCCTAGTTTTAAAATGGTTACATAATTTATATTGAATCCATAAATTTTATGAATTTAATAAAATGAAGATATCCCTTTATTCAATCATTTTTAATAACTATTCATTTCTTGTACATCATTTCTTGAATAAGTTGTAGCTTAAAGATTGGCATCAAATATTTTCCATTTCCTCTGAAGGAATTTATAACATCAGAGTTTTCTTAAGATAAAATAACGGAAGATCACAAGAGGTTCACTTTCATGATCGATCATTTTATTATAAGACTTGTTGGAGTACGGAAATTTTCAATGTAAAAAAATCATGTTGAGATGGTGAAAGACTTCATTTTTTTCCTAGTCACAATTGAACTTTGGGAAATATCTGTGTTTCAATGAGCATATTTGATAATAATTGCAATAATTAAAATTTCATCCTTAATATAAATGAAAAAGCCCCATTTCTCTTTGAAGTCATAATCGAAGTACTTTTAATATTTGGGAATGCTATGCGTTTCCTTCTCAGTGTAGATTTCTGGTTAGGCCAGTTGGAAAAGTAATAAAAAATATTAGTTTTTTATTTTTCTCAAATTATCATATTTTTACACATGAAAAAATTTCTGCCAGTAATTAAAATACCTAATTTTACTTTAAAGAAAGGCTTCCGAGAAACAGATGCAGTCTGTTAGAAGACAATTACCGAAACACGCGAGAGTGTATAAAGTGTTACTTGAATGATTACGCTTCTACACCCAATGCGTTTGGCAACAAATTATATTCAAATAGGAATTCATATGGGAAAAAATGTATTCTAAGGTGCCTTTTGGCAAAGCTTGGCTATTCTTTTGCTAAGCTTTTTTTCATGTATGTTTGAAGGAACAATATGGAAATAAAATCACACGATAGAGAAAACATAAATAAGCCAACATCACTAACAATATGGTGCCAAATTCTCGAGGAGCACTCTAAAGTACCGGCTGCCCCTCGTATAAAAAAAGTGACCGTAGAATGACAAATAAACCCCATGCCAGTCACACGAAAGCTTTACTAATAATATAAAGTCGAAGAAGTATTTCGAGAAGTATTACACGAGTAATACTTCTCGAAAAGATTGACTTTAAATATCAAATTCACGATATTAATTTTTAGTTATAAAACATTCAAAATATTCATCATTAATTTACTTTAATGTCATTAAAATATCAGTTATTCTAAACAAAGAGTAAACTAAATTGTCTTAACTATTAGGACAATTTAGCTTTTCAAACTTATAGAACTTGGACTTTTTTATATTATTTTTTAAAGTAATTTGACACATTCAAATGCTACAGTAAAAGTGACTAATAAAATATTAAAGTTAAAGTTATATAGCATTTACTTATACAGACTTTTTATGCAAATTAGAGCTATTTTACATCTGTTTGTCATTCCGCATTTTCCCGTATTTAGTCGGAGATTTCATCGGTGTATCCTAATATTTAACTTGAATATAAAGTAATGTCAACCACTTGAATATGGAAAGTCATTTGAAAAGTTTCAATAAAATGTATTCTGAAAAATGAATGCTGGAAGATAACGGTTGTTAAAAAAATATATGTTTATTAACAATAAATCCATACCTGAAAGCTTATCCATTTCATATTTAAGAAAACAATGATATTCTGGGCTATTGAAAACTGTTTATATATACTAAAACATATTATAATCAATATTATTGACGATTCAAATAAAACTCTGAAAATATTCCTTGAATTTATTTAATTCCAAGGTATTTAGATTCCAGCAATTAACGTTGGATTCAAAATCAGATCAAATCTTTGAAGATATTAATTATTTTGCCTAGTTTTTCCGAATTTTAACAATATGCTCTTATTGGGAGTTGAAAGGAGAATAAAAATACATAAATATTCCTAAATCTAGATATTTTATCTTTCAAAAGCAACAAAAATATTTTTAAATTAATAAGACATTTTTCAGACAACAGAGAAATAAATAGCTATTTTTCTCAAATAGGTCGCAGCTGCACGTAAAAGTCTTTAAGGTGAATTCGAAAGCTTTTTTCAGATCGGAAAAATCTGATTAATATTAATTTTTGAAGCAAATTATTTGGCTGATACTCTTTTGTGGGCACATTACTTCACATTTATATTAGATTATGAGATTAAGGAAGTTGGTTGAATGATTTTTACTACGCATCTCAATGTAATGCTGCTTCAAATTAAAAACATTTACTTGATCTATTTGCAGAATTCTAGTTAAAATTTTGTTAACGAGGCATCAAATTCAAATACTTTAGATGAAAACTTATGTAATAATTATTATCTTATGCACATCACTACTTACACATTATTCTCAATATTTTCTTACTTTTATTAAACGAAATCATCTAGTTATCTAATTCTGATGCTTGTAAGTAATAACATAATAACATATAAATACTTTTTTAAAGTAAGTGTCTTAAATTCATTGAATTAATTTAAAAAGTGCATATTATTGCAATATTCACAAATAATTAATTAAATGAATTTAAAAGAATCGATATTTTTAAATACATTAAATTAAATTTATATGCAAAATAACTTTGAATAAAATATTTATTATGATTAAAGTTTAAGATAAATTTGTTTTTATAATCTTACAAGTTTTCTTCATATTAAGTCCGATCTTTACTAAACAATCATACAATTACATATTTCAGCAATTTCATGGAAGATTATAAAACTATATTTCAAGAAATGGAAATTTTACTATAGTATTTACTTTTTCTGATTTTGAAAAAAATGAACTAAAAAAATATTCCCGTAAAGTTTCTTAACTCATGAATTCATCGCTTAAAATATGTGTGGATGTATACGATTAATGGTGATTTATTCCATAAATATTTCATTAAATATAAATATCATCCATATTAAAAAGGTATTTCTCGAGTTACTAAAACATTTGAGTACACATAATTGTCAAATTAAAATGAATCAATAAATAATTTCTTTAATTCATTTTTACTTAAAATTATTGCTCTACTACGACATATTAACAGTCACTTATAAAAGTAAGATTTTTGAAAAGTTTATTAGCCGCTTTTTGAAAGCTGGTAAATATTTCTTTTGATAAATAATAATTTTACCTTAACATTCTATATTTAATTAATAATCTAAGCTTACGAAAACTCTCTTTATTAAATAAAATTAATTTTAGGCATTCTATATTATGAAATTCATAATATTTTTTTCCAGGAGTGATTTTAATTTGTGAACTAACTACTAAATTTTGAAAAAGCTTAATTATTTTTGTCTCATTCAAATTCTAATAATGAAAAAACTCTCAGTTTTTTTAGGGGCTTATACATCGGAAAAATTAATATTCATGAGTTCTTATAGGTAAAACAAATTCCACAACATTATTTTCCATTAGCTATGACAACTAATCGCATAAATATTTTTCTTCTTAAATTCTAATTTTGTTCTTAAAATCATCTTAATAATTTAACTTTTAAATAATAACAATATTGTCAACAATTTTGTAAATTTTAATGTTATATATTTAAAAGAATCACTGGTAGGACATATATATACCAAAGAACTTATAAATATTAAATTCGACAATTTTAGAAATTATGGGTATGGTAATACCCATAATTTCTTAATTACTTCTTGATGGAAAATAAATCTGTCTTGATTAAGAATCAATACCCATTAGTTCTTAATTAAGACAGCTTTATTTTATACTTTTGGTAAATAGTTATTCTTTTTTGACACCATCTACAGTGGTAAGCTTTTTTGACACCATCTACAGTGGTAACCCCATTTTGGTTTGAGGAAGGCGAAATCACTTTGATTCAATTGAAGTCCCACCCAAATTATTGCAAATATCAACATTCATTTCTCTCCAAAAATAAAAAATCATTGTTTTCAAATGGTTTTATTTATAAGAATAGAGATGTTAGAGATTCTAATTGTAAATGAGTTTGATTCTGATAATAGAGCCAACCTCATCTTTTGGTTTGTAAAAGAAAGTGCACCAATAAAAATAATCCTAGTTCTTCTATCTTCAAAAGTAGGAAGACAAAACTGAAGTATAATCAAAAATTTCAATTTTGAATACTTTATGACTGAATTACTTTAAACTATATTATGAAATAGTGTTAATATGAAAAGTTTTAAAGTTTTAATGCCTCAAGTTTGAGCAATTTTAAGCTAAAAAGTTATCACGCTGAAAAAGAATTTCCCAACAAGCACTTTTGTGAAATTTATGCCGCTCGAACATTTACTCCCGTGATATACGAGGCGGAGCTCTGAACTTAATGGCGGTTGAGCTAGTGAGTGTCTCGCGCCCTCAGTTGCAAGATCAAAGTTCCTAACTGCAATTCTTTACGGCCAAGAAGAAGATAAAATAAAGAAGAAGAAAAAAAAGCACAGTAGAGGCAGCGTCGACCGGCGTCCACATTCTAAACTTTAGCTCTTTTTCCCTTTTACTTTGAGGAAAGGGTAAATTGCGACTTGAGCGATGAAGTGGTAGCACTGCTAATCCGTAAAAGATCCCCGTCTGTCCTGCGGGTAAGCCCGAGAAGTGTTTACTGGTCTTGAGATTCTAGGGAAAATCTCCCTCATCACTCACTACGACTCTGTCGCTTTTTTCCCTCTTCCATTCATCGATCTGACACGAGCTTCTTTTTTCTCAGTTTATGGTGTTTTCCCTTTCTGCAAGGAAAAGAACAGACAAATAAGGAGATATTAATAAATAATGTCCGCTCCGCGGTTACGGAACAAAGTAGCGTGACGTTGAAAGAGGGTTGGTGTGTCCAGAGCTCTGTAATTACTCGATGAAAAAGCTCCGTGTCTCCTGAGAAGCACAAAAGAGGGATAAGGAGGGGAAATTGAAAGATTCAGCATCTTCCATCATGTGCCGAAAGAGAAAAAAAAAACATACTTTTTTAACTATAATTCTTACGGAAATCTAAGATTGTTCAAGTTGCACAAGTGGGTAAAATGCAATTCTTCTCAGTAAATTTTCGCATCCCTGTAATCTGCATAATAGAAGCGTAAAATATAAGTTTTCTAAATTTTCAAATCATTTAAAATGTTAATTACACTAATAAAAAGATAATTTAACTCAATATCAAATCAAACTTATAATTAAAATAATAAAAAAATAATTACGTAAATTTCCTCTTATAAATTAATACTTTTCTTTATAATTATTTTATAGCATATATTATTTGCTATTAAAGTGAACAATGTTCATGAATTGAGTGTGATAAAAATGATAATATATTTTATATATTTGGAACTTGGGATGCGATCCTCTTGAGGAAAATTGGAAATAACAAAGAAGAGAACAGATTTTTATACTTGAAATTAATTAAAATGCACTTATGCTACGAAAAATGATAAGAAATTAATATATTAACTTGCAATTAAGCAATTTTAAATTTTTATTGCTTATTTAGTGCTTTCTCAGTCTCTATTCACATCACATTACATTATAATACATTGGATTCATTTAGAAAAGAAAAACGTTTCCATTCGTAATTTGAAAAATAAAAATGTCCCCTTCCCTCCTTCTATATATCAAAATATAATTTAAAAATGTTGAAAGCTTATTTTAAATATTATTAATTTATAAATTTATAGTATATAAAAATTATAAATATCTATTATAAAAAAGAGGCATTCTGAATTCACACTAAGAAATTTTTCTCGTGAGATATGGAATGAGATACAAAAGTATTTAGTATCAAATGTTAGCTTATAACATTTTATGCTTTTCACTTATTAATAATTATTGTCTTTAATTGTAATCTACAAAACGCAATCATTTCACATTGGAATTGCTGTAATTCTCCCCACTATTTTACCAGTTATAATTTTTTAACTTTACATTTTAATAAATGGTATTATCCTTCGATTATCTGTAAGAATTTAGTCTTGAAAATTTTTGGCTCTTTTTTTGTTTAAAAAATATTGCATAATATTTCTATTAAACTACATTAATATTTTCAATCGATAATTGAGATAACATTTTCAATCGATAGTTTGGAAGTCTTAGTTTGAGTTTTTTTAGTATGTTCAAAACATTTTTTTTTAAATTTCATTGAGTTTTTTCTTAAAAATAAAAAAAAAAAAAAAAAAAAAAACAGAAATTTAGCTTAAAACTTTCAAAAGTTATCCTTATCATTGCAAGATATGTGTGGCTGTGTGAATTTCAAACGTTAAGCGTAATGTTCGAATAAAGTGTCACAGAAGTTAAGTAGGACTTCTAATTGTTAGAAAAATTGCATTCATGTATGTCATTAAACTTATATTTCTAGGCTTTATTTAAAAAAAACTTCTAAATTAAAGAACGAACTAAAAGATCTGAGATCTGAATTCTTAAGCAGTTTAAAATAAAGGTAAATCTTTTTACATCCATTTACGGAAATAATATTACATACAGCATATAAGATAAAAAAAAATCTTAAATATTTTAATGATAAAGTTAAGATTAATGTAAGTAAAGTACTTTTATCTTCATTAGATTTAAAGGCTGAATTAAGCTTTGCATCTTTTTCTCTTTAATACCATTTGTAAAGAAATTTAATCTCTACATATGTTATAAAAAATAGACCAATAATTTTCAAAAATTCTAAATGAAAAATAAACTAAATGATATGAACTTTGAACTTAAAAATTTATAATCAAAGTAGGATACCATTTTTTCGAATGTTATTGATATAAATCATTTCATTCTTGAAAATCATTAAAGCACGTCATATTTTAATCAATAAATGTTAAAGAAAGGATGATTATCATTAAAAAAATCTTTAACAATGATTAAAATTAATAAATATTAAAAAAATATTTTGATAGGAATAGTTCACGAAATACATTCTTATGAGGCTCTAGTTTTCATTGAAAAAAGAACAATAAGATAATAACTAAAGCTGCGAATCGGACTCTAAAAAAGCTATAAATGTAAAGAAACATTAAATTTGTGCATGAAGAGACACACAACTGTTTCAACACAACTAAAATTTACAATAATTATGCTTATAAATTATTGAATTTTTATATTTGTATATAAATATACAAAAAATAGTTTAACGAAAAATCTGGATATGCCATTAGTTGGTAGTAAAACAGTTTATGAAAAGAATTTCGTTGATAGTACATAAATAATGTTTTTATTGCTTTTCTATCAAACAACAATTATATATCAATAACTGTAATTCTTTTCATATAAATATTTATTTAAAACTTATTTAATTCAATTAACTATTAAATTAGCAGTAAGCAAAACAAGCTTTGAATGAATAAAAACAAGCAAAGGAACAGTAAGGGCTAAAATAAATGTGCAGGCAAATAACAAAATAAGCATAAGTAAATGTGCTGGAATATTTTATCTATACCACAGCGAGCAATAACAAAGAATTAAAATAAGGAAGCCTTTAATCATCGATAAAGAAAAACCTGTCACAGCAAGTGCCTTCATGGTCAGGTGATAAATGTCTCAGTCATCAAGAGAAATGTCCGCCCGGGGGGGAATGATGGTTCGGTAGAAACTGGACTTGTCCAGACTGTCGCAAACGAGGACACACTCTTCAAGAACAAGATCTCCCCAAAGTTGCCTGACATACATCGGAGGTAAAGAATGATCACCAGGCAATAACTGGACTTGCTCTCTGATTTCCAGCTATTGTCTTTCTCTCCTATTTTCTTTTGAGATACATTGTATCCCGCATTAGCAGCTATCTTTTCGTTTCTTTTGATTGCTATCTATTTTTATCCTGCATATGAGTGTGTGTGTTGAAATTCTTTTTCATTAATTTACTTAACGTTTTCATAGACTTAGAAAGTACGATTCGATACATTAGAATGCACGATTTTTATTAAAATGTTTTTATCTATTCAGATTATTCTAATTTTCAGGATAATGAATATAGAAAATTCCAAAACACACACTGTATCCATCTGAAAGTAAATTTCCATACTTAATTATATTTTATAATGATTTTAGTAAATTGTTTAATTAATATTACATCAATCCATATAAAAATTGGCAAAACAAAGGTCGCATTAAAATATATAAAAAATTACTTATATAATATTATTGTTTAAAAAAATACAATAATATCTCCTTTAAAAAATGTAGAAAATATAAAAAGTACTTAAAATAAATATACGTTTGATATTATTTAAAGTATTTTTTATTTTAAATATTTTTTATATTTTCTTAATTTTTATAATCTTTATTCTTCCTGTTTGCTAAAATTCTGTCTGGTGTCCAACTGTATGCAATAAATGGAATGAGCAGAGAATAAAGAAAAACTTAATATAAATAATAACTTAATAGGAAGAGTCAGTCTCTGGTTAATTTGAAATAAAAACTAAGTTTCCTTTCGAAATTTTCATTACAATGTTTTTAAAAATTCTCAAGCATAAATTACTTTGATTTGAACTTCACATACAGCTGCTTATGCAGTCATGTAATTAAACTATGCTATATTTTACTCCATATATTTTCTCGCATTGAGAAAGAAGTAGCTGGCTTTTTTCCTGTTTTAAAATTGTCATTTATGCATTATGAATAGAAATAAGATATTGGCAGCTTCATTACCTTTAAGAACACTATTGGTTACTTATAATAAATAAGATTATAAATGAAAACACAACAAAGATCATTTTTTTTCATAACAATCAGAATATTATCCTTGCATTCTCAGATTATTCATATTCAATTTATCAAAACGTTTCGCAAAAATTCCATAAACAGGTTGTATTCAATTTCAGACTGCAGACAGCCATGTTTTCCGCGCAATATATGAATAAAATAATCATACTTTCATCTTGTTCTTGCCAATTTTGTAATTCGGATTCTATAAACGCAGAGGTTCTTCTGGTATAAACAAAATTAGCTGGATCTTCTCAAAAACGGAGTGCCTGCACTTTCATGGTCTTGTTTTAAGCGCTGCCCTTACGTGTTCTTGTTTTTGTTGAATTTTTTTTTAATTTTAAATTTTTATCATTGTTTTCATATTTTTTCTGCTAATTGCATTAATATTTCTTTTACTATATTTTCTCTTCGTAATATTTGAGCTGCTTTGTATTTTGGATAATTTTTTTTCTATAAATTCATATATAAAGACAGTTTTCTCAAATAAAACTAATTAAAATTACCTAGTAATTTTGCAAATTAATTAAAATACCGTATTTTCATTTGTAGAAAATGCTTTTAAGCTTCCTAAAATATAGTCTTTAAACTAATTTTAGGAACGGGCATTTTCTTTAAACTTAAGAGTATTGTGTATTTTCCTTGATATTTACTAAAGACACTTTTAGGATTCATTAGATAAACTGAGGATTTATCAAAATTCTCAATAAATTTATGTTTAAAGTAAATAGTTGTTTATAATATTAAAACATTTATATAAAACTTAAACATTAGAATTTTAACATTGTAATTGTATCAGGTTATATTTTTACAATTGTAAAACAATACATGAATCACTTAAAAATTAAAGACAATTATAACTAAAATTAGTTTATCTCTGATTAAAACAATATACAAGTATATTTCTAAGTTGATTATAAATTATGATAGAACTGTGGCATTTCTTTTAGAGCATATATAAGGAATATAAATGTACTATCGTTCATAGAAACAAAGGAGAAAAATGTACCGAAAGTATTATGAAAAATATAATTATGTATGTTAGAAGAGAGAGATTATAGTTTTGATTAAATTTAGATCCTTATTTAATTTAGATTACTTATTAAATTTGGATCATATTTTCAAATTTTAGAAATTTAAATTATTAGAAAATCGAAATTATTTAACTTTATTTTTTTATCCAATCAGTTTTCCTACCTTATTATCCATGTGTATATTTTTAAGAAAACTTCAATTTAAAGAAATTCATTAAAATACTGTGATGAAAAATAAAAATGATAAACAATTTCAGTACTTTATAAACATTTACTGGTAAAATATTGCTTAGTCAAATTTTAAGAGAAGGATGTTAAGGATTTTCTATGCATTTATTATTCCTGTTTTATTCACCAGTTAACTCTACTTTATCTCATAATGATAAATAAAAATGCATGGTTGGAAATTTATAAAATGTATTGATCTCTTTTCATATATTTATTCCAATATTGTCTGTGCAATGATGTTGTGAATCTTAAATAAAATACTCATGAAAAATTTATTATATTTAAAAAATAAAGTCTAAGAAAAATGAATAAACATCAATCTCAAAATTACTTTTAAATCAACATATTTACGTTTAAATTCCTTTATTTTGGTATTAAAAATGAAATAGGGATAGGACAAGAAAGTCTCTGGAAGCTATAGAAAATACATAAAAGTAATAAAAGATGCATCATAGATTTTACCCAGAAATTGTATCTTACCTTAGATGCTTTTCATTATAAGAAACTTTATATTAAGATGGAAACTTTAATGTGCAATCTAAGTGATGTATTTGTGCAATCAAAACTTTAATAATTGTTGGCGAACATATAAATAAGAGAACGTATTAATAAATAATAGGTGAAAACCTAAAGAGAGCATAAAAAGCTCTGTTTGTGGTACTAGCGTCAAAACATAAATTTATTTTTTAATTTTATACACACCTTTAAATTCATTTGTTTCTTATACTAACAATGAAATGTAAATATAAGACTCTCAAAGTTGTGGAAGGTGGTTACTGAGACAAAAAATAAAAACAGCAATATAGTTATTTTAATCAAAATGACTCTATAAACATTTTACAAAAATAATAACAAGTATAAATGTGTTTCTTGTAAATTTCCACACCAAATTTCTTTTTTAAATTTTACAAACAGACACATTAGTTCGATTCTCTTTTTTTAAACTCAATTTATTTGACATTATTTCACTTAAAATCAATTTGAACTCTTTTAGTGCTGGTGAAGAGCCCCGCTTACCGGTACCACTGGCTCTTATTAGATTACAAAGAATGAAACTGGCACTTATAAGATTCTTCGAAATAAATATAGTTACATTTTATTTGCTCTCCAAGGATTGCGATTCTTTCTGCCGCCAGAATCTGTAATGAATGGAGCAGATCCGCGGAGTCATGGATCGGGGGACACTTAGGATTCTTTACCCTTAATCGTCAACTGTTTATTTTCACTCTTTCCTATCTGTGATTCGTTCCAGACCTCCAGGATATTGGACAACGCTCCCTGGTGGCGACCACTGTAGGACGTTAATTGGTCGTTAGCTGAGACTCATTATCCTCCAGTGCAATAGGGTTTCTTTTAATTCCGTCGCTGCTAAAGAGGTGTTTTGCTCCTTTCCCGACCAAGCCTGCATTTTATTTCTGTACAAAGTATTTAAGAGAGACTCCATTATTTATGGTAAATTTTAAAAGGGAAATTACTCTTTGATGACCGAATTAAATCTTTTGGTTTACATTATAAAAGCTCTTTATTTAAGTATTTTCATGAAGAAAATTCAAATGTTCATTCTATGAGGTTAAATATAATATTAGAGTCAGAAAATACTTCTTATGAAAATATTTTCATGAGAAATTTAATAATTATAACAATGATTTTTACTTAAAATATAATAAAAAAAACCAATATATATAATCTGGAGTTTTAAAATCTTAAAATTTTCAATATTAACCAAATTTTTTTCATTTAACCAAAAATAAATATTTGGTTAAATGATAAGTGTTTTTTCTTTTCCAATTAATGTTGTAAGTATTATTAAACGAGTATATTGATTAATTTTAAAGTTTGTAAAATAATATTCATTTTTAATGTGTTTAAAAAAAACAATAAATACTATTATCTCCTCTTTTTTATTTGGACTCAGGAAATTGTTTTTATCAAGACGTGAATATGAATATATTAATCTCAATTGCAATAGCTTTAAACATCTAAATTTATCCAGCAATTTTCAAATAATCAAAACTACTAGTTGCATTATGAAATTTTAATTCCTCACAAAATTTTTATCACATGATGATCTTATAATAAGGAAATTTGAAACTTCTAAGCAAATATATTTCAGCTAATATGTATTTTTTTTTTCTTAGATGTTATTCACAAATGAAACATTTTCTCAGATTAAACAAAAATAGATACATTTTATTTGATGCTTTCTACATTATTATTCTTGTTTGCATCGAATTTATTGAAATCTGTTTTATCATATAAAAATAATTTCAATAAGTACTTAATTATTATATTTCTCATAACTGTGCAAATAAAGAGCTTATTCTTACATCGATCACAAGTTGAAGCGAATTTTCAAGACTAACAAATGATTATAAGATATTCTGGCATTAAATTATGTGTCCTCTGCCAGACAAGCAAGTACAGATTTTGCCACTTTTCTAAATTTTGAAATTTTTTGTTTTATTGGTTATTAGTATATTTTCTTATGCTGAAAGGCAATGAAAATGTTCCTTCTACTGGTTTTAAGTACATCACAGAATATAACGTCACTTATGAAATTCTTCTTTAACATAAATAAAAATTCAATTGATTAGTATAAAATTTCAAAGTATTCAAAAAGAACAAAATCTATTTATGCTGATGTCTAAAACTATTTTAATGATTTTTATAAAGAGTCTTATTTTTTTAAAATGTGCTCAAATATATATATATATATATATATATATATATATATATATATATATATATATATATATATATATATATATATATATATATATATATATATATATATATATATATATATATATATATATATATATATATATATATATATATATATATATATATATATATATATATATATATATATATATATATATGTATATATATGTATATATATATATGTATGTATATGTATACTGAAAAATATTTTATGTTTACAAACCTTATAGAAAATAAAAATTGTACGTAATAGAAAATAGTTTTTGAGTAGTAGAAAATTGGTTATATTTATTAAAATATAATATTTTACCTTAGTTGTAGCATTTTAGAAGATTGATTTATATTTGAATGTTCATAAAGAATAATATATATATATATATATATATATATATATATATATACATTTTTTTTTAACTAGAAATACTCAATGACTCGTTTCAGTATTATATTTACTTTAAAATTGCATATTTTATTTTATTAGAATTGTAACTAATGTAAATAATATTTTTTTCACTATCTTGGCTTTAAATTTTTGACATTATAGATAATAATTGCTGTGGTGAGGTAACGAAGTAATAATTTCAATAACATATTAATTGCTTGATTCATGATTTGAAGTTCTGAACATTAAATAAATTGTAAGTTATCAAAAGTAAATTGAATTGTTGAAGAATTTTAAGCAAATTCCCAAATTGTAATAAAACTAACATCTATTTTTGTTCTAACATTACCATTTGAGAAAAATTGTTCTAGTATTACCATGTGAAAAAAATAAAATTTAATTTGAAATAAAAAAATTACTTAGATTTATTTAGGAAATATTTTTATAGAATTACTTTTAATTCAAGATAGTAAAAGGCTATATAATATGAGTGTTTCTCAGATTATATTGAAATGAGGTAATTATATTAAATTTTATTTCATTAAGGAAAAATTTTAATGAGAAATATTATGCTTTATAATTGTTTACTTAAATTACTGTTCTTGAATCTTATCAGATTAGTCTTCTGAATTTATTTTTGTGGTATTTTTGGAAACTAAGCATTTTTTTGGGGAATTTTAATGTATTGCCAAATTTTAACACATGACCAAGAATAGAAACAAAGGATCTAAAGGCAATTTTGAGAAATATTTATATTTATTATTTGCACTTTTACTAAATTGTTTCCTTAGATAGTAATAAATATGATGTAAAATTTATATAAAACTAGTTAATGCCGTCAATTAAGAATTAAATATTTTATGAAGTTAATTTTTTCGTACAATAAAAAGCTCTTATACGATACGTTGGACTTGTTCATTAGGAATTTAACACTACTGCTTTAGATATTTGAACGGATTATCAAACTTCTCTTGTTAATTCTTCATTGTGAATTTATTGAAGATACAAACTTATAAAACCACATCATATTGATAAAAATCTTAGAAGTTTATATTATTTATTTAACATTGATACTTTATCAGGAAAAAGGATTTTCGCAGTAATGATTGGAAATTAATTTTACTGTAATTTAGTCTCTAAAATTATAATAAATACAGTTGATTAAAATAATCAGTTATTTATTAAATTAATCAATTATTCATTAAAATAACCAATAATTTATTATAATGAAACTCAATATAAAAACACGGCCGTGATAGCTTTGAATAAATAATATTGAATTATGTGAAAACTATATATTTTGAGAGACGACTCAAAAGTATAGTTATTTCAACGTTTAATGAGCAAGTAACGCTATGATATAATATTCTTCTACATTTCGGAGAATAACAGATTTAAATTGAATAGAGAGTTATGAGTATTTTCCCATGTTTAACAAAAAAGTATGTATTTCGATACTGAAAACACGTTTTAATAGGTGATAATATATTTATATATCTTAATATATTTTCATATTTTTGAATGTTTTCACTGCGACACAGAAATTAGATTTCACTGAATTTCAATCTTATCAATATAATTGAAACACTAACTGTAAAAAATATATTTTTCTAGATAAGCTACATTACTCTCTAATAACTGTATGTGGTTGTATCACACGAGATAGGCACCTTTTCAATAAATTATTAGGCTGAAAGGTCTGCAGATATGTTATGGGATAATATGTTGGAGATAATATATTATGACGCTGATTAGTTTTCCCTTTATAGTCCTGCTCATTTTGTTGAAAAAGGATACATTAAAAACTAAAATATGTGCCATTCATTTGTGTCAGATTTCAATTTTACTTACTGGCCAAATTGCAAACATGAAATATTCATTTTTTTCCTCTAATTATCCTATTAAACTACAGATGGAAAAAGCAATTAAAGCAACGTAGAAAAGAAATGGAAATAAAGTAATTAAATAAACTTACTTATTTTGTTAAAGTAATTTTTTCATAAGTTAGGCTAAAAATATATCAAAAGACAGATTAAGAGCCTAACACACACACATACACATATATATATCTTTTGAAAAAAAACACTTGATTGCAAAAAATTTAGAAACATTTTATAAACGTTTGATTTAATGTGTTTCCAACTTCAATTTTGTTTATGAATTAATTTTAATTTTAGAGACCAATTAGGATATTCTGACCTAAGTAAAATGTGAATTAAAGTTTTTTTAATATAATTTTGAGTTAAAATTTAATACAATTAAATAAGATTATTATGAAATAAATTATAGTAAGTGGTATACAATAAACAAGTAGAAATTGGTTATAACAATTTATATATACAGATACTATTTTTTTTATCTTAAGAACTTTAAATTTCATTCATTTTATTGTGTTATGGTTGAGAATATTGCAATTTTTGCTTTTACAATTCTGAAATTTATTTTTCTCTATCAAATAAAGAACTGATTTTATACATTTCAAATCCATTTTTATTTCAATACGATCAATATTATAATTTTGAGAATGCGTGTAATTTTCGTGTTTATAATGCTATTTTCTTTCGCCAAATCGATATTGATAATCGGATCAGATTAAGTAAATTAATTTTTATTATACATAAATAACATGATTTTGCGTTATTCCAAGGCTAGTATAAAAAAGAACTTGCTTTATAATGATATTATTTTATTTTGATCATGTATCTATCTTTAGTAACAATTATTTGGGTATGCCATTAAATTTGAGTAGTTAGGAATTTTAGAATTCTGTGAATGGAAATTCTATATTAGGTTTAATGCGCTTAATTAAATGAGAATGACTCATTAAAATTTTTAAAATTAGCTTAAATAGGATTTATCTAAAAGTAAAACTTTAAGCAGGCAAGGCATATGGCGAAAAGATAGATTTCCATTTTACAAACTATAATTTGCAACTTTTATTTTGCCATTTTTCATTAAACTCACATCAACTTATAGGCATGTAAGCCCCATGATTTAAATTCCTTTAACATATTTTATTTCTAAAAACACTTTCATCTTCCTTTAGCAATTTAAATGACATGCTTTCAAAGAGAAAATTCCTACTAAATATTCTTTGAAAAATTATAAATTAAGATTTCAAAAATGGAATCAAGAGAAATCTTCGAATCCCAGAAAGAGCTTTCCCCAAAGAAAATGATCAAGAATGCAGGAGGGTAACCCGATCCTACAAATTCTTTCCGGGCTGATTTTTTCTTTGTTCTCACCTCATTCAAGCAAAAGAAATTCAGTTTTATACCTCATGAAAGAGAGGAGTAAACACAGTTTGTGCGGACGGCTCTTTTTCTGTTCCACGCCCGGGCTTCCGCTGTTTCTGCATTTCTTTCCGAAAGACAAAGAAATGCTATGGAAATAAAACATTTCGGAAAGGAAATATTTGACGACTTATCTTCCCTGAATTTAGCGAAGAAATTTTGTTATTTTTCAAGGAAACGGATCAACAAGTTAATGCATAAATAAAGATTTAAAAGGAAATACAAATCAATTCCTGCTTCATGAAATCCTCTTAAAATGTAAGAAATACAATTTTAAACCAGTTTGTTGTCGATGTTATTCTGTAGTCATAGAATTTGCTTATTTTTTATCGAAAACTTTCTTATTAAAATTAGAAATTAACTACAATTATAAAATATATGATTAAAAATATAATTGCCTCTTCAAGGGTTTAATATTTAGGAAACTCATGTACCTATTTTAATTTTATAAAGTTAATCACTTATGTTTTAAAAAAATTAAATATAATAGAAATTCAAAATGAAATAAAGTGGATTGTTGTGCTTATTTCCTGTTTTTAATTATGTTTTTCAAATTATATTATAAGCCAAATGCATTTTTTGAGGTTCTGAAGTATTATACATTTATAAGTTACATATTTCATATAAAAGCTTATTAAATTAGATATTAATAATAAATACAATGTAACACATATTAGTAATAAACAATATGTTGATAATACCTAAATTTAGATTATGTGTTGTCACTACTGACATACGGATATGTTTGATACGTTTTTCTTGAAGCATAATAACAAAATCTCTAAAAAGAATTACTTTTGCTTTCTTAAAATTTTCAAATGTGCAGAATATGATATTTTTCGGATTAACTTTGATATGCCTTTCTATAACCTTTTGTATGATTTAATCTCTGTTTTTAAGGAGACAAATATGATAAAAATTATGACGAGTAAAGTTTTGACATATTATTTGCTTTTATTTTTTTTTAAGATATTTATTTTTTAACAATAGTTATTTTGTTTTCATTTAGGAAAATATTTTGTTTCGATGTGCGGTAAAATATGGCACAGTTTGATGGAATATTGTATCCGTAAGCACACGTGGGAAGAATCTATTTATCAAGTATATTTCTTCATGTTTTCAAATGAAATTTATGAAACTAGATAATCGTTCGTAATGTTTATCTCTCTCCTTATTCTTGAGAACATTATAATGAGAAAATACATGCATTCATTATAGACCAAAGTTTTCAGTTCTATAAACATTGTCTTCATTTCTATAAAAACAATTAGAACGATCTTATGCTAATATTTAACTTGCAAATCATCACTTATTTCAATTTATTAATTCATAACATACCTAAATATCCAAAATAATTAATTTTCCTAACATTACGATTCATTTTTAACCGATTTCTAACCCCCTATGAACTATTTTTTATTCATGACTTTTTATTCGATGAATTACTTATGAACTTATGAATAGTAAATTTTCAAATACTTTTAGGCCTAAAATTTTTCCCATGTAATGTGCATTTTGTTAAAGTATTCTCATCTCTTGATGCATATTTAATGATGTATAGAATGCGAAGAAGCATCATCATTTTAGTTTAATAAATTATTTGATTATAATAATTTATTAAACTGAAAAAATATAAAGAAAATAAAATATATATTAATATAAACTATATATGCATACATACTTATATATTTGTATATATATGTATATAATTACTGACCTTATTCTTTTTATACTGTCAGTGAAATTAATCATTAAAAATAATTTATTAAATTAAAATATATTAATACGTTATTAAAAATATCGCTTCACTTAAGAAATAATGTAACGAAATTTCCTACCTAGCGAAAAATATTTCTGAAAACACTTATGCATTTAAATAGTATTTGTGGCTTAAGATTATTCTTGAAAGTTAAAATCATATATTAAACATATAATAAGCATAAATATTGAGGTTAAAATCTGAGTGATGTATGATTGCGAGATATTTTTAAATAAAAACGTGTGACTAAAATTCGTCAGAAGAATTTTTAAGCATTTGGACAATTTTTTATAAAAATGCTTCTAAATTAATGCTGATACATAAGTGATGCGTGAAAATTTTATTTTATAATGTTGTGTTACAGAAGACAAATTTTTAATTTCTTTCTTAGGATAAAAAATGCGAAAAATACAGTGGCAAACAATTCCTATAAATATTAACAATACACTTTTTAACTATAGTAGTTTGCATGAAATAAATCATTTTCTTTTTCAAGTATATTTTGATTTAACATGATAATAAGAATAGCGAAAATGTAACATCATGAACGTATAATCAAAATAATATGCATAATGAAAAATAAACGTTATGAACTGATTTATGGAAATGTGACAAAGAGTATTGTATTTCGGGACAGGTGATAATTCTTAAGACAGGAATTCGGGAATAGACAATAATTGTGCATTACTCTATTAAGCACAATAATCTTCTAACAAACTATTTTTATATTGTTGAGGAGACATTTAATATTTAGAATGAAAGTACGGTGAAAATCAAAACTGGTCTAACAGGTATACAAGCATTTCAAAAGTATGATCATCCCATTGAGATGAGAAAGTTTTCAATCTATAAAATGCATCTTTTGTACGCAAAGATTCTTCGAACGAAGGGAATTCGAAATTGCCCCTTCTCCGGCAGGATGACTTCAGAACATAATGAACCACCCCTCCCACAGGCCATTTCCGTTGACATTTAACAGCAGATGCAGACTAATATTAACGTTCTCTTATCTAGCATATTATTTGGTTTGAAAATCTACAGCTGACAGTTCAAGGTCTATATTGATGGTGCCCTTTAAGAAGGTTATTCTTGAGTCGAGAACATAGAAATTCCAATTTAAAATGGTATGGAGAAAGAGCGGAGTGGCATAACAAAGTGCTTTCAGATGAATCATATTTATTTTAAGCAAAAACATCCATCGTGTAAGAACCTGGAAATGACCTCTAAGTCCGCATCAATGAACCACCATACCACGTGATAAAACGGTATAGTTGTTTGGGAAACCATAATTTCACATCGTTGCTAACGGGCGTTGATCACACTATTATGAATCAATGATGCGCACCAAAGATGCATTGCATCTGATAACATGATTCTTTAGACAGAGAACGTCAAATGCCGTTTATCAGCATATAACAGCTGTGTAAAACGTAGATTATAATCATACAAAACCTGCTGATGCATGCCAAAATCATTTATTATCCAGAACCCACACAGTGTGAATTAGTAGATTCTGCCAGATATATTTGGAGGATTCTCTTGCGAACTCCTCTCCCAAAATCTCTGGCAAGTTACTAAGAGAGACATTATGATGTCTTTTTTTATGTGAAGTTCAGTAAAGAAATGGGCAAGAATGGATAGTTTATTGTCAGGAGATAATTCACATGCTTTTCAAAGCTTGTGTCTGTATGTGTTGCTGAATATTTTGCCACCAAATGTGGTCCGTGTGTATAACTGCAAAACATATTTAGTGATTTCTTATTGCTAAATATATTATTTAGTCTTTCTCTTTATAAGTGCATCATGGTGAACTAAAAATCACTTGTAGTTTATTATTTTATCTCCCATTTTAACTATTTTATCATATTCAACAGACGCTAAATTTTGTGCCATCATTCTTCTGTAGCTTCCACTTTTTAGTGTTTTCACTTCTATTTTACTCAAATAAACACAAATCTTTCAGATTGGAAAAATTCAAATAGAGATATTCTTTTATTTTAAAAAGTAAAGAGAACACATTTGATTTTTGATTAATATTTTTAGATACTTTTATGGAAACTTAAGTTGCTTTGTTTTTTCAATAATTAAAAATAAGGTAAAAATTGTTGATACAATATGTATAAGAGGAAAATAAGAAATTACTAAAAGTCATTTCAAGAAAAATTGCTATTTCTGTCAAAGGAAAAATAATTATATTATTTTATTCTCTGAATGTAATATTTCACCGAAGGTGAGTCAAATTCAAAGATTTATATTCCATCTGAAAATAAATTCTTTTTTCAATTCGGTTCTCTGAGTGTAAAACTGTCATCAAAAATTAAGTTCTATCCAGTTGCCTTGAAGATTTTATTGACTACCCTGTTTTCTACAGATTATTTAGTCAAATTAATTCAACAAACTCCGTGAAAGGGTTGCCGGATAATATTCACGTTATATTTGAATATCTGAGATATAAAATAACAAAAAATGAAGAGTTACATTTATATAAATTCAGATATATATTTGTATGTTCTCTAGATGAATCATGAAAGATAAATAAATTTATTTTTTGTGTATCAATAAGAGTTTTCTAAATTAAAAAGTAATTAAGGTTTTAAATGAAATGAAGTTTGCCTAAACTCTTGCAACAAATTTTACCTGAAATTACAGACAATTTTTATAAGAGTAATAGCAGAAATTTAAGGAATACGTAAATTAAGGAAATTTATGTTTTTAATCCTTTATGAAATTAAAAATTTTTAATCAAAATATCAATTTATGTGTTAAAAATTTGGAAAAGAAAAATCGTCTTGTTCTGTTTTTAAGTTGAATTCTATATGTTTTTTTCCAATAGCTTATTTCATATCATGCAAATATTTCATGAAAATATTTAATTAGGATTGAAATATTCTCCCATTAATATCCAATATTAATCATAAGCAAAAGAAAGAAGCAAAAGGAATTGTTTTTAACAAAATATAACTAAAACGTTTTAAGAGCAATAAATAATGGAATAAAAAAATACTAATTTCTGTTACACAAAAGGTATTGTATTATTATACAAAATATTAATTCTGAATTCTTACCGAAACATTCCGAATATCTTGCTTAAGGGATTCATTGAAGTACAAATCTTTTTTTTAATATTTTTTTCGTAATAATATGTATAATGTAATTTGAAAGGTAAAACTAAAGACTAAAGATCGCAGCCAAAATCTAATTTTTTTTAAAAAAAAAAAAACTGATTTAGAATTTTTATTAACTGTCAAAATGATTATAAATTGTTGTATTCATTTATTTAAACTACATTTTGGGAAAAAGATGGAAATGTATTAAGCAAAGTAATTTGCCATAAATGCAAATTTGCATTGTTAAATCAAAAATAAATTTTTTGCTGCATTCTTTTGTCATAATGAAAAAGCCAGAAATTATTTTTTTGGAATCTAGTTACTTAAAGCAATAGCTTTTAATATTGATGATTTTTAAGAAAATTTGCATTCAGTAAGTAAATCAATCCAATAATCATTTTTTGTATTATTTTCTCCTTAATGTAAACTATCAAAATTTATAACGCATAACTCCACTATATTCTTATACAACATAATATCTAAATTTGAACTGTTTCGTAACTATCTATGCATATCGAACATTAAAGTCTCGGGAACTATTTGTGTTTTTTCACACAGTTTGATGAATGAATAGCGTATCGATGAAATGCAACCAACTTTTGATGATAGCATCATTTATGGAAATCGTTTACTATTAATGTAGAGAATACTTTTAAGACAAGAAGTAGAAGTTCAGTAAATTCCAACTATCCGAATCCATTAGATATTCATTGGATTCCAACTATCCGAATCCATTCGAATAACCAAACATTTGTTTCATTGATTTTTTTTCAAAAAAGGTCTATTTTTAATGTTGAAAATGGGAGATAAAGCTATATTAAAAGAAAAAGAATTTATATAATGAGAAGGAGACATTTTTATATGATCAGGTACTTACAAATCCTCTACATTCATACAGCGTAAATGCACAGTGCTGTAAAGTTAAATCATTGCTTGCTGAACATCTCGGCCAGAGTGAGCCGTTTCCAGGCCACCAATGCCGTCATCCAAAGGACTTACATGTGATCGCATTCTGGCTCATCCAAATTCTTTCTGGCAAGCTCATCCAAATTCTTTCTGGCAAGCTCATCCACTTTAAAAGCAATTTCAAACGCTTCCCTAGATGATGGTTCCGTGTCTGTTTCAACTTGGACTTAAAGTGACCATCAGAATATGATTGCCACACAGATTCACTTTCAAAAAGTAAACTCCACCTCACTCATTTCTTTGCTAATAAAGAATGATTTGAAGAGAGAAAAAATTGAATCAGTGACTCATTGTAGGCAATTGCAAAGCATTTTAGCAATGATAACTTTCAGCAAAAGTATTTTCAAGAATTCTATACTCACGAAAACAGCGTAGTTAATATTAAAACAACTCCGATAAAAACCCGTTTCAGCTGACAATTACCGTATTTCAGTTAAGAAACTTTGTGAAGAAGATAGCTGGTTTGATAATTTACTTATTGTAATGCAAAATATCAAATTTTCTGAAAAATATTTTCAAATATAAATATAATAAAACTTTTGCAAATATTCTTTACGAAACTATGTAACGAAACTTTACAAATATTCCTTAGAATTATTAAATATTTATAACATTCAACCAAAATTTTATTTAAAAATTTATATGATAATTTTGTTTTTCTTTGCAGTAAATAATAATGCCAGTGTATGAAATGAGTAGTCCTTAACATTTAAAAATATATCGGTTGGGAAAATTTACGTTTGATGCCCTATATTTTGAGATAACTTTCTTAAAGTAAATCTATCTACAATTTGTCATTAGTCTTTGAGTGAATTAAAAAAGGCATTCAAGTATAATGATTTGTTGATTTAGTTTAAAAGAAAACAGTTATTTTTAACTATGTGAATCATTATCTTTTGCAGCTCTATGCTATAAAATATTTACGCTAATTTTTAAATTTATTCCAAAGTAGCATTTTTAATTTAATTTCGAAATAAAGATTTTTCTATATATTTTGCTAAAACTTTAAGAGTTTTAAAATAAACTGAGTACACCTTTAAATATTTTTCAATTTCTTATTTGTCAAATAAAACATTTTTATTCGAATTATTTACAATTACTCTGTATTGGGTATTCAAAACTTAACTTAAACTAAAAGCTAAAACTTAAACCAAACTAATAATTAGAGTTAAAAAATAGATAAATATATTTTACTGATTTCTACAGAAAAAGGCTATATTTTTAAGTTTATCACGGCATTAAAAAATGTGTAATTATAAATTAATCTGAACTAAAATCAATAAAAATTTAGCATCTAATTAATGTTAGATTTAAGAAAAAAAATAATTATATAAATTAGCTGAATATTAACTGAACTTTAAAACTCTCATTTCTTTATTGACTGGGTGTAATTGTAAAATCTAAAATAATGTGATTTTCATATACATTTTACATACATTTTTTCATGTAATTCCATTATTCAAAATATGCAATAATGGGCATATACTTTCAAATAGTTTATTGGAAATGTAAAGCAACTAAATATTTTTATTTACTTCTTTTTAATTCCTTTTATAAATTTACTTATAATTTAAAGTAAATTATAAATTTAATAAGCTTTTAATAAAAAATATCTCTTGAAAGAAAAATGAGTATATTATTTATGAAATGAACAGATAATTAAAAATATTCTTAATGTAATGTTGAAAACATAAAATTTTCTCTCATTGTAAGAAGTTTATGAAATCCCTGAATAATTCAATACTCGTTATAAATTGATCCGTTTTGTATAGATACATACTAAATGATTGTAGAATAATGACATTTATGCTTAAATATATATTTTTCATTTCTACAATATAGTTGGAAACTAATAAAAGTTCATCAAATATTCAATATTTTCAAAATATTTTGATTAAAATCAATCGTACTGCTGATGCTAATTGTTTCCCCAACTAAAAAAATTACGAAATGAATTTCGCTCATCGCTTTCAACATAAACATTACAACTGATATTTGAGACATTTTGTTTGGTGCTAGAAAATGTAATCATAAAAATAGATACAGACCAACTTATATTAAATAAAACAAATTTGTTTCTTCTATCATAAATTTGTGTAAATCTGTATATTTGCATAAGGCTAATTTTTATTGTGTGCATAACCATTTATTAAAGAAAATTTTAGTAAAATATTTCATATTTATTCAAATGTCTTGAAAAATAGCTTTGTAATCTGTAGAAATGATATTAAGTGAGATTTGTTATGTTTATTGATATTAATGTTATGATATTAATGTTTATTGATATTTGTTATGTTTATTGATATTATGTTTATTGAAAAATAGCTTTGTAATCTGTAGAAATGATATTAAGTGAGATTTGTTATGTTTATTGATATTAATAAATTTATAAGAAAAATTCATATAATAAATTACATTTTCATTTTCCAAATACAGTTGAAGAAATTAAATTTAAATAATAAAGATTGTATTTCATAAACACATTGAAGACTTTTTAATGTAAATATAAAGAGTTAGATATGACCTGTGTAAAAAACAAATTCACGTAAATTCATATTTGATCATATTATTTCTTTTAAGTAAATGAATATGTTTTTCGCTAAAAAATATATTCTTTCTTTTGTTAGAACAGTTAATGAATTCGTAAATTAAAAACTGTGTATATTAATGAATTTCCATTTTGGTATTCCTGGGATATATACAATAACATTTCTTCCCGACATTCTCTTTCATCAACAATTGAGATTTAAGTAATATTTAGAATTTCTTGCATTATTTCAAATATACTTTCACAATCACTTGTGAACCAGCTGACTGGATAGAAATTTCGAGTGCAAAATTTCCTCTGTTATTAGCTTGCAAAATGTTTAAGGACAGAAAGAGCTTTCGAGCTCTGAACCAAGAAACAGATGATATTTTGCGAAAAATAAAATTTTAAATTTAAACATTACCCTGTCTTAGAATATATAATTACTGTCATTTTAGGAATAAAAGTCAAAAAGCAACTTAATCCTTGCTTAAAGTATTTCTCTTTTCAGACAGTAAACTAAAATCAGGCACGTTTCGTTGCTTTCCCAGAATAATAAACCCTCCTATATAAATTTTACTGGAAGCTAAATACTTTAATAAATAATAAAAATTGAGCATTTAATAATAGATTTGTTATACTATAACAGATAATTCATTTTATTAAAATAAATTAATTTTCTTGATTTGTGAGACATATTTTAATGAAATGTATATAAATGTACAGAATATCAGTTGTTAAATTTTTCTACCAGCATAACTTTTATTTTAATGAATTCACGTAAAATAAATTATTTTTTCTGAAAATTAATAATGCTTATGAACTTTTATTTTTTAAACATAGTGTTTAGTTACTGAATTTAAAATTTTCAAATAATTGTAACAGCTTTTAATAAGATAATGAATTGTTATTGAAAATAAGTAAATATGTGAACCAGATAATATATTTTATCAATTTATTATTAGCCACTTATTTGAATATTCAAGAACAGCTGTAAAATATGTAAATGAAAAGAATTATATAAAGGCTTTTAAAAGTGATCCAAATTTAGTTTGCTTCAATTTGATTCTTATTATGAATGGTGATATATCTTACTTTTTGAGCAAGTAATAAAAGTAAATAAAAGTATAGTAACAAAGTAAATAAAAGATTTTGTCAATTTCAATTTGGAAACGATAAACCAGTTGTTAAAATGAATTTAAATTTGATGCAAGTGTATATGTAAGCATCTTATGTTAAAAATTTACGTAAATGCACACACACATACATGTGTGTATATATATATATATATATATATATATATATATATATATATATATATATAGATATATATATATATATATATATATATATATATATATATATATATATATATATACATGTTTTAATGTTTTAGATTAAACATTCTTATTTTAAGATACTCTTAAAATATATTTTAAATATAAAGAAATACAGTAATCAAATCGTTAGTTACATTCACCAAAATATGCTAAATTTGAAACTAAAACAAAAAGAGATTAAAATTAGATATTACCATAATAAATATAATATAAATAGTTGGATAGCTTAGTTTTTGATTAAAAATATTATTTAAAATTAGTTAACTTATTATCTGAGTCATAATTCGGAAATAATGTAAAACGCAGTCATTCATTTATCTTTTTGACTCAGAACTTAAAAGTGTTGCTTGTTATTTAATGAATTACGAAAAAGTTTAACTTCATTAATTAATAAGTTACAACTAACACTTATATTATTACATTTTCCATACTTACACATATATACCAATTAAATTTAGGAATTTATAAATTCATTCTGAAAAATTATATTAATATTTAAAGAAATTTGGTTATATACATTTAATCATAAATTGTTTGTTGTATGCAAAATTTAGTTTTAAAACGTTGATCTAAATTTCTTAATTTATATTTAAAATAGTATACACGGGAAAAACTAAAAAATGGAATTTAATTGCTTAGTTCTAAAAGTCTAAATTTAATTGTCTCAGTTTTAATGTTTTTTAATTATTTACCTAAAAATTTTTCAGTAATAATAAAAATTGGTATTCAAGTTTTAGGCACTTATACTAAAAACATTCAGTAAAAATATATAGTTAAATCATTTGTAACTGCTAAAGCATATTATGTAATTTTCATTTTTTTAACCATCCGTTTCCATTTGAAGAAAATAAATTTTAAATCATTAATAAGAAAATTACTTTTATTACTTTCTTAACAAAGAGAAAATAGTATTTTTGAACTGAATTTAAATGCTGTGGTAAAATGTTAAAATAATAATCATTTTATTTATATAAGATAATTTATAGTTAATCTAACAGTAAATGAAATCATTTATTTCTTTTAAAATTAATTATTTTGGTAACAAAGGCATTTTTTTTTAAAAAAAAAAGAACATTTATTTAGACATATTTCCTTCCAGAAACGTCTGAAATGTTAAACATTTTTCAGTCATAAAATTTTTAATTAAATGTACTCAATAAGCTAAAACTTCTCTATTTATCAGCTTAAATAACTTTTTGTATTTAAAACGATTAAAATATTGAATTTCATACACATAACATAAATCTCAGCTTGAGGCTACTTGTGCGCGAGAAGGCCCCTCCAGCCTATCGTTGATCAGAGCCCTACTTAAACCGCCAATCCCGCTCTCCTGAAATAGTTGCTCTCCAGTTCCTTCGAGAGTAAGCAGCGCTCTCCGCTTCTCCGAAAAAGAGCCGATCCCTACCTTGTGAGGGAAGCAAGTTAGTTATGACTGGGGACAAGTGATAACGACAAATGTTTTCCTTATCGCAGTGCAATGTATAATAATAAAACGAAAAAATTTACATAAAAGTTATTTTGACTGATATGAAATAAGAAAACTCGTACAACAATTGACATAAAAAATAACTGACTTTGTAAAGAGTGCTTGTATTGAACAATTCCATTCAATAAATTTCATTTCTGTTGTCAGCATTACTTACTGGAATCCTATGGTAAGTAATAGTTTCTTTCAACTTTATAATAATATAAAACAAAATTTGGAAAATATTTTAATTTATAAAAATTTATATATACATATAACACAACACTTCTATATTTATGTAAAATACAGAACTGTATATATTTATTTATATTTCGTAATATCTGAAAACCGTACAAATTTGGAAAAATACTGATGCACCAAATTGACATTTAAAACTCCTTTTAATTTATGTAACTAATGTTTAAAGATTAAAGTATGTTCTTTTTGCTAAATAACAAAAATTAAATGAATTCCTTTTCAGATTATTTGTAATCGTTTAAATCTTTAATTATTTAATAATTTCACACTTTTAGGTAAAAGATAAACTTAAGCATTCAAATATTTTATTTTATTCTTGTAACTTTATTTACTCCATAAGAGAACATTAATTTTGAAATTTGGTAGATATGAATGCCTCAAGTTAAATATGTTTATTTAATGAAAAAATATATTGTTATTCAATGAATACACAGAAAAATGTTATACTTTGAAGTTATTTCATATTATTTTATCAAGCTGCATTGTATGAGAAAATGTTAGGTCTACATACAAGATATAATTATTTATTGTGTATTTAGTTTAAACAAAAGTGTGTTAGAATTATTTGTTTCTAAATTACGTGCATTTTATCACTGGTTTTGAATTAGAGGGCAAAAATGTGTTGCATAAGTCAAAAGGAAATGTTTTGTAAAGTCATACGTGGGCTTATTTCATGATGAATTCAATGGAAAATCCTTTAATAAGAAACAATAACACTTTTGGTATTTTGATATGACGTTATATATGCGAAGCAATTTATAATATATATATATATAAAGCACTGTAGCCCATTTAAAGAACACTTATGCGCATTGAAATATTTCATAGATTTGCATGTTTTCTGAAAATTTATTAAATTTAATGTTCTGAATCATTTTATTAACTACTCTGTGAATTTATGTAAAACAAATATTAAATACTTAAATTGTTTAAATTAATATTGCAATCTAAAATACCAATTTTAAAAATTGGTTTTTATTTACCTGTAATCCTTTTAATGATTTGCATTTTTGCCAATTAAAATTTATAATCTCTAGAATATATTGAGTGTCCTTTAGGTATGGATTTCATTAGAATAAAATATTTTAATAATATTCTATAACAGCTCTTTGGAGAATTAATTTCTACAATAAATTCTTCGAAGACCTGTTGCTAACATATGGTCTTAAATATTTCTTCGTTCTGTGCTTAGTAATATGAAAAATGTTTTCATGAAATGTATTTTGTACTTAAAGAAAAGTGCAGTGTATAAAAAATATTCAGGTGTTTCAGAATATATCTGGAAAAATACTGAGAAAATATAAAAACAGTAAAAATATATGAATTTCTTCTATTAATGCCAAAGGAGCTTTTCATTAATTAATCCTTGTTTATGTGCATTATATTACTCAGGGAAAATATTTTCACAAGCAATATCAAATATTAATTAATTCTTTTTAAAACAAAATACAATTGACATTAACACAAATATCTTTTCCAATAACAATGATGAAATTGAATATTCTTAAAAGAATTATTGATTTGAAACAATAATTTAGACTAAGTTTAATATTTCATCACAAAAACTTTTTAATTAATATTTTTAATTAAATTATCTTTACTTTCTATGTTGCGGTGACTGAAAATTCTTATAAGGATTTTTATCTGTGATAGTTTATCTCTTTGATGATTTTCCACAGAGATAGACTGCATCAGAATACAATTAAAAAAGAACATTCAGAAAAAAACCCACCTTATACCGATTAACCCAAGTGCAAAAAACAATCTTAATTTTCTGTCATGTGACATTAGGGACTAACATTGAGGTCAAATCTTTGAGTACAAAAATATACTCCATTCTATTACCAATCTCTAATGAGACTTAAGCTGAAACAAAATTATTTTCCTGTAGAAAAACTGATAGAATTAATCCATAAAATATTTCACCATTTTGTGTTCGTTTTATAACCCTTTTCCTGATTTGATTACTCAGAATATTCAATAAATATTATGAAGAAAAATCATTGCAATGTACTCGAAATTGTATCCTTTGAGAATTGTCTCGTCTTCTAAGGAAATGTTAGAAACCCGTTTTATTACACTTTTTGTGTGATTAGAACAATTACAACACAGTTAAGAATGAAATTTACCTTCTTGAGATGATTTTGCACTTTAATGCTGAAAATAGAATTCCAAGTAAAGATTAAGTATTCATGCTTCCATTGCAGAAATATTTTGATGTTTAAGTTCAAAAGAAAAATGCATAATTAATTTTCCTCATATTTTGAGCCTTCTAATATTGGCAGGTAAAGGACATATATTTCTTCATTCGCATTACAACTTTAAAAGTGTATTCTTTCTACTTGTATCATAGCAAGTTTGATATGAAACTAAAGAAATCATCAGGAAACTTGAAATGTGATCTTTTAAAATATCACTTTCATAACATGAATCACTTTGATGAAACGCATGAAATTTGGATTTGTTGTATGTAAAGTTTTGTAAATAATCATTCAATCAATTTTTAAAAAGCCAGAATTTGAAGGAAATCTTAATTGATTCTCCAAATAGCATTTATGAAAAGGGGATGAGTAATATAAAAATATATATTATTTAAAAAATGCTTTTATCTAAGAATCATCAATTTTTCATTCTTTTAAAGACAAGAACGCATCTAAAGTTAAAGGAAGTCTTGCTTATATATAAGTATACAAAGCCGATACTATATATATTTTTTAACCTAAACAATTCAATGCCAAAAATTATAAGTATACGGTCTTATATAATTTTGTTGACTCCGAGCCTCTTTAATACGTTAATCCTTCATATACTTTTTTTCACAAGTACTTAGCAAATATTCAATGTTTACTTAATTGCTTAAATTAAGCATTTGAAAGAAACATCATATTCAAACAATATTTTAAATGTTTATGTTTTTATATGTTTAGGAAATTAGAGAAATTTGTGTAAAATAAAAATAAAGCTTACTACTTCAAACAAAGGATGCCTTGCATAACTTACGTGAGTTAAATAATAAGTGATCAATCAGGTTCTTAATAAATATCAATTAGGTTCTTAATATTCAAATGAATAAATGAACTAAAATTTCACACTTTTGTGTAATTTTAAAATAAATGATTTCACTCATCATTAATAAAAATGAGAAATCGACTCAATAACGTAAAAAAATTCTTATAAAATTTTTCATAAAATAATGAAGATTGAAAATTGGTGTGCTGTTAAAAATAATTATTAGGTCACACGAAAGTACTAAAATAATGAAGTCAAATTCCAAAGTAAAATATATTATAAAATAATTAAAGTCAATGTTTGTCAAAATGCTGATAGGAGTGAAGTGCAACTCTCGGTTGAATGCATATTCATGGAACTCTTGGTTGAGAGTTCTGAAGCACAATAAGATAGAAGTCTGTCTAGCTCCATGTCTGTTTGTATTAGTGGGGAATACAATAAAAGTAAAACACTTCATAATTGAAATAAAAATGTTTGTTAAATATAAATTGAATAATTTTGTTGAAATAATATTGCATAACTTTAAATTTGTAATCAGTTATTCAATATAGTAAATATTTAAAAATATTTGTATTTATTTAATTACGAAATGTATTTAATGAAAATAATAAATAAGCATACTGATGAGATAATCCTCGTGCAAACTACTCAGTATCAACCAGGTTTAAAAGTGAGATATTTCTTTTATACTTATGAAATGATAATGAGAAGTATCTTTTAACTTAATATGCTTATATTTAAAAATATTATGGGTTACAAATGAACTTTCGTACATCCCACGATGAAATTCAAATGAATCGGATTTTATATTCATGTCATGCATATTATGTGCACAAAATGCATATTTTATTATAGAAAGATGTGAAAAATTTTATTATAAAAAGTATATTCTGCACTGAATATTTGTAACGCATTATTTGAATTGAAATATCTCACAAACACATTTAGAACTATTAAAAATACAAAGCTTAAGTTCTTTTTAAGTATTTAATAGAAAACATTCGTTATGCATGGTTTTTTGTTAATTAATAGGAAAGTCACATACATGTTTCCTAAAAACTAAATTCTGGTTAACAAAAGATGCAAATAAAATTAAATCAATTATCTTTAGAAACTTTTTTTGATTAATTATTGTTATTTGTTTACATTAAAATTGCAATATATTTTATGCTCCGGAAACAAAAAAAAAGCTTTATTGTGGTCCAGCATTTCTTTTATAAATTAGTCCTTAATAACCATGTCAAATATTAATTTGTGTAAAACGAATAAATGACTGAAGTCTATTTAAACATTAATTCGAATTCTCGGAAAACACTTTATTTTACTATGTATCAAATATCCAAAATGAAAATTGACAGGCGAAATTTTAAGATTAGAAGTGTCACCATTGCAGAGCATTATGATTGACATTAATAATGGAAAATGCATTAATAATGAAGTCAGAGACAGCGAAAACATATAAAATGCATATTCATGGGAAATGAACCAAGTTTTAACTACTTGTATCACTCAAAATAAATTAGAAAGACAATATCATCGTTATTCAGATAGATACCAATTTATAATCATTAAAATATTCATATTGATTGCAAAATCTAAAATTAATAAATGTCATAATTTTATTTCGTAATTGTATTATCATTGAACAGAGTAGGTAGCATTTTTTAAAACGAAAGAGGATATTAATGAAACACATTTTCATTTTTCCAACTTTCTGATTTGTTATAAAAATATAAATGTTAATATATACAATTGTTATGATTTTTTTTAATTTCCTACAAAATATTGAATAATTTAACTATGCATGGAGAAATAGGAAGAAAATTGATGATTTTCTTTCAAATTCGCAACCAAAAAAGGTAATTCAGAAAACAGCATACCTTATAAAATAGGATAAATCACGATTGCTGCATTAATATATATATATATATATATATATGTGCATCTATCTATCTACCTATATATATATATATATATATATATATATATATATATATATATATATATATATATATATATATATATATATATATATATATATATATATATATATATATATATATATAGATATAGATGTGTGTGTGTGTGTGTGTGTGAATCTATCTTTTATAGGGTAGGCATCATTCATATTTCATTCACACATACAAGGAAAGGACAAAGACAGGATAAAGAGAGAGAAATCACATCCATGCCTGAACCGGGATTCGAAAATAGGACCTTCCTATCCGTAGTCAGGCACGCTGACTACTAGACAAGTTGGCCGGCGGTTATTTTTCTTATACTCTACAAAATTCATTTGTAGTATTACGGATTATAAAAAGTTTTATTTTTATCTTACGGCCATTCTTGGCATCTCTGTCATTAATCAAGGAGCAGCCCAATAAAAAGATTAACAAGTATAAAAACCAGAGTAAAGTCTTTTAGTAGCCTCAAAAGAGTTGTCAGTCATAAAATTTAAAACTTCAGGGCAGCTCTTGAGGTGAGAGGCATCCATTTCACCATGATTTCACAAAGGACATTGAGCAGAGTCCCTTACACCTATTCAATGCAGATGCTTTTGCAGGTGGTCATGTCCAGTTGTCACCCGGAAACAAGCGAGACACCAACAGCTCGTGGTAAGGAGCTCGGAAATTTATTGTTCCCATGAAGTAAAGCTTTCCATTGCCTGTACATAGCCCCATCAGATAAAGTGAAATTCTGTCATTCTTTATTTTACTGAGGTTTACACTTTTGGTGTTACGCGATTACAGAGGAAGATTTGGCTGGATCATAAGGGTTCCAGCTTTTGCAAGTCCATTTGCCTGCTCATTCCCAAAACATCGCAGTGACTCGGAATCGATTGAAGAGCAACGCAGTTCTTGATTACAATGAGTTCGTGCAGCTTCATTCTGCAAGAGTGGTGTTATGAAACAAACTAATTTTGAAAACAAACACATTTAATTAACAAAGAAACAAAATTATGAAGGAGTCATATCTGTGGGTTCGCTAACAACTCTCTCGCGCTTGCGTAGCGCAAAAAGTATCAATCTTACAAGGAAAAAAAAAAACTCAGCTTTTTCAGACTGCTCCTGGCACCAACCGTCTCCGTACTTACCTTCCGCATCAGAGGCTCTTGAAATCTCAAATGCTGACTATGAGACATTACAGTGGACTAGTGTATTATTATTACAAATTAGATAGTAAGCGAAAGAATAATAACTTGTGAATCAACAAGGAAAACAGTGTTTTGATCATGGAATTATAAATAAAGTGTTTTCACTCATACATTAAAATGTTATTTTTATGAACAACGTATTATTGAATTGCCTTAATGACACATAAAGAGCAGATTTGCTTATTTGTATATATAATGAAAGAGTTGTATGATCTACCTTACAATGTTATTGTTTGCTTATAAAAATATCGCAACTTTTGTTTTGGTCATGAAAATTTAAACATATGATGTGTCTCACAAATTCACGCTTCTCGCTTGAAATTTTATCATATTTTCTGTCTGAAACATGTATTAGCATTTAATTTTTTGCCTTTTCCCGTTGTATTTATAACAATCATTAACGTTAATCTTATGCCAGATATATCAAATACTTATTTTCGATTGTCGGTGGTGGGAAAAACTACTCACTTTTGTTTCTTCTCAAATTTTTATAAAAAATGATAAAATAGTTTTGACAAAATAAATTTCTTCCTAATGGAAAAAGATGCTTTTATAACGCATTTTATTTTCATAAGTAAATTCCTATGCCTAAACTATGAGAAAATTTCTGTGGAACATTTTTATACGCAGTAAATTATTTTTAAGCAAAAGCTTCAAGCCTGGAGTAAAAATTCTTTATTACATAAGAAAGATTATTAGGAAAAATTGCTTCTGACTCTGAGACTATATTTGAATTTCAATACATTTCCTTATAGATAAGTGTTACTTCCTGATTTGCTTGTTCAAAATAAAGGTCAATTTCTACATACGAAAGATATTTAAACCGATACTTACTGTTGAATGGGGACTCCAAACCACTACAAATATCCAATACCAAGGTGGGATTCTAACACACGAACTGTTAAACTGAGGGCAAGAGTACTAATCATCTGGCTAACAGCTTGACTTACAATTAAAGGCAGTTTTTCTTAACAATAATGCAAACAAAAATTATTTTTACTATTATATTAAATGATTTATTTGTTATACTCCCCATGTTTTATTCTCAATTCTTAATATTAAACATAATTTTCTTAAATTATTAAAATTTCTTTTACGAATTCTTATGTAACAGCGAAGTTTTCGTACACCGTAACGAATTAATATACACTCAGATGGATCAAAGGTATTTTGTATTTTGAGATGTAAAGTAGACGCTCAATAATGCCAAAATAATGAATCAATCATATCAGCCATTGAATAAGTAAATCCCAGCATAAAACAGGGAGTTTGTGCTTTTATCCATTATAAGTGTTTCAGTTTTAAGTACTAACGTATAAAAAAAGAGATCATTGTATTCTTTTTGACAGCTTTTGACATTTAGACCAAAGCAGTTGTAATCAAATGAGTCGGATGTTTCTCCTGAAAGAAAGTTGGAGCATCACTTGACGATTTTTGGAATTTTTACTTCGTCATACAGATGAAGATGAACAATTATTTTGTAAAAATACAGGCATTCTGTTAAATCCAGCAGAGAACTTGGCATTTAAAATGCACGTAAGGATTACGTGGAGCAAATTAATGAGAAGCATTTACTTCAAAGAGTCTAACAATTATACAACATAAATTGCCTTCAAAGTGATCGAGCTGTCGGTCGAATGTTGAAGGTAAGAATGAATGTTCACTATGTAGTATTGTGTTCGGTGTTTTGAAAAATATCCTAATGTAAAAACAAAAAAAAATATCAGTTTCTCGTTACAAATCATGATTGTGTACCAAATCGAAGAACTAGCAAGCAGGCTAGCAATTATTTCTACTCGTATTTGAGTTGTTCATGAAGTTAGTCAATGAAAAGGTAAACGTTTGGATTTATACTTGAGTTCAAATGAATGGAGGTCGGTTTGTATAGTTATGAACAACACATAGTTGTTATCCCAATAACTGAATAATAAAGCAAGAAGCTATTCCAATTTACTTTCTTTTGAACGAACTATTCCTTATAACTTGGTTTATTCATACATTATAGAAGAAACTTGGAAAATTCTCAAGTGCTCGTTCCGATGACGAAATATGCAAGAAATAGAAACACCATGTATATTATTTCCTTGATCAACATCTCTTCGGTGCAAATCTTCGAACTTACATTCAGAAAAACACCTACTTGTTGGCAAAGAATAAGATTTGCTCATAATTCATCTGCCTTCAAGTTCAGAAGCACTGGTAATGATATATAATGTAATTGATAATGGCATTAACTTTCTTTCAAGGCTTGACCACTCTCCCTTAAAATACGTCAGATTTCAATTGTACATTCACATAAGGAAATAAGATTCAAATAACTTATGGCATCGTGTTTTTTGTTTAAGTTATACCCTTGTTGTTTTATGAGAATTCTAAGAAACATTTCTAATTAATTATCCTTCGTTACTACGAGTCTCAAAAAATTTATAAATTACTAAAATTGCTAAAGAAATTTTTCGTCTTCCTACACCCTACTAAGATATTGTTTTTGCACTGAGAAATATAATTGCGTAAATTCGAAATGTAGTTTCTTTGAATAAATGAGGGAAGACTTTCGACTCATAATATATATAAAGAATTCATAAAAGTAGTAGAATTACATTACTCTCATTTTAAAACAGAACTGTCACTAGCAAAAACGTCACTTATTCTTAATTTTTAGTAAAATTAGAGAATAATTCTTCCGCACAGTAGGTACAATGAATTTAGATGATAAATTGCTATAAATCGAAGTAAAAAATTAAGTGGTAATTATGTACAGAAGTAATTAAAAAAAGTAACATAATATAAAAATAAATCTTCACTCACTTTAGCTATAAATTAATTTCCAGATTTTGAATTCTTGTATAGGTATTGAAATGAATGCTTACTTGAAAAGATAGAACAATAAATCATGTAATACTGAAAATTATATTTTCATTTATAATTATTGTTAATTTCATAATCCTATGAAAGTGCATTAAAATAGAACGAAAACATAATAATATAACAAATTTTAAAAGAATATTTGCTAAAAGTATTTTACAGTCTATACATTAATTATTAATTTATATATAAATATATATATATATATATATATATATATATATATATATATACATATATATATATAGATAATATATATATATATATATATATATATGTATGTATATATATATATACATATATATATATATATATACATATATATATATATAGATAATATATATATATATATATATATATATATATATATATATAGATATAGATATATATATATATATATATAGAGAGAGAGAGAGAGAGATTAATTAAAATTAAACTATATTCTAATGAAAAATTGTTTATCTTATCAAAAATAAATATTTTGGATTTTACGATTCTTCAAAAAGTAATAGCATTTTTAATGCCTACTAATAATTTAAATACAAACTGTGTGCATTTTGAATGAAAACTATTATTTTGAATTTTAAATTAGTGTTTTTTAGTTGAAAGTCTAAAACGTATTTTATATCACGTGCAAAACTAAAAAAACGTATAAAAAATAAGAAAGTACAAACATGATTTATAATTCATTTCATCTCTAAAAGCTATTACATTTAAACATAAAGTTTTTTATGTGAAGATCAAGTTAAATATTTAATTTGGATGATTTTTTAAAGCTTTCACAAACTAAAAACTTATTTTTATTTGTCTAGAGCACTTTTTTTTCGTTTGATGTTTGAATTTAGTCGATTAAATAAAGTAAAAACTTTCTTTCCATTTTTATATTAAAAATATTTAAAATGTTTGACTGCATTAGAACCCACTATTTATTTTACTTGTAATTGCAGGAAAAAGAAATTAATTAATAAAAATGACAAAATGGATAGAAAATTAAATTTAAAGATAGGAAATGTTGATATACATTGTAGTAATTTGATCTTCAAACTTTAATTTTTTTACTGTTATCAAATCTGAGAGATGAATAATGAATAAAATCACGTATTCGTAATGTTGATTTTCCTTAAATAATTTTGTTAAAAACCGAATAAAGTATTAATATCAGTATAATTGAATGAAGTGAGAAGAGTCTTAATTGAGATAATGTTTCATTGCCTAGTATCACTAAACGTATATTTTTCTATTGTATTCTTAAAAAGTATAAAAACAAATAGCGATAAATTACTAATTCTTGACGAAAGTAAATGAATTAAAAATATTTCATAATCCAGATGGAATTCTTCAATTATTTAAATGATTAGTCAAACTTATAATCTTGCTTTGAAAACAATTAAGTTATTTTACTAACATTTAGAAAATTGAAAGAAAACGAATCATTTTACTCATATTAAGTATTAATTAATTCTTATATCTGTTTTAACACAAATCTTTAAATGTCATATTAAGTAGTTTGAAAAAATATAATGAATAGATAAGAAATATAGGTAAAAGCTTAAAATTGATGGCCCCTTGAAATTTTGCCGTTTTTTTTTTTTTTTTTTTTTTTTTTTTTTGTGCTAAGATGTGATTAACAAGATGGCCACTGCCGCTACACGAAAGTTGAACTAAAATACAATTACCAGGTTTACCAGAAATAAATTTTAACGCCAAGATTTATTGTTAAATTTTTCCCCAAGCCCATTTTTTACCGAACAACACATATAATGCTGAACTCATTTTAATAAACATTATATAGAGATTATTGACATTATTTTTTCATAAATGTAATGTAACACTTTAAGGATTGAGATTAACAATAACCAGTAATAAGGTTACGTTTTATGATAATTAGATTACGCTGATTGCATGAGGAAATTCATAATATTTAAAATACACGTACAATTTTAAAGCTGTTGAGCAAATGGGTTTCTTGATGTATCTAGTCCTTGATCTGCCGTGTATCCTTTCTGTGTTATAATGTTGATGATTCAGCATATCAATGATTAAAATTGTATATCAAGCATTTTTCCTTTGATGAAAAGGGTAAAAGCATTGTACAAAAGAAAATAAAGGAATAAACTAAAAATATTCTTCATAAAACATAAACTTTTAAAATAGTGGAGAAACAGCTGAAAGTTATTTTCAATTCTGTCATTTTCATTTATTATTTTAAAAAATAATAAATAAAATTTCCATCATAGAATTTTTATAATCATATTTTTAATCCACGCCGTTCTATATATACGATGAAAACTACTTTAAAATAAAACAATTTTTACTTAGATGTTTTGATATATGATACCACATACAAAATTCTTTATTTTTAATGATATTTTACAGGAAGTAGCTTAAAAACGAGGCATGAAAAGCTTTTATATTTTTAAACATTTGAGGTAAGTTGTTAAAAATATCTTAAAATTATTCAAATTATAAAAAACAAGCTTATTAAAATTAATAAGCTTGTTCAAATTGTAATTATCATTTATAATCTTTAAATTTTATAAACTATGGCGAATTACTAAAAAATGAACAAATTATTTAGTTCATTCATGTTTAATAAATACTTCTGATTCTTTTAAAATAAAGAATTTCTTATCTCGATGTGTCTTAAGAAATTCGAAACTAAAATGATTGATTGTTCATTTTAAATTGACATTTTGGAAGAAAAATTTAAAATCAATAAGCATCAGAAAAAGGATAAAAAACATTTAAATTTCATAAGCAATTTATTCATAACTTTATTTTAATATAAATTTCATTTTTTTTCCCTCACGTTTGAAGTACAGTAAATGAATTCCTTCAAATAAATGAATTCTTAAGCAGATTGAATTTTGAGTAATTCCTCTGTATATATCATACAATTTGCAAATTTAGAACTAATACTAAATTACAGAATGTTTAAATTATCAATAGAAAATTTTTTAAAAACCTTTATAAAAAATTAGGATAATATTAAAATATTTTTAAGTATAATCATGTTTACTATAAATTCAAATAAAAGGAATGTAATTATTGTATAATATTAATTATGTAGCAGAAAAATTAATCATATATGAAATTATTAAGATAATTACTTAATTACTTTTAAAATTAGTTAGAAACATTTTTAAATTATATTTCCAATTTTTTTTTAATTTATTTTTTGTATCTATTAATTTAACTATTATATGCATCATTATTTTATGTTATATAAAATTATAAGTAAATCGATAACAATTTTTGTAATTTATTTTTCATATCAAACTACATGGAAAGCGAATATTACGAAGTATAAAATTCATTGAAATGAAATCTTAGGCCTTTTAGCTATAATAGAGCGAAGAATAAAATTTTAAACATTTTCCCAATGCTAGTTATTCATTATAATGCAGTTTAAATATTTTCTAATCATATCAAAGCAATTTCAGGCACAGACATGATCTCAATAAAAATAAAAAGTATTCTTTAAATACCTTAATCAACCATCAAAATACCTTGGACAAACCAATTACAAAATCAAATGAAATCTTCTCTTCATTTATTCTTAAAATTAAAAAATAAGGATTCTTTAAATAGCATAACACCAAAGAATATTTTCTGACATTTAATTTAAAATCAAACCTAACATTAACCAATAATTTTTATCAATCTTAATTTTTGAGAAATAATGTGACAAGCTGATTTCCAAATTTATACAAGCTGATGAAATATATTTAGAGCATGTATAGTACCAACTATAAAATTTAGTTTGCCATATTTATTAAACTATAATAAATTAAAAACAAATATTAATAAATTAATCTATCTAAGTTAATTATCTTATTTAACAAATTATTTCATTGTGATACAAAAACAAAATATCTGTTATTATAGTAATTATTCTAATAATTGGGAATTTCCATTAAATATTTATAAAAAATATATTTTAGATAGAAATAACTTTTTTGTAATGATTCTGACAATTTATTTATAATTTAATAAAAAATTTTATATTTTTTTAAGTTAATAAACCTACAATATGTTTATGCTTTAAGAATAGAAAAACATAAAAATCTATAATTTTCTATGATTTTAATATATTGGTAATACTGCATAGGCTTATTTTAAAGTAAATTAAGTAATAAACATAATTATTTTTTTACATAAGCACTGCATATTATTCTAGATCTTGAAATTCTGCTTACTGTATGGTGTAATCAAACTCATTGTAGTAAGCATTTACAGAAAATTTTGTTCATTGCTCATCAAAAAGAAAAATTAAAAAAACCTAATTACTGCTTGCAGCCAAATGTACAAAAATAATATGCAAATTCCTATTGTTAAATTATAAAATAATTCAAACTGACAATTAAGGCAAGAAATGTAGTAAGCATTACATTATTATTCGTGCAGACATTTTATTTTTTAGCGAAATTTATCTTCGCGATATTTAACCATTAAAAAAGATGTTAATATAAAAAGCTTTTAAGAATGAAGCACGTGTAAGTATGAAAAACTTTCAGAAATGACAATCTTAATTGAGTATTTATGTGGCGTCGGGCTTTTGGTTGAGAAAGAATAGATACATTTGTTTTGTAAAGAAACGAATCATAAATTTTCCAGCCATAATGAAGAGAATAATTTTTATCCTGTTATTGAATTTCAAAATACTTTTTTTTCTGCTAAACTCATTAAATTTTGTTTTGGTTTCAGACAGAGAAAATGTCAGCTGTTGCTGTTTTTATAATTAATGAACCATGTGTCATGTAGATACAAAATCCAGGAATCGCTAATGGTGTCAGCATGTTTATTCATTATTGTTCTTTTGTTAAAGCTATGAAAAAGAAAGAGCTTTTCAATAATCAACACCTTTTATCTTCAATTCAGACAATGCTTTGTAAAGTTTAAAATGTTTGAGAATCTTTCAAAAAGACATTGTAATGAATAATTTAGAACTAAAGGCAAATTGATAACAGATAATGCTGTAAATATTAACTAGAAATTTAAGTACTGTAAATACTCTGTTATATATTTCAGTATTTATTTTCATAGTAAAGTAATGAAATGAGAAATATAGCATTTCCTTGATTTCTAAAATCTTTAAAGTATAAATAAAATTAAAAATATATCCATGAAACCTGATAGCAAATTTACATAAAAACTCTTTTCCCATTTAAACTTGTCAATGGTAAAAATTATGATATTATCTTCTTGACAAAAAGTTTGGTTTCCAAGAAATAATTGTAAATCACAACCAATTTTGTTGAAAAGGTAGTTTATGAAAATACGGTAATAATAGTTAAGACTGGATTTTTTTTTTAATCACGGCGAGCACACAAGCAATAGAAATATTTTTTTCTCATGGCGGGTACTTGGTCACTACCCTTTAGCCACAACGAGGCTGAAACTGCTACTCATTTGTTGTTAAACGGTGGGCACCTGTGAACCAAGTCACGTAAGCGAGTAGCATTACCCACGCCATATCACCACAAATCCTTATATAGGGTGCGCCACATTCATACATAATCGCTGAAAAAAGGAGAAAGAAGCACAGGGAAAAATAACCCCCATGCCAGAACCGGGTTTCGAACTCGGGACCTACAGCTCTGAAGTCAAGAACGCTAACACTCAGTCATCGGTCGGCAGGATGATTAGATGTTTGATTTAATTTATATATTTAATTTATAAATACGAATTATGATACAAATATAGTAATAAATAATCGTTATTTAATAATTATAAAAATTATGATGCAAATTACTTATGAAATATTTTCATCAATAATTTTCAAATGTACGTTGTTTTTTCACTTAAGAAAATTACACTGTATTTCCTTGCTAAAAGTTTGGACATTCATAAAACTTATACGCACTTTTTTTTATTTATGTCGTTATTTTTTATAAGTATTAAAAAATATTTATCGTTTAACATTAATACACTTTGAAACACTAATTAAAACTATAATCTTTCATGTTAATATTTAACATAATAAAAATTAAAGATGAATAAACTTCTTATACAAATTTATATGATCACACACACATTTAGTTTCTTTTAATAATTTTCATATAAAATGTTTTGCAAATTTTGTAAAATTTTAAAATAGTCGGGAAATTATTTATTTACTTCAATTATTAATAACTACATTTCAGTAGAAACCATCATAATTGGAAATTATGTTTTATTGAAGACCATTTTGTTTTTATAATATTAATCAATAAATTTCTTACATTGTTTAAAAAGTTTTTATTGAAGCGTGTCTGAATGAATAATGAGGTTCATTATAAAACTTTAATTCGATTAATACAGTTTTAAAGTAAAGTGATCATAAAAAAAGTTTTGACAATTCTTTGCATCAATATGAAGTTCAAGAATTCATTTCCAAGTTCTTTAGGTGCAAGAAAAAGATCGCCGCGCTCATCTGGAATGGGAAACCAGCTGATGCAATTGAGCGGTCCTGTTTTCATTTCGAGGAAAGAGATCTCTCAAAAAATTTAATCAAGACGTGATATGACCAAATCCCATCTGGAGCTACAGATTATATCTCAAACATTCTCAGTTCTTTCCCACATTTTTCTTAACGGGGCTCGCCTTCTTGTTCCATTTTTTTGTGTGTGTGTTTGACTCTACTGCAAGCATCACAGAGCTTCGGATAAAATTAAAAGTTCTAAGCTTATACATAAAGTTGTTGGAGGATGTAATAATCAGTTTTGGAACTAGGAGAAAAATGTTTTAAAATCATGTTTATTTTTTAGAAAAAAATTCAAAAGAAAATGTATTTTTAAGTACATTCTCATAATTAATATTTAGTTTCAGTTAAATAATATAATACTTAGTTTATAATAAAGTAAAAGTCATGAATAAAATAAAGTTTTGTTAAATACAAGATAAACTCCTTTGAAGAAAAGTATAATACAAGACATTTTTAACTACGAGCTGAAGCTCTTATTATCATTGAAAATAAATGTAGTGAATTAATGAATAAGATAGAGGATTGCAACGATACATTGAGTATTAATATCAGTAGAAAAATTTTTATTCTCTCAATGAAAGTTTTTAATAAATGTTATTAAATTCTATGCAAACAACCATAATATCAAAAGAGTTCAATATAATTCAATTATATAGATAGATAGATAATATAAATTATAATACATAAACTGATCAACACATTATAGTCAGAAGCCAACATTGCAGGAAAATGTAAGTCATACATAAAATCTTTTTTTTTTTTTTTTTTTTTGTTTTGTTTTGTCTTGTGTCAGCTAGGCTGACAATATGTGGGGTGCACTACTCCCCTTTTTCATACTGAACCATATTTGGTGGGGAGTCCGACTGCTTCAGTACACACATGCCATAGGGACCCGTTTATAGGGTAAGCAACCATTCACACCTCATTCATACACAGAAAGGACAAAGGCAGGATAGATAGACAGAGAAAGTACATCCATGCCCGAACCGGTATTCGAACCCAGGACCTCCCAATCTGCAGTTAGGCACTCAGACCACTAGACAGGGTGATCAGCATAAGAAGTCATCTAATAGAAAATATACGTGTTAAAAATTAAAAATATACAAGTGAAAATACAAAATACAATTACAAGAGAATTTTTATTCTTTTCAAGAATATAAATAGCACAAAAAGATCACAAATAGTTGCTTACATATAAATAGCAAGAAAATATTATTTAAAAAAAGAAGCAAGATATTAACAAAACTTGAATCCAATGTTGATGGAATCTTTGAACTGCTAAAATGGTTGAGCATTTATTTTAGTTGGATCTGTTAAAGATAAGAGTTTGAAAAATATCATCCATTTCTAAACAGTGCAAGCTCAAACTTTGAGATATTAAAAAGCGGCCTTTGTCTGGCAGTAATTTTTGGTACTAACTAATGTGTAATGAATAGAATTCGTCTGGGGCCCACTTTATTAGGTATGAGAAGAAACAGCATTCAATTACACAATAAGCGCTCTATTCATTTAACAGCTGCTACGAACGAGTTGTCTGAATCATAATTTACTTAAAAAAAGGTATCATTAATGCATGCAGATTTAGAAATATATAATATCAAGTCTTATATCTTGTAAGTCTAATCTTACTTGGTCTGCATCTTTCTTTGAGCTGTCCAATTGATTGTCCTTATGATTCATGCAGTTTTTTATGTTCGCCTATATTGAATTCAGTTCGTATGATATCAAGAAATCATAAGATTAGTAATGTGATATTTCCCGTACAAATATGGAGTTATTGTTAGAGTTTTCCTTCTCCGCAGTATATTTAGTTATAGTGTGAAAATTAAAGCAGCAAAAGCTGCTTAAGCAGGAAAAGATCCCACGTGCAGTTGACTCAAATGATTTTATGTAGTCTCGTTACCTTGCTGTTCAGTTCCTTTGATCTTTATTATGCTCCTTTGCTTATTCTCTATGTTGACTATTCTGTAGGTAGTTCCAAGAAAATATTTTTGCTCCCATTTCTATTATTTAGTTTTTAAGTCATTCATCTTATTTTTTAACAAGATGAATGATATTGTCTTTGAAACTAAATCGCAGTGCTTGTTCCATCTTAATTTACAGTATCTCTAGTTTACAGTACAAATACTTCATTATTTTTTGTATGCATGGACTATTTTATGCTTGTCAATGTCTGATATTCTTTGCTTATTTAGAATCATTCTCAAAGACTGAAATGGCACTTCATTCTTACCATCCTATTTCTAAGCACCTTATTTGTTCTTACCGTAATTCGAGTATCCTTATATTATGCCTATTCATGAAAACACGTCAATTCATAATGAATAGAGGTAAATTATGTAATCATGATATTTCAAATCATTTTTCTCAAAGTAAAATTTCAAGAATTGAATTTTTCTACTAAGATAATAAAAAGAAAACATATATCAGCAAAATCACAATTTTTACACTTATCTTCTTTGTGTTTTTTCTACTTTATAATTGTATGGATGTTCATGTGGATATTTCTTTTACTTTCTCTGCTTTGGAATTAATGTAAATATACTTAATTAAAGCCGGCCTATGTCCAAGTGATTAGCATTCCTCTCTCCTGAGCTATGGGTCTCATGTTCAAATCCCAGTTCCTTTCTCTCTGTGTTTCTCTGCCCTTTCTTTTGATTTAATGTATGAATGTGGCCCACCCTATGAAAATGTTTGTGATGGTAGGGCGTGGGCTTCCGTTAATTGGCTTACAGGTGCGCACTGGTTAAGGACAAATGAGTAATAGCTTCCGGCCTTGTTGTGGTAAAGGTATTACGACGCAAGTGCCAGCCGTTATTTCAGAAAAATATTTTCTTAGACACAAAAGGGGGCAAGAAATAAATCAATCAAAAAAATTAATTTTTTTGATATTTGATTGGATTTAGGAAAAAATATCAAATAAAAAATAAATCGTATTAAAATTAATCTACAAAATCAATTTTAATTACTAACTGCTTCACTGTACCATGTACAAGAAACAATATGAATAAAAAATTATGTTATTTAGATCGGCTGCTCCCGTTTACTAACATGAATATAGTTATGTATTTAAATTAAATATTCATCTATTTATAAATGATACTATATATCTGCCAGTTATTAACTTATATGCAAACATATTTCTTTATACATTATTATTACAAATATTATCTCATGTGATTTGATCTTCTTCATAATTTATAACCATTACTACTAACATTAGTCACATTATTACCAGAATGATTACAAACTCTTTTATATAAAATTGTAGTGAAGTTATTTTATTTTTATTTTGAATGTACCGTTTTGTACTTTGCATACAAAAATCATTAAATAGTTATAGGAATATTCTTTTAGTAAAATAAATGAAATTCTTTAATTTTATTAAAAGAAAATATCGCAGGAAAGTAAAAATCTCATGCATTATAAATTATTCTTCCTTTAACGTTATAAAACATTTTATGAAAGACAAATTACTGTGATAAAATGATGTTCGCAGCCCCTGCATTAAGCAGAGCCTTTCTAATTAGCACTGCGCGTCCTTTAAAGCCTCGCACATCGAGGCAAGTAATTTTAATGATTTTCTTATGAGGGTTAATTAATGAATGTTTCCTCATTAAACACGCATTCAAAAAGAATGTTTAGGGAAGCCCTTTGCATTAAGTGAAGTTTAAAGAGATAATTTAAAGGGAATCCCTCAAGTATAAAAAAAAATACCCTCTTGCCCAAGTATCACTTAATACATCGAAATTTCTAGAACATTTATTCTTAAGACATATATATATTTATATTTGCATTTTTCTTTGCAATATAATTAAAAAAATTTAATTTTTAAATACCAAATTTTCTGTAATGTGTGTTTTCAGATCTATACCAAAGTAAGATAATTAGTAACATATTAATGTGTATAATAATATTTAATTTTTTTATATATTATTTAATATTTTATTTTTTTCTATCAAAGAGCTTACGTTTTATGTGACGTTTCTACATGAGCCTGCTATGATCCGAGTGATCAGGAACTTCATCTCAATAAATCTGATCGAAACATGAAAGCATACATTCTGTGATTACTTGACTTGTGAAAAAAGTTTTAGATTTAATAAATTATAACTATGAGATAGAATTCAATAAAAGATATGAATGTCGTATCTTATTGCATGTTGATTGTATTGCTAAAGACTCAATTATTTAACATATGTAGCTTTTTATGTTGTCTTAGAAAATAGTTGCGAAAGTATCTGTATATCTTTCAAATAATAACTGAGCTCCCTTTTGCGCATCTCGTTTAAATATTTCAACATCTATTTTTCTATTCTCTCTCTCATTAATGTAAAACTTTATTAATTTATTCATTATCAACTCTGATAACAAATAGGATGATTTTGCATACGAATATTTTCTTATACATATGAACACCGAACTAAATTAAACGCTTATACTGTATCGATATATACAGGATATTTAATATTATAAATCTTTTCATATTCTATAAAAATATTATTTTAAATTTATTACTAATACTGTCAATTTGAAATATACATTAGTGTAAAACAACCTAAAAATACTTCCGGTTCAAGAGCCCATGTATGTAGCCTACATTGCTCATATCTGTTTCCTGACTGAGGGCCCTGAGGTGTGAAGCATATGTTCCAAATTAGGTGGTCAGCTTGTCTCGAAACTCCCGAGTTTAGTACCCAAGTGTGATTGGCACTCAGTTTTAACTCCCCACTAATTATGTGAAAGGCTGAGTCAATCTTGCAAAGCCCGAGGATTGAACCACGGACCTTTATCTTGGGAGCGTGAAGCCGCTACCTCTAGGTCACTGGGCTTCATACATGAATGTCAATGCAACATAATATTTAGTGCAATAAAAATAATCCACAATTTAAATAATTTATGACACTCAGCTGTAAAAAATTCAAATTCAATGCTTACAGAAATTGTCTCACTGTTTGGACATTAAATAGAGCACATTTCACCTCGGAATCTGTATTAGCGACGCAGTTAAAAATGTCATGAACATAAATTTATTCAGTTTAATGTGCAAGGAGTTGGAAAAGTATCAACTAATAATTGAATTCTTAGTGAATACATGCTTAGTAAATTTAATTATTTGTGGAAGAACATATATTTGTATTTCTCGTTAATAACCAGTTCTATTATTGATTAGTAAAGAAACTGAATAGTGTAGGAACGTTAACACTGTGCTACATTATTCATATTCACAACTGTATTCTAAAGATTAAACATTTTGAGAGAAATAATGATCTCCCTTAAACGGAATATCAGATCATTATCTTTATAAATAGCAAATTAATTCATTAATAAAATGAGATAATTTCTCTTATCAAGCATGACAATTGCTTACATGAATGCAGCTTACAAGAGCAATCAAGTTTTGTTAATTTCAGAAAATATTTCACATTAAAAATTATTTTTTGCAGTGATTCAAAGTAATAGTTATTGATACAAATTAGGAGGCAGTGCCCACTCAATACTTGAAAATGATGCAGATAAAAACCTGAATAATTTAAAATAATTTTACACTTTTTTATGCGCTAAGAGATAATCAAATTACTAGGCCATCAGCAATACATGCAGCTGCCTTAGACATTTTTAAGTAAATTTTTTTCTATTGCTTAGAATTATCTTCATGCATTTGATGATAGTCTTCTATCTTTTACTAAGCGTTACACAGAAGGATTCCATTTCTCCAAATTTTTCAATCTTTTTCTTACGTTTGGCCTAAATTAGGCAGCTCTGAATACCATTTAATGTGAAGAAGTCTCAGCAAACTAAATAAAATATGTCTGTGAAAACTAAAAATAAAATCTTTTAAATGTCATCACAAACAATAAAATAAGATTTTGGAAAAATATCACCATGTATAATACACAATCGTTTAATATATAAAAAAGCTCATAACAGTTCCTGCATATACATACTTACATACATACGTAAGCTCATTTTTGTAGAAAACATTATTTAATTTACCATATTGTGTTGAATGTATTTAAATTCCTTTTATCATGAGAAGTAAATACTTTTTTTTAAGAATCTTCATAGCACCAACTGTTCAAACACACCAATTTTCTCTTTATTAATTGATATGCTTGAATAAAATTATAGTTTATCGTATTTAGCATGTTTCAGAATAATTACTTCTTAATGTGTTTTATAATCTCCTACATTCTCATTTCTTACATTTTCTAGACAAAAGTTAATTGACCAAATTAAATTCTCCAAATGACTCATTTAGGCTAATTAAATATCTCATTTAAATAATAATGAAACATACGGGACTTAATGAAGAAAAGAAATTTGTTGTTTATTCAGGATAGTTTTTTTCTTTTTGCAAAGTATAATTTCATTAGTTTTATATGCTTGAAAACTGAATAAATTTACTCCGAAAATTTATTTTCTGTTTCAAATAATCTGAACGAGTTTATAATACCTCAATTTAGCAAATCTTTCACAGGGATTTCTAATGTGCTGGTTAAATGCTTATATGTTTATTCTTTTTAATGCATTATAAGTTTCCAAAGTAGTATTATAAGTTTTTCAACAGCCGACCGATGGCTGAATGGTTAGCATTCTTGACTCCTGAGCTATATGTACCGGGTTCATATCCAGATACTGACATGGGTGTTATTTTCAAACTGTCTCTGTCCTTTCTTCTGAGAGGATGCATGAACGTGGCACATCCTGTAAAGGGGTTTGTGGTGGTATGGCGAGGGTAATGCTTCCATGACTTCAGGTGCCAACTAGGTAACGACAAATGAGTAGTTATTTCCGGCCTAGTTGTGACGAAGGCTTAGTCAACCAGCGCCCTCAGTTGTTAAAAAAAGTTTTCCAACAGTATAGTTATATACAGGATTCATCATTCATGAATGGTATCATTTTCTGGAAATTTCCAGATCCATTGTTAGCCGTAGCTAAACAAACGACACACACAATAACGATAAAATAATATTGTGTTTCTCATGTCTATAGTTACATAAATTGAAGCAGATACTTTAGAATATTCTGAATTTAATTTAGTGATGAAAATATGACTATATTCTTTTATATGTAATTCTTTAATTAAATGATTGAAATTTGTACAAAAATATTACATTTTTTATTATTAAACATTTTATGTGCGTGATTTTTTTTAAAAATTTATTGAATATTAATAAATAATTTCAATAATTTGAACCAATTTTAATAACAATTTGATTTTTATAAAGCGTATTAGTCATGATCACGTACATTCTTGCAAATATATTAAACATAAGTTTCAAAAACCTACTTTATGCAAGAATCAAAATTTCACATCCTAGAATCTTACGCTTATTTTTAATTTACTTTAAAAATTTAGAAAATAAGTTTGAATTTAAAACGAAATGTACGCTATAGTAGAATATATTAAAAATAATTTTCTATCAGAAGTAAGCCTTATATTCACTTGAGTCCTTCATTTTACTTTTGCGTTAATGATTATTTGAACGTTACTTAGGATCCAACAAATTTTCTCTTCTGAAGGCTTTATCTCGGCCAATATTTCTGCATTCCACATCACTGAGTAACAATTAAGGTTGCTCACTTCTCTTTGCCTTCCGTTGAAAGATAAAGATTAATATCATCACACTTTTCTACTTCTAGTGTTGCAGAAGTGTCTCCGCGAATTGAGCTTAGTCCTATCATAAATTCCCTGCGTGTGGCCACTGCGTAACTTGGCAACTGCTCATAAACGCCTTCTGCCCTCCGTATCTGGCTCGCCACCGTAATCCCATAATTTGGTGGGAATTCTGCGGAATGAGACGGGGCCCACAATTTTCGTGGAAGGGAGCATTATGAACTTCAACCGACTAATGGGGGTGAACTTTCAGTTCTATTTATTTAATCTCAATCGTCCGGACGTTTGAGATCCGGTTTGAGACGCATTAAAAGGCGTATTAATGACATTGATGGAAAGTGCTCCAATTGAGAATCGGCGAAAGAGCGCCGCCTTCATCCAGGATTATTCGCCAAATGAGCGAGGGATTAGTCATCCACCATCTGTGACAACAGTTTTATTAAAAGCTTAACGGCTTTCTGCGCCCCCTCCCCTTCTGCCAGGAACGTTGATGGTAGTCGATTAACGAAGTCCTTTTGCGATAACAAACGAAGGCTTCTGTTTACAGGAACAGAAAGATCATAAAAATGCCCCTTTCCCTTTTTTTTAATCCCCTTTCGAAGTTAAGTGGTTTCGGCTGTTACTTTTCCATGTTTATGTATATTAATGGGCACGTATATTGCAGGTAATTTGAATTCACCCCTCTTCGATGCCGGGTTAAATACCGGTGGTTAAAGGTGGGTTAGACTTTTTAAAAAATGATTGCATTTATTTATTTATTATTTTTTTTTTACCTTTCTTCTTTATTTTAAGAATTTTCTTGGAAACATGAAAATTTATTTAAAACAATGTAAAGAGCTGCAATTTGGAATAATAAAATATTTTGCCATAAATATTTATGCAAGAAAAATACAGTCGCATCTTTTTTAATAGGCACTTTTTCCCTATTATTATGCCTTAATAATGCATTTTGTTGCAATTAAAAAATCTTGAATCTTCTCAAAATGTGAAGCAGGTTATTATTTTCCTTGATGAAGAATCATTTATTTTATTTATTTCTCAAATAAGTTGCATTAAATAAAAATGTATACTTCTTTCTAAATCTAAATAAATTTAAATGTAACCATTTAAATGCTTGTATTAGAGAATTATATAATATTCGCTTTCTTATACATTAAATAAATTTATTATATACACAATATATAAAAACTCTACAAAATTAATTTTGTTAAAAAAGTTTCAACAATAAAGTTTAATTTGGATTCAAACATTAAATTCTCATTAAATGTTAATAAATATTTAATTCAAATATAATGCAAAAGATTCAAACTGTAACTTATTTATAAGAACGAGAAATTTAATACCTTTGCAGTTAACAAAGTATATATATTTTCCTTTTTTACTTCTCAACTTATATTCTACATTTTCTGTATATACTAGTTCTCATTGTTACGTAAAGTATTTTATTAACTGAAACAATTGGTTCTTTGTGTGAGATACAGTTTGTTAACGCTTCAAACTTTGGTTTCCATTATCTATTTACCAAACATTCTAATATAATACAAATAAACTAATGAGGATTAATGTTTACGATACAACAGTTCAATATCTTACAATTTTTAGATTTAGACGCATCTGCGAATAATTTCTCTAGTATCACCGACTAGAATAAATAATTAGTTTCACTATTCCCATTTTCAGAACACCGAGAGATAAATTATTTCCTTCTATTGAAACTGGCTTTCAATTGCTTTGTGGAGGTCTCGATTCGTGAATTACAGTAAACAGCTACGACTCATTAACTCGGTGAATTTTCCCTAAGACTTGAACTGTTGAGGTCTTTTAAAATTGCCGCAATATTCCACAGCACAATTCTATCTCATTCTTTGAGCAATTTTACTCATTCTTTAATGATTTTTGAATAGAATAAATTGGAATACTTCATGAAAAATAGCTCAGTCGTTACTTTAATCAAGCTTTGTATAAATTTTAATCACACACATATTCTTCATTGTAAAATTATTTAAATTTAGAATGCTTAATTTCAAAATATTTTTGTAATTCAGAATTTATTATTTTTTAAGTGCAGAGCAACAAAGAACTCTTAGTTCTAAATTTTACACGTTTTTTTTCTCCCTTCCAAATTTCAGAATTAGAGAATCAGTTGTTTTAAAGCAGGCTGTATATTATTTATGGATTTAGTTTAGTTGTATATGGCTTTAGTTTTATAGTTTAAACTAAATCCAAACTATAAATTATATTTTTATTCACTCTAAATTGATGCACCAATCAGATTTAACGATATAAAAGACTTGAAATTTCAGACCCACAAATTCACAAATACATCTTAATTCTTCATCCAATGTGCTATTTCTCACATTTTACTAAAAAACTGTACATATTTATTAAATAATCGATAACTGTAGCAAAAGGAAAAATGAATTAAAATAATGCAATAAAAATTACTTGTGTAACTTATAATTGCAATTATTTCAAATAACTTCCTATCTGCTATTTTTATTTTCCATCACAATTAAAAAGTTTTTTATTTGCTTAAGTAAGAATTCAAATAAGATGAAGACCCAATATCTTAACTTTAATTTTTTCGACAAATAATTAAAAACGTAACTTACAAATTTATATTATCGCACAAAAAATTTTTTTAAATATTTCACTTATTAAAGATTTTACTACGCAATATGTTATAAGTAATAAACGTTTGATAAGACTAGTAAAAATTAATTAATAATAAAATAAAAGATAAATAGATAAAAATATTTACAAAAAAAAGTAAATTAATTGTTCAGAAAATAATTAAGAATTATATCATAAAGGAAAATAAAAGGTAAATAATTTAATAACTTAAACGTATATTATTGAACTTATGAAAGATATGTTAAATAAGATATTTTTAATATTGCATACATTTCATTATATTTTTTTAATTATTTTGCTTTTCAAAAATGTACCTTTGCTATATTTAATACAATCTTATTTCACTTCGAATAACATCATTTTGTGCACCTTAATTCAATGTAATTTCAAGATTATTTCTTCAATTCGAGTACAGAATTTGAATTATTAATATCTCATTCAGTATGGGAGAAAGTGAATTGTTACGATCCTTGGAAAATTCATTCCGTTTGTCCCAATGGATTTACTTGATTTCAAGGATAATTATACATGAGAAATGATTTTCACTCCTTCACCGACTGCTGCTTGTTTTTCCTATGTCAAAGAATAATATATTGACAAACAAATTTGCAGCAAAAGAATCAAAATAAAATATGCTCAGCATTAATAATTATGCTAATATGTTTTGTCAGTTAAAATGAGTTCGAATCGACAAATTTAACACAGAAAATGGCATGTTTTCAGTGAATGTTATGAAAAAATTTAAAAAAATAAATAATATTAGTATTAATCGTTATCGAGAATATTTTCCTCCTACATAGTCTGAATGGACGATAAATAAATCTTTTGAACGTGAATTAATTTTCTAATATATCAGATTTACTTATATATTTATCAAATTGCTCAAAATGAATTATTTTGCTTTTTAGTTGCTATTTGCAAGCAAATATAACCCATTTTAATTGTGTGCCACAACTAATATGTATAGGGCAATATACATGTTTTTAACTGTGTCATTCATTCAAAAAGAAAAACAAAGTCGAACAATGTGATTATAACAAGTGATCAATAATTTAATGAAATGTTTTAAGGAGTTACTTGGCGATATATATATAACAACGTGCAAGCAATTTTATCAAATACAAAAGATATTACAATTTCAAAGAGTTTAGATAAATTAGATGAATAACAGAAAGGTTGAATCATATTTTGCTTTGATATAAAAGTAACATGCAAGCACTCTTTTAAAAAACTATCATAAAAATATAAAGGTCTACCATAAAGAAATTTGATTAAAATACTTGAGTTATTTTTTTTTTAAATTAAAATTAAAAATACCTAAATTGATTTATTTTTATTCTAAATAGCTATTTTGAACAGTAAATAAAAAGATACTAGTTGTATTTAAAGAAGGTATGCTTTCAAAAACACATACAACTTCCAATTGGCTTTCCTGACGTTGATATTATCTGCCCATGAAAACGTATACAAGTATCTTATAATTGGATTAAAGTATCAACTTTTTAACTAAATGCTAAGGAAAATGTATTCCACACTTTTATAATGTTTACTTTTATAATGTATAATCAATAGGATATTGATTATACATTTTTTATTTTATTCTGAATAGATTGCAAAATTTACATTATTTAACATCTATACCAAGCTCTAGTCTTACTTAGGAAGTTAGATTTGCGACAAAAATCATTGCTATTATTTTATATCAATTTAAAATACACTGCTTCATATTGCATTACTATTACATGAATATTTTGTTGCTAGATGTGTAGAGATTTTATATTTATTATATATCATAAGATAATTATACAATATTAAATCTAAAAAAAGATTTACTAATAAATAAAGGTTCAATGTGTAAAATTATTGACAGATTCCCACAAAAAAATTTATTGAATAAAAATCGGAAAGTATTTTTATGTACCTTTTGCGAAGTTTAAAAGTTCTTCAAATTTCTTTGTATAGCATCGGCTTTAATATCTATAAAATTATAAATACAAAACCTACTCGAAACAAAAATAAACGTTTTATAAAATATTAATATTCGAATCACATGTGTAACCAGGATTTTGTTATTTTCTACGAAATAATACTTTTAACATTTACTCTGTAAAACTTTACAACGGTATATCCCTAGATTTTTTGGCTATATAAAAATGTAACGATACTTATCTATTATATCCCAGCTTTTGATATTTACAAAATAGTATATATTTTTATGGAGAAGCGAAAAAGAATATAATATAGATACACTGTTTTTATTGGCTCAAAATTTTGTTTTTAATTTAATATATTTTAAATCAAGTTTCTTGGCGAAAACTTGACTAAAAATTAATAAATAGTGGCAAACTAACTAAAGCAAGTTGATGCCAAAGATTGCTTAGTGATAATTTGGTCATTTAAAAGAAGCATTACCGTCACAAGTCACAGAGGACAAAAAACAACTAAATGTAGCAAAATTTATTTTTTGCATTGAAAAAACTGTACTATTACATTATATATACGCAATCGATCACCGATTTGATTGTTAAACAATTTTCACCAGGAATAAACATTGATGTTTAAATATGTTTTACCAATAAGTGATAATTTTTTAGTTTATAAAATGAAATAATATGTTTGTATTATTTATAATTAGCTACTAAAAATGCAAACATTTTTAAACATACACGAGGGAAATGGAATATTTATGATTATAATTTATGATTTTTTCTTTTCCGTTACGAGGATTATCAAAAGATAGTGTATAATAGGAAAGTACCGATGTAACCAACAATATAGCCGCTGTTGCTACACAAAAGCTAAAATCGAATGTTAGAATGCCAGGATTACCAGAAATAAAATTTTATCGCCAAACCAAGGGGTACTCTATTCTGCACTGAACCCACTTATTCTTTAACAGTTCTTATTTAAATTCCAAAATTCGATTGAGAATATTTACATTTTCTGCTGGAATACTCCTTCTCAGATAATTTCCCAGAAAGCACAGCGGTCACAACTGACCAGCCGACGGAAAGGAAACGATGTCAGTTGCCTAATCATGACTGATGAGATCTGTGTCACGTGGGGGTTGACGGGAAGAGGAAAATGTGGAAAAAGAGAGGTGGTTGAGGCACTTTACTACAGCCTAAGTGTTTTTTTAAGCCAACCACTGGAAGAAAAACGACCGCATTTCTTTCATAGAGGAGTTTAGGTTTCTACGCGGATGAAGTATTAGCTGGAAGGAGTCGAGAGTATCCTTTTGAGGGAGAACGAAAAAAAGGAAAAAACAAGCAATTCCGGAAATCAACGAAGGAAACGATTGGGGTGCTTTTTTTCCCCTCCTAACTCTCTTGACGATTGTGGAACTGAAATATTGTCGAAAAGATGAAAAAGAATACATTTATTTTCAATCCTGATATTTGGTAGATTTCAATCATTATAACAGACTTGGAAGAGTTAATACTCAAAATATCCTTTACGAAAGAAATTATGAAAATTAGTATTGAACATAAGTTACCTGCAACACAAGAGAATCAGCATTAAATAAATATTGATATATTCATTGATAAGAACCAAAACGTTCAAACTGCTTTCCCTTTAAATTGGTAAAATTGTACGTGTGAAAGAAATAGGGATACATAAAAGAAAAAAGTGCATTTGAAACTATAGAAGGTACATTTTAATTAATATAACACACATTATGTCCTTATTATTTTTACATGAATTAGTACCACTAATCAGATTGTGATTATTCATGAAAAATTAGAGCTTAACAAAAATGCTAAGGAACATTTCATTCTCAAAAGTCTAAAGACATATGCACAAATAAAATTTATCCTCAAATAGAAGCGCAAATAAAGTAAATTTTCACTTACATAATTCTTCTGCGAATCGTGGAATTTTTATCTTAACCATAAAACAATAAAATAAACTACGCTTTGTGTGTGGTTCGTTTTAAATAACTTTATATTTTAAATATCTTTCAATCAAATGACTTAAAAATCAAATTACCCTTTTAGTTCTTACAGCGCTTTTTATCAAAATATATTTATAAAATTTGTTATCAACATTTTTAATAATAATAATTTTTAAATTATTTCAACAATCATTATAATGGTGTAAAGGAATAAAAGAGAACACATATTAACTTTCCTTATCCAAAGAGTAAACCCAACATTAATATAATATGTGTTTTCTGAATATTGGTAATCAAAACTAAGAAACACACTTTCATACGAAAAAAGCTGCGGAATAAACTTGGAACAAACTTAGTTAAGAATAAAAGAAACAGTTAATCAGAAAAATGAATTTTCTAACTATTTGCCATCCGATAATCCTATAAGATGGATTCTATGTTTGAAGTTTTCAAGTTGATCCTTCAAATCTATAACTTTCTGATATTTTTTATCGCCATTTTAAGTTTTTACCACGATGTTTGGATAATTTCAGATTTCATCATAAATATAAAAAGTTGCAAACTGATAAGTAAGGTTATATCAGATTGTAGCTAGTTTCCTCACCAAAATACATTCTGAAACTTTTTAATGGTGTCATGATTATTGTAGTCATTTTGTGCAACTCAGGAATGTTTTGCGGATAAGGATTGCAAACAACCTCCAGTTTGGACTTCTTTTCTTTCCAGAACTCGACATGATGAATTTTATAAATATCTATGTATAATCAAACATTTAATTACTTCAATAATCTGTTTAGCTTTAGTTCTATTATTCCCAGAAATAAATCTTGAAAATGCTTATAAAATATAACTTTGGATTGAAGTGACTAGACCTTATCAATAAAATGTGGTGATTATGTGAGTGTGTGAAAAATATATCACTTATTTATAGGTTTTACAAAATTGTTTGGTATAAAATAAGAATATATTTTTTAGTTGTGGCATATAAATAATAAATGTGTCTGATCATGATTAAATCTGCTTATAAATTAAACAAAATGATTTGATTTAACAGCTTAAATTAAATTAATTATTTTTTATATTTTCAATAAAAATTTATTAGCATTGCAGAAGCATAAATAGTAGGACTTCATTAACTTTCATTTTAGTTTAAATTTTTAATAAATTCAAAGAATAGGATCTTTGTGTTTTAAAAATCTTTCTAATGAAACAGAATATTTCAGTATATTGCATATATATATATATATATATATATATATATATATATTTAAATCTTAATTTATTTTTAAAATAAATTTTAATATTTAAATTAATTATCTGCAAACTTATCAAAAAAAAAGACAACAATCTTTAAGACTAATTTATCTGTTAATTATCCGTTTGATAAGTAAACAGATAATTAATCATTTTTAAGTTAATTGTCTGTTAACTTATCAAAATGAAAGGACAATGATGTTTATGACAGAATAAATATTCATTTTTATTTTTAAATTATAAAAAATTTTTATATTTATAAAGAATATTTATCATTTAAAATACATTTTCTTAATTTCTTATTTATATAATTTTTAAATTATCTAAATAAGAAATTATGTAAGCATTAATTTTTAAGTTAGAAATAAAACGGTTTTTCAATATCTTAAAATTCACAAATACACAAATAAATTAAATTTTTCATCGTAAAATTTCGTTATTTTTATGACTTCAGAATTTTTACTAGATTATCAGAAAATAAAAATCCTACTAATTCTGTATGAACTTCTAATATAGCTTACACATATTAATGAATGTAACAAATTTATCGTATTATCTTTCTAAGACATATTATCTTATTCCTTTTAATATTTCTAGTCTGCATCTTCATTTGTTGGGGAAGATCCTCGGACATCTGCCGGGTTTCCATCGTTGTAATTTATGAATACTAACTATTCTCTATCTATGAAAATTACTGTCAAAAGTTAAAAATGATGTGTATTTTATAAGAACGTTTACAGCATTGAGTCATCGACATCCCCTGTGATTATCATATCAACATAAGAAATAAATAGTTATACAATTTTACATATGAAATTATCCAAAATAGTATAAAAATTTAATCATATGCAACTTACAAATCTTATATTGACAATTTTTTTTTCTACTCTGAGAATTATTACTTTTTAATACAATCGAAATCCTTTCGTTTTACTAGATAAAATGAAGTCCTTGAGGATTCATTATTACATACTTAAATATATTTTAATTGATTAACAATTTTTAACAATTTATTTTTGTAGATTAATTGAAAGTAAATGTAGGCACACGTTTATCTTTTAATTTTACCGAAGAGTACAAAATATCAAAAAAGGAAGTTCAATATTTTTTGCAATATAAAATGCTCAATTCTTAAATCCGAATGAAATAATAAAAATTATTCTTTAGGGATCATTTCGAGCAACTAATCTTCTACTTCAAACGAAGTGTTCCTTACCTATCAAACAATCTTTCTCTTTCGCTAAATAAAGAACCACACTTTATGAAGGAACAAAAAATTTGATCAAACTCAAAAGAATTAATTTGAAGTTTATTAAGATACACATAACCACAGAATTAGACGCTTTTGAAATTGACACATGTTTTTTAAAAAAATAATTCCAGGTCAGAAATTTTTATTGAAAAAGAGAAAGCAAGCATTTATTTTCTTAATAAAATAACTCTTTCATTAGAAATAATCTTCTTTTGAAAATGTTTTCTATTAGAAAAATTCGAAAATAAAAATATACATTTTTAGAATAAATTTATAAGCAAAACCTAACATTTTTAAGAAAAAACTAATTTATCAATTAAGGCACGGTGAAAATTGCCCAAACACCAGTAAAAATAGTTATATGAATATGTGGAAGCTATTTCTTAAAAGAAATTAAAAACCTCAAAATGGAATTTTCGTTTTTTGTGACTCAGTATTTCTGTTGATAAAGAAGAAAAGACAAATAAGAAAGTAGTTTAAAATTCTGCTTCTTTGCACTTTACCGCAAATAGTTCTTCGAGGCTTCTTTTGTCGCCTTCTTTCAAAGGCTAATAAAGCAGGTGAATGATTCAAATTTTATTTTGCTTATAAAAGTCGATATTTTATATACTTCATATAAAGAAACTGTGTTTATTATAAAGTTTATTTATTATTAAAAGTGTTAACCATGAAGTTTATTCAAATAATAAAATTTCATACCACAAATGTTTGATTTTTTCGATATTTTTTTTATTTAAAATAAATTAACATTACGTACCATATACAAAACTTTTTCGTAATTAATGAATGTGTGTGTTTGTAAAAATTATTTAATTTATTAACCTAAATTTAATTTTTCATAAATTAATTTAGAAAATAAAGTCTTTATATACACATGTAATTTAAGGATTTGTATATAAGCTAATAATTATCTCGCTCGCTGTAGATATATATATATATATATATATATATATATATATATATATATATATATATATATATATATATATATATATATATATATATATATATATATATATATATATATATATATATACACAATGACGACAAAACGGTTTTTCTAGTGCAGCGTTGCTCAGCAGTGTTCCAAATAGATAAAATTCGTAACAGAACATCCTCCTAATGTAAGAATATGGAAAAAGTAAAAAAAAAATTCTCTAAATTATTAACAAGGAACTTTATTGAAAAATAAGCATGGAGCAGAATGACAGAGACGCTGAAACATTCATGTGACAGCTCTCTAGCAAGAAACATCCAGCTTTTAGAAGGGGATATTATCTCCCCTGATTGCTGTGCAGGACTGACATCGTCTGTCCATATTGAGTATGAAGTTGTCAATAACTGCTCCCCAATATTGTGATACTGCTGCCTATTCTTCTTGTAGTGCTAATCACAGAGCCAAAATCGTTACTGGCGGTTGGTGACGTGCCGCCAAGCATCTCCCTAGGAAGTCCCACGCGTGTTCGATTGGATTTAGATCCGGAGACCTAGCCGGCCAATCCATGTGTTCAATATCCTCACTTACCAACAGCTATTTGACACGCTCTGTACAATGAGGTGGAGCATTGTCGTCTATGAATATGAACTGGGGACCCATAGCACTTCTAAAAAGACGTACATAAGGAAGAAGAATATCATTACAATAACTGGACCCGATGAATGAACTTCCTTGGACGATATGAAGGTCACGACGGGAACCAAGCATGATGTCTTCCCAAACGAGAACACCGCGACCTAGAAACCGGTCTCTTTCAACGATGTTGGAGGAGTTATTGCGTGTTTCCCGCTCTCTCCAGATGTGTAATCATCCAGAATCGGTAGTCAGACCAAATCTGCTCTCGTCCGTAAAGAGTACTCGACCCCAATGCTGATCTGCCCAGTTCTTGTGTTCCCAGCACCACACAAAGCACCCTCTCCGGTGGGCAGACGTTAACGGTACACAACGTACAGGTTGTCGTGCGAATAGGCCACCATTGTACAGCCTCATGGTGACTGTAAACAGTGATATCGTTCGTCCAGTCGTCTATTGGAGGTGTCTCGCGATTTCTCCAGTGATCTGCCGTCTGTTCCTTTTTGCCTGTAGGTTCATAAACCGGTCGTCGATTGCCGTGGTTACTCGTGGACGACCACAACTGAACCTTCGGACATCTGTTCCTGTAGTTTGAAATGCTCTCCAAATTTGTGAAACGATTCTGTGAGTAATTCCAAACACCGCAGCCACACTTGTCACACTTCGCCTCAATCTTACCAATGACCTCGCGTAAGGTCATCTAGATATCGTCTTCGAGGTTGCCTGTTCATTATTTTACATTGATTAAGCAGCTCTACGTTGCTTAAACTGATAAACGCCATTCAATAGCTTTCATAGAAACGCTGAGCATACACCACCATCCTGCTTTATACCCCTCCGACATCCACCCTTTACGTCAAATTGAATAATTTGAGTACGCCCTTGCGTACCTGACCGTAGTCGATCTTCTGATTGGTCTTTCGGTTCGATCTACCTGCTTGTTCCGCTATTATGCTAATTTTTCCATTTCCTCCTTAATTTTTTCACACCAGTATATATATGTATTTTAAAAATACCTTCTCTTTAAAAGCCTTTATGTATATATATATACATATATATATATATATATACATATATATATATATATATATATATATATATATATATATATATATATATATATATATATATATATATATATATATATATATATATATATATATATAAATAGAAATTTACAACCAAAAATTGCAGCCAGTTGAAAGGAATTGCATTAAACATTACTTAAATAAAATAAGTACCATAAAAATTCACCTCATATTTCAAGAAGAATCTACAACACAATTTGTTATCAAAAAGAGGGCAAAGAAATTTACTTACAAAACAGTTCTAAGTTGTTCTTGCTGCACCGGCATGCTTCCCTGCATATAGCCCTGAGTTGGGATCTTCCAGTTAGATAGAAGCAGCTGAGTGGAGTTTTCGTGATGTTGAAGCAAGGACGAAGTAGAAGACAACTCATTCCTGGCCTGTTGCTCTCAGATGTTTTATTTCACTAGGCTGACATTGCGATCATGCTCAGTTTTAACGTGCCTCAGCTTCCATTAGCGAACATTACGGATCTTCGGTTAAGCCGGGATTTTTCGATAATGAGAACGACACCCTAGCCAACCAGGTTGCTGCAGCCACAGTACTAAGTTTTAACCGCGGAAGTGATTATAGAATTTACAAGGATGAATAACTATGGAGTATCCCTTAAAACACAGTACTGACTGAAGTTATCTGCTGTGGCTAAGGAAACCAATGGTTTGGGAATTTCCATCATGATTGACGCTGAGCCCTAAAATGATTCCAAATTATTGAAATCTTTAGAGGAATAACGAATCAGACACATAAAAATAATTAGGAGGAAAGGAGGAAACACGCTGATGCATCGTTTAGTATGTGGTTTCATGTTCGCAGTATATACCTTTTATCAAATTTATAAAGTCATGATAAATAAAAACACGATGCATTACATTTTTGAAACATTGATGGAGAACACTAATGTCCTAAAAGTTATTTCTAAAAGAGGCTCTGCAGATATTAAAATTGTTTCCTGAAGGAACCAAATTTCCTGTGATTGGTTCCACTTGTAGCAAAACCGAAAGACCATGCTGCAAGTAAGCAAGGCAAATAAAACTTTCGAATTGTTAAAGTAGAAAGTATTTTCCCAATAGATTATCTTTATAAATCTGCCCCTAGATATTAAAAATATATGACCCATTATATGCTTACGTTTCTCATTCCAGACAAATAAATATCTTAGCAATGAAAAAAATCACCACAAAAATAAACAGATTATATTTTCTAAATATTGAAACTGGAAAGCCTGGCTGGAACTTATTTTCAATGATTGATCTCTGCGCCTTAATGTTAACAGGAAACTTTTGTTTGAGTTTCGATGTGCTCACATTAAGAATTTTTTTGGCTTATAACATGTTTCCATATTGAATTTATTCACATCACTTATTCTGACTTCCTATCAACAATTGCAAGAAACTGCAGATTATTCCTTTTGACGTCACGGGACGAATGCATGACGAAAGTAACAATTAACTTCTGCACTGAGTTTGACTTGTTTTATAAAAATAGGTGATGTCCTTGCCTCAAATAGAATTTTTACTTTATTTCTTATGAAACATTCAATTTTACTTTTTTTTGTTTTTATGTTCAGTGACTTCAATGTAAAAATAGCGTCATACCTTTCTTTATATGTTCTGTTTGTTTCGAAGAGGACTCATTCCTTTCGATCGAATAAACCTCACATGCACTTGAAAGTTCATTCATTCAATCTTGCTTACAAATTCCATTTTGTCCAAACACATTGGAAAGAAACAAAGATACTATTTCGTTTCGATCGTTCTGCATACTCAGAAAAGAAGAGTTTGTATCAAACATATCAAACTTATTGTCTACAATGATATTTTGTGACTTAAAGGTAAAAAATATAAAACTATTAAAAGTTTTTTCCTTTTTAGAAATTAAACTTTTATGTATGTTATTTAACTATTGAAAAGAACTTGTAACGTGATAATATATCTTTTATTAAATCTTGCATCTGTTTCAAAAAATCAACTTTGAACATGCTTCTCATCTTTGTATATACAGCGACACATATTTCCACTTCTTTTCAAAGAACCAGTTTTTGAATCTGTTTAAATGTTGCGCACTCATTTTTTAGTATAAATATCCAGTCATTAAGCATATCAGTAATCCAGTTACTATGTTTTACACACAATACAAATTAATACGATTCTAAACACAATATTTGTAGTTACGAAAAAGGTAGAGAAAAGTAAGTGAAATATAAAAGAAAACAATAAATGTGTTTAATTCAGCAGAGATGTATGAAAGAAAATAATTTATTTTACACAGCTTGATCATTTATTTCGAACAGTGACACTGTTCTTAAATGGCACACAAAACAATCTGCAAAGAAAGATTTTCATGTAGAGTTAAGTTTACTTTATTTGCAATACTAGAAAGAGAGTGAATAATGTAGAAAGTTATAAAGATATTCGTTGTCGCACCAGAGGGCTTCCCTATGCCTAACCCTAAGTTGAACCCTGCCAATTAGATAGAAACTGCCGGTTGGAGTCTTTGTAGTTTTGAAAAAGAAATCAAATAGAAAACACCTCCAATACTTAATCTGCAACTCACCAGGTATCATTTCACTTGGAGGACATTGCGACCATGCGCAGTTTTAACATACCCCAACCACCTTTAGCGAACGCTTTGTAACATCAGCTAAGGTGGGATTCGAACTCACTACCTTCCAATAATGAGAAAGGCACTCTAACCAACCAGGTCACCACGGCTCTAAAAATGTATGTTGCACCAGCATCCTTCCCTGTACCTAAACCTGAGTTGGGCTCAACCAGTTAGACAGAAGCAGCCGGGTGGAATCTCGGCGCGCGCGAGATTTTTAACGAAAAATATTTGTAAGAGCCTTCTTTGATTTCTTAATTAATTCGGGTTTATACCAGTGTTTTAATTTACACACTATATATTAACAAAATAGTAGTGTGCAACATAAACTCATATTGTGCTTACCAGTGCAAGAACCTTCTAAAAAGTCCAGCTATACCATTTAGCACTTTTAATCTAGTAATTTTTTTAACTGAGCACATAAGAAATCTTATTCCATTGCAATGTATTATAATAATTATTTAAACATATATATAATAACATTAATATATTATATTACAAAAAGGGTAAATATATTCTAATTGCGAAAAGGTAAGAATTCTATTAAAAGGCATCAGGTTTTGAAAAAAAGTCTATCACAGTAATAAAAATCACACATTTAGGAATTTTATTTACTGAGTTTATTAGGAATATTCATGAATATGAAAATATGTTGGCTTCAGTATAGTTGTGAATCACATAATCACATGGTAGCTGCTACTCGTTATCTTTGTTGTTGTTGTCTTGTACCATCTAGCCTGGGAGTATGGGGATGCGCTGCTCCACTTTTCCAACCGAACCGTGATTTGACGTAGAGTACAACTTCCTGAGTACACACATGCTACAGATACCCGTTTATAGGGTGGGCAATCCTTCATAACCCATTCATATAAAAAAGGACAAAGACAGGAGAGAGAGAGAGAAAGTATATCCATGCTTGAACCCGGATTCGAACTTATGATCTCACTATATACTAGACAGGGGGATGACAGTTGATACCCATATAAAGCACTTACTATATAAATCAATTGAAAGTGATTTAGCCACCCTCAAATTAAAAAATTAAATCTGAACTACTTTGAGAGCGGAATAATAGTTGATGTTCATCTAAGTGTATTGACTATTTCCGAAATCATACTCTTCTGCTAGATTTTTTCAGAACAACCATTTCAAGGATTTACTAGTACTAGTCAGACAACCAGAAAACAACTAGACAGAAACAAACTTATGGTCACAAATGGTCCCTAGATTCAAGTGATGAGCGTTTTATTTGAAGAATTTTTCGCAATGAGAAATGTTCCTCTTCGCGAAAAAACAGTATTGTAATCAACTCTTCAATCAACCTTGAACTATAATACTGGATAGCAGGATAACATATCTATATGTACTACTAGCCATACACTGGCAAGGTTGGTCAACAAAAGTTGGAAGCATGTCAGAGACCTTTGATCTAGATAATAGCGCATTTCCAATATGTCCGAGATTACTAACACTTAATGCTTGGAGGAAAATGAGCTGGTGGAATGAATCTAAATTCCTAATTGCTCCTAAGATTAATAATGCCGAATCTGAAGGCAAAAACACGAAAGATGAACTTCTCCTTCCAAGCTTCCATTATTTAGGATATTTATGAGAGTGTTCTGGGGGCGTAATTTTAATTACTGCGTTCTCTTCATCGGAAGAATGCTTTCAGCAGAGCAATGCTCCATACCACAATGCTTGTATCGTGATTGAGGGGTTCCAGGGGATGACTATTAATACCTTTTCTTCTACTGACCACCATAGTACTTAAGCCAAATCAACATTACTTGAGATGAGTTGGAACGGATTATTATATAAAAACATGATTCCACCACCAACTATTAAGCATCAGCTAAAAACAGCAGTTTAATCTGCAACGACAAAACTAAGCAATGCTTTCTGCAACAATTATTGCCAATTTAATAATGTATATATGTTAATTAGCCAATTTCTTTCAATTATTAGTATGAGCCAGAATTTTGATGAAAATAATAATATTAGCATGAGTGTAAACTTTATTAATCAGCTATAAGCTGAGGTATCGAGTAGTGCACAATCTAACTTTGCAAAGAATTTTAATATCCAGGGAATAAATTTCGGGAAAATGTTTCAGAGATCATTCGTCACAAAGAAGGAAACTCGGAAAACTCACGAACCTCGATAAAAGTTTAAGCTGAATTAGTGAAACGTAAATACCCTATTTTTAAATGGTGGCTGAGATCGAATCAGGGATCTTACATTTCTGCGGTTTAAAATTTTAGAATGATATGTTTTCAACATTTACTAATTTTCAGAAATAATTATTTTCATAACGAAAATACACAAAATAAAAAACTCATTCTTGTCCAGCTGTTCCAAGAATTTAGAATTAAATGCCTTAGCTAGTAACAATTTAAATGTGCTTCGTTTGAATAATATGAAAGTTTGTAGAAAGCACCAATATAAATGTTGATCTCCCTAATTGTTAATAAACAATCTTTAATCACTTCGAGTTTTACGGAATAAGCAGTCAAAAACTTATCCAAAACATAAAATTTTAATATTAATAAAATTATTCATCCAATATCAAACGAAATATTCTTATATCTTCCCACTTGCAACTATGAAAAATTATAGCAGCTAATAATTCTTAAATATAATAATAAGTAAATTTTTGTCTAAGATGTATGGCTTTAATAAAAAAAAAGTGTGTGTGGATTTATGAATATATTTAGAGAAAGTTATCGCTTTTCGATTAAAACTATGCTTTTAATTACTCCAAAAAAAATTTCACATTTCTCGCCAAAAAAAGTATTACTCTTGAAATAATATTCACTAAAAAGTATCATTTCTGGATTAATATTTCAACTATTATTTAAATAAATAATAGGATGAACAAATATTTCCACTTTTGACCTACCATTGAATAAGATTTCTGATTTCTGCTTTTGTAATGAAGTCCCTCATGAGTTAAGGAATCTTCAAAGAATAAATGAATAAATCAGGAAATATATATATATATATAAAATTGTGTTTATTCCGTTGGGATAGAGTGATATCCAGATTTATTGCATTATGTTCAAGAATACCAAGTATAATTCCCACATCTGCCAGTTATTTCTGCAAAGATTTATTAGTTTCCTCAAATGGCTTGGATTTATAATTAATTATTAAATTATCTCGCTTCTCTAATGAATTTAACTGAATTGTGAAACGGAGTCAGGAAAAAGAATCAAATTTCGTACGGTGAAGAAAAATTATCTTTTTATAATTTTAATCAGATTTTATTGATTTTTTATTTATAATACATTTTCTGAATTAATCCAGTGAAAAGCTAAAATGTATACTTTAATATACAAAATAATGTTATGATAAAATTTTACATTTCTTTCAAAAGTTAGACTTATTAGTCTTATATATTAACTTGAGATTATTTTGGATGCTAACTTATAAAAAATAGCTTATATAAAAAGAAAGAAAACTGCAATTATCTAAGTATAAGAAAATGAAAACATCAATTTTCGAATAAACTGAAAGAATTGACTAAAGAATAAAGCTATGAAGTACAGTTGATTTCTTACAATAGTGATAACAAAAATCTATTTTTAAATATTGTTGCTCGGGAGCAATTGTCTTTTATATTTTTCAATTTTTATCAAGTTCAATGAAACTCGAAATAAACTTTGATTCTGTAATCGCATAGCAACTTATAAATTGGCCTAATGTGTCTTATGAGAATGAGTAAAACAAATGTTATTGCAACTTTTAGAAAAGGAGTTATTGTAATGGAAATGTTTTACTCCGGAGAGAAAATGGAAGACACTCGTCGCCTTTCAATAAATTTAGAGTACGTAGTGTATGTTCACATAGACTCATCAGTTATTTAAATACTAAAATGCTTAGAAAAATTTGTCTCGTTTTGAATTGCAATTCAATTCTATGAATATATTCATATGTAAAATTCCCAATCAAATCAAGTAAAAATCTTGGCACATTAAATGATAGCATACTTTCCCTGCATAACAGTGCCAGATTTATGCTGCAAGTCAGACTTAAGACTTCCTGCAGAGTTAAAAGATCAATGTTGTAATTGATTCCTCATCAATTCAAATCTTATACCCAATAAATATGAAGATTACTCTAAAATAAAAATATTGAGATATAATAGAAATAAAAGAAGAAAAAAGCATATTTGAAAATGTGAAAAATTTCAACTTATAGACACATACACGCAATAATATATATATATATATATATATATATATATATATATATATATATATATATATATATATATATATATATATATATATATATATATATATATATTGATTAAACAATTTAAAACAGTTTAGAGTTGAATATGTCTTAAGTATAAGGAAAAATGAAATTTATCCAAAAATATTATAGAGGTATGATTTTCTTGCGATTTTCAACTGGTATTAATCAACAGTGCATTCAATTTCTGTAATTAGAATTTGGGAATGAATAACTATCTTTTATAAACTGCTTATAGAATTTCGCTAAAGTCACAGTTCTTTCCAAGATGAAGAACGCATAGAAAAATACTTTTCCTCTATCTCGGATGATTTAACTATTTCCAGAAAGTGTTAAATGACAATGATCCTTGTAACAACCCAATGATAAGGACAAGAAGGTACTAAAAAGTGCACCTGATCAGTACGGAAATTAACAGATATCGCCTTCCTGCGCATAAGTCCTGCAAAGCTAAGACAGCACCTCACAATGTCTACGTCTACGAGCGTCGCTCGTTCACCGCAGCCCAAAAGAGTTAATTGAAAACTCAAGGAAATGTTACAAGAAAAATTTACAAACTAATAAACAGATTTATTAACTATTTACAAATGAAATATGGAAGAATAAATGAAATCCTGACAAAGTAATGTACAAAAAGTGAGGTGTTTCATGAAAATTTTAAAATAAAGTCCATAAACGATCTTAATAAAAATAGGTTCTTAATAACAACTTCAGTAGTATTGGATAAAGAAAATAGCATTTGTGTATAAAGTGCCCAAGAATTTCAAGTCCGAGTCGACTCGCAACGAGTCGATAATGCAATATGAATATTTTTTTAGTTTCTCAAAATACAGAAAGTAAAATGGAGTATTAGATAACTATTTTCAAAGATGATGTAAGGATAATGAAAGTAATATGTGTTGTTTTCCTTAGAAGTAATATTATTTTACTGGTCAAATGTTCAAGAACCCCTACTCCTTTATGACAATACATCTTTTCATTCATCAAAATTGATGGTTGAGTTTCTTAAAATAATACTTCAAAACTGATTGAATAAACACAATAAAATTGATATATCTGTGTGTAACATCTAATAACTTGACTACTTTTTAATCTAAAAATACACTTACGTGAATGTCATTTCCATTCCGGATAAATAATTATTATTAATCATTTTTTATTCATAAAATGAGTACTTTTTATTTTTTTTTGACAGCTCACCTATACAAGTGCATTATTTACTCTTACATTTCAAAACTATAATCAGAAAAACCTAGGTGTAAAATAATATAGAAGAAACTTTGTACTATATGTAGTATCTGAATTTGAGTTTAAACATCATGTTGTGACAGTTGAAAATTTTTATAGGAAAATATTGTACATCTGTTATGTCTTACTTTACAAAAGAATTTTTTATCGATATTTGACAGACTTTATGAATCTTGCAAAAAAGAAATCTTGAAAAAATCTCCTAATACTGAACCCCTCCAAATTTATAAACTGAAAGCAGAAATGTCTTTTCCAGTATTTGTGGTTGACTTATCTGGAACAAGATTTTTTTTTAGATAATGAACTTCAGAACAGATATCAAAAATTGGCCAGTGTGAACAGGAGCTTGATTCATATCCAGTTGAGTCACGTCAATTGTCTCCGCGTTCAGATAAGACATAGAAATATTTTGTAGTTATTTAAAAAAAATAATTGGTAAATATATTACCTAATTCCTTTTTGTTTGTTCTGCCTGTTGGAAATAAATAAAATATTTTACCCTTGGAACATATTTAAACCTATTTCTGTCTGTAAACTTATATTTCTCTTCAATCACAGTATCATCTGTTTCCTAGTGTAGTTAAAGGTTTCAGGTAAATAATAGTGCATTTTAAATATCTCTTAAAAATTAGCTTTGATTCAAAGATTAAACCATCGATAATTTCAATTCTATAATCTGAATAAAAGGCGAATGAAATTATTTTTCAGGGTATTTTGACTTTTAAAAATTTCGAATTTCATATAATACATTGTTGTCAAGTATAGATTGAGCGTGGAATAAATATATTCACTTTTGTAGAATTGAATTTTTATATCGATTTTGAAGTAATTTTTTATTTGATCAAACATGAATGAAACCATTTTTCCTACAATATGCACTTCCTGCCAATATTTCTAAGACTCTTACTAAATGGGTTTAAGCCTCTGTAGCCTGTTTCGCTGCAATATTCTTTTGTGCAAAGCTTGTCGAATGAGATTTTGGAGAAATTTCGAATACTTGTCATTTTATTCTTTGTGAGGTGAATTCCATACAAAAAGGATTTACTTGGATAGAAAGAAAACAAACGGCAAATAAGAAAGGTTTCTTAGAATTATGAAAAGAATAATCTTCTTTTCCAGTTATTTCATTTTAAATTCCCAAGACATATTTTTACTCTATCGATTTCTAGTTATAAAAGGATTGAACTAAAATTCCATGTTACTGCCTCTTTATCTGCTTATATCAAGCCAGCTTTTCCCATTGATCGCAAAAATGGGATGCAATGAAATAAAAATCGGCTTTCTTTGGAAGTATTTCCTTGCATTTGATTTTTAAATGATACTTTCATAATAAAAGAATACAAATTGTAGGAGTTTAAATGATTTCAAACCTACATTTAAGTTTACTTGCAGCAAATGTTAAAGAAATAGTGTACATTTACTGCAAATAATAAAGATTATTTATTTGTTCTATGCAAAACATTGAAAATTAACAATTATATTGAAAGCTCAACTACATTGTTTTAACCTTTGATGATGTTGAAAAGGATCTTGAACATTTATAATAAAATCAAAATACTGACCATGCAATATAATTGATGTACAGCTTATACAATGCCTGACATTGAAAATGTAACACCAAGAAGGAGTTTCCAGAAAGTGAGAAAACTCGGCAAACAGAGAAAGACAGCAACGAATAATAAGTGATCTGTATTTCGAAATAATATGCATAATATAGTACGGGAGCAGGGTTGGATCAGTATGTAATAGAACTACCGTGGATGGCAATACACGAAGCAACACGCCTAAATACAGAATCAATAAGAGTACCGATGGTGTCCGGAGCAATGGCTCTAGATTACCTGTCAACCATTTGCTAAAATATATCTTCTAAAGGAGGCAGTGGCAGCGTTTGCAAATGGTCTATCAAATCTTAAATGTGTTAAGTTGGTGAGAGATCTGGTGAGCATGGTGGCCAGGGGAGCAGCTGTATATCTTGCAGGGCATTTTGGCTTATGTAAGCAATGTGCAGTTGGGCTTTGTCCTGCTGATAAAGGGCATTCCCCTGAAGGCAGGGGAGTGTAACCATCTCATCCACGTAACATTGGGCTATCATTGTGCTGTGAACTAGAAGTGATCTGAAATTGTAAGCAGTGGCACCAAAAACGATGATACCACGTTATCCAGGAACGTTACACAATTGCTGCAGGATTGGACTTGTTCTCTTGGTTGCCGCTACACTCGTACGTGGCAACTATCACTGAAGAAACAGAAGGAACGATCCTATGCCACTCCGTTGTCCACATCATTCTAATCCGGCACCATTCAAGACTTTCACTTATATACTGTCGAATCAGTGGCAGTCTTCTCAGTGGGTGCTATGATCCCAGGCCAATAGCAACCAATCAACTGCAAATGGTTCTGCTAGATATGGAAGCATCCAGGGTGCCTTGCACATGCTGCAGAATTTCGGTGGATGTGTTTTGTGAGGCCACCTCCCTCACCCGTTGAACGCGTCAATCCACGCGTGCTGACGACACTCTGACTGCACCTATTACAGTTCCTTGTTCCAGCCATCTTCCCCATAGCCGGTGCACTGTGGATGTGTCTAAGTGTCCGTCTGCAGTTTGCCGTAAGAACTAACCTAGTTTTTCTCTACATGTTTTGTTTTATGCTCAAAAATTCAAAATTATAAGGATTCCGAGATTTGTTTCCAGATTAATATCAAAATGAAGTAATTTCTGTTGACCACAGTCGTTTAACTTTGAATCTATTAAAATATCATTAACGGAGGTTAAATTTCTTAACAAAACAGTATTACCTGATTCAGGTGTAAGTTTCACTGGAAATTGAATTGATAAGGAACTGATCTTTGTTTTATTGTTGTTGTAAAAAAAAGTATTGACAGGATATTGTTTGAGAAAATGAGCATTTCAGTAATATATGAAGCAATGTTTACTTATTCATTACACTTGAATAATAAGGCAGTTTTAGGGACTTTTTCTCTTAAATGTATTATTTTCTTTTACATTTCACTTTTTTATATTTATTGCAAAACAAAATCAAAGAAGTTATAGTTTTGTAAAAAATTTACATAATGAAAATATCGTCCTTAAAAGTTAGATTTTAAGACTTATTTTTTTAAAAAAGGTCTTTTTTGAAAAAACACTGTCTTAAAAGTCTAATTAAAAAAATAGATACAATTTTAGATTTATTTATGTTTTTCTAAATTTAAATTAAGTAAAGCACTACAAAATCTTATTTGTTTAAAATCTTTGATAAAAATGATTTGAAAATTGGAAACTTTTTCGATTGCTCTATACAATAAAATGATAACATTATTAGAAATTGTATGAGTAAACCTTAAAGAAGTGAATAAGAAAATTTCTTTGGTGCAGGATTAATTTACTTAAATTAATATGCACTTTCTGTAGAAATAAGATAGCATGAGAGGCCTGGACTGTAACATTTGTCACAAACTCCAATTTATTAATATTTAGTAAATATATACAGAGACTGCTAAGTCAGTGAATCCCAGCGTAGAATACGAATGACTTTCCAGTTCATTTACACTAATAATTTTGCAAGTTTATGGAGTGTTTTTAATTTTAAATCTTTACACAGTAAAAGTAAATTGATGATTTAGAGATAGAAGTATCCACAGTAAGAATCTATAGCGTTTGATGCAAAAAGAATCATAGTCTTTCCTGTGGAAGAAAACGGGCACTTGGGTAGTGTTATCTTTCAAAAATATGCATGTGAAGGTGTCACCTGCCCATCTATCATCATATATGACTGACACTCCAAGAGATGCTCTTATACTTGATCGATCATCTCAGAAATCCATTGATAAAAGAAATGCTTCGGATGGTTATGCAACATTACGCCGCTCAAAGGTCTTTAAGTTCAGATTTAAATCATAAGAACCATAGAACTTAAATTTCAAATTATTATATTTAGCAAATATTTACTAGTAATTTATGACCAACTTCTTATTTTATGGAATATTATTTTGATAGAAAATTTTTTTACAGATAAATCAACATTTTCAAAGATTTGTTTTAAATAAATGACTTTAAATATATTTCGTAAAATTAAGTAACTTTTAAAACGCAATTTGTTTTTTCTTTATTGGTGAACATATAGTTATAATCACATTTCGCTCATTTGTCGAATAAAGCTTTATATAAGCTTGCTGCAAGATTTTGTAGAACATTTGATATCATATTTAATTATTTAATTAATTATAAAGGAAATTATTGATCATATGAAACTTTCTAATTTATTTATAATTCATGGAATATTAATTGATCGGAATAATACAACTTTCTTCCAAATGTTTCTACAAAAGGTCAATCTTATGAATTATATAACAAATAGTATTTTTGTAATAAGCAAGCTTAATAAATTAAATTTCAAATGTTAAACTACAAGTTAGTTTTCATAAGTGTATGAAATATACTTTAATAAATAATTAATAATGAACTAGTTAGAAAGCTTCTAAATATATCAATTTCTATTAAAAATGTATACACTAATTATCATCAATGAACACTTTTGATATCATATTTTCCATTAATGTTGGATGCTACGTCTTCTCAGAAATCAAACATTTGGCTTCATGAAATAATTTAATTTCTAAATATCAAGTATTTACTTTCCATGATATAATATACATTATCATTATCATAATATTTTTCACTATTGTATGGTTTTTCAGTTCACACATGAAATATATTTTGCACCATTTCATCTACAATACAATACAAAAATTAAATACATTAATATTCTAAAAAATATTAAGTAAGTCAAAACGTTAGACATAGGTTGCAATATCATTTCTTTCTTTCAAAGCTAATATGGTATAATTAATTGTCTTGACTCGAATTACCAGTAACTATGCCGCTTAGACTTCTAAAATATAATCAAAAAAACTAATTCCTTTAAAAATTTCAAACAAGAAACGTATGAAAAAAGTACAAGTTTAATATTATTTTTGATACTGTCCATATTAAGACTGCTGTGGCCTAATAGGGGTTAGTTTTCATAATCGAAAGGTAGGAAGTTTAAATCCCAGTATAACTGAAAATCTGCTGTTTTCGTTTATGACACGTTAAAACTGGATGAGGTCGCAATGCCCTGCAAGTGAAGTGATCCCTGTAAGGGTGGCAGGCCAAGTATTGGGAGTCTTCTGCTTGGTATTTGCTTCAAAATTAAAAAGACTCTACCCAGCTTCTTTCATCTAACTGGTAGAGCCTAATTCAAGGGTAGATACAGAGAGGTATTCTAGTGCAACAGCAACACTGCCCGTATGTTAATGAAAAATCTCCAATTATAAAAATGTTTACTGTAAAAAAATACATATTTATGGTTGAATAATTGCTATAAAAATTTCATGCTAAAATGATAATAAAATAATCAAATGTTTTCACTTTTTCACAAATAGTTTATTTTTCTAATTTTGAACATTAGCGTTCAAGATGTTAATTCACGAGCCTTCCAATACTTTTTTACCTTATTCTCATACTGAGAAATTGTTTAAGTATTCAAAATTCTTTGGTTGATTAGAGTTACACAATTTTTTACTGCTGAAAACAGCAATAACTTTGATGGCATTACCATTATTATAGGGAAATTTATTGTCATATACACATGCCAGACATTCAAAATGCAACACCACAAAGGAGTCAGAAAAAAGTTATACAAATTTCAACGTAGAAGGCACTTTACCAAGTTATCTAAATCATCTGAAATGCGTAACTCTCCAGTGCCGTAGGATAAGATATAAGGTTAGGAACTGAAATAGTGAGCAATACTCACACCGTTATTTCTACTTGGAAAATAATCGTTGAAAGTTTGTTCTTGTTGCAAAAAACGCCTGTAATAGCAGAGAAAGTCAGACCATCGTCAGTTTGAGTAGATAGACAAGTTTACGGGAGGCATGGTGATCAAATTCAGAAAGATAGATTGGTCGTTGCGGCAAATCACAGTTGACAGACACCTGGTCATTCGGGGTGCCATTGCGTAAATTCTAGAACACCTCTAGTTCATATTTACACCACTATGTATGACAGCACAACGTTACGTGAATGATATGCTGCGGCCGGTGATACTTCCTTACCTTCAGTGGGTTCTCAATGCCCTTTATCAACAGGATAACTCCCAACCAAATGTTTCTAGTATCAATCAACATGCAGTGTAAGGGGTACAGCTGCTTCCCTAGCCACCACCAGATCTCTCAGCAATCAAACGATATTAGGATGTTATTGGGTGTCATTTGCAGACCCTATCATTGCCTCAATCAGAAGACTCACTTTGGCAAATGGTTGACAGGGACTGGAAAGGCTTTGCTCAGGACGCCATCCCCACTGTCACTAACTATGTGCCTAGACTTATTGCTTATCGCCATCCGTGGTAGTCGTACAACTTAATGACTGAAACCGGTTCTCGCTCTGTTTTATGTATATTATTTCGAAATACAGATCACTCATTGTCTATTTCTGTCTTTCTCTGTTTTCCGAGTTTCGTCACTTTCTGGTAATTCCTTCTTGGTGTTCCATTTTAAATGTCGGGCAGTTTATATATATATGCATATAAGGAATTGTTTTTAGTAAGTAATTTTATATTGATGCTAGCTTCTTAAAAATTATATGATAAAGATCTCATTTTTAATGAAGTGTTTTTTTTGGGGGGGACTACTATTCTATCATACGTATGATCAGGTTATATGTCATCAACGTTAATACCGACTAATGATAAAAAAGAACTTATGTAGTGATTTTAAATATTCTAAGGAATAATAATGAACTAGTATTTTCACATTGCTTAGAGTCCAATTAGATGTTAATGTTGTGGGGAAAAATGTTTTTTAAATATCTTGGAAAATATTCGATTGTGATAGATTTTGGTTCTAGTCAATGATTTTGAACGTTTCAATCCTACTTTCCAGGAATTATTTATCCTACCGATTCCTTTTTATTGAGAAATATGATACCATGCAGATCAATCTGATTTAGTTTAAAACTGGTTGTATAGGTTTCCTTTGTAATAGGGTGATATATGTTCGTAATTATAGTGACGCATTTCTCAATATGGTGTTTATCAATGCAGCTCTATAAAATCCTTTTTATTTGCAATTTTATGAGCTTTTAAACAGTGAAAAAAGCTCAAGAAAAAGCTCTAAAAAAGCAGATCAAGAATTTAGAATAATGATACAGAAACAAATATCATTATAAGTTAGAAAAAAATAAAATAGTTAAATTCATATGTACTTAAATTCTGATAGAGTTAAATTCTGAAATTCTGATATAAAAAATAATATAGAAAAAATAATATATTAAAATATTATTTTGGAACAATTATGCAAATTTAAACATACAGGTAACATTAATAATTTAGAGAGTAATACCTTTGAAGCAAATTTGACATTAATTCCATCCCACTTTTCTCATTTGCCTTAGTTTTCAAAATAAATTTAGAGTTTTAATAAGCCTTAAATTCTGAAATTTCAACTTATTTTAAATTCATAATTTTTAAGTATATAAAATTGTATTAATTAAAGACTAACAGGAAGTATTTGTTATAAAACTATCATTACTAAACTAACTGTCACAAGTGAAATAATTATCTACCTATTCACTTTTTGTTTAAATAGATTTATATACTAAATATAAACATTAATAATTAATGAATAAGATTTTTTTAAATAAATGTAAAAATTTATACGCTTTGAGTCAAGCACAAAATTTTAAATTTATTCGACAGCCAAAGATTTCGTCACGGCTTGCAAATACTTTAGTTTGACCTAACTGTGATTTGATACTTTAAACTCTGTCTCTAAGAGCCTCAGCTATCTGTATGATTTACCATGTTTCTTGGAAAACATCCATTTTTCGGATTTATGTTAAGTCCATCCAAAACTTAAGGGAAAAATTATTCGAGAGTTTTTTTTAAAAAAAATAAATACGCGTTTTCTTAAGAACTGAACCTCATGAACGCAACAGTTCTCCCATCGCAGCCACCGTACATCATCGAGATTTCTGGCGCCTAATCCGGCCACCCTTTGGCAGGAGACAATATTTTAAGAGTTTCATTTTCCTCCGAAGGAGAAAATAAAAACGGAAGACGCGGAAATGGATTGACTGTAAAATAATACAGTCCACCAATTTAATTCTACGGCACGACGACAATTTTCCGTAGATTTTGATTTTTTCTTCCATCTTTCTGGGTAGATAAAATAAACTAGAATGATCAAATATTGACATTGCGGATCACATCTGTAGTAGGAAATCGTAAACAGAGCGCTCCGTATCTGCCATCCTCAATCCCTTGGCACGGGCAGAAGTAAATAATGTTTTATTCCAGCCCTCGCTCTCATCAGGACTATGACACACATAAAGCAGATGATTTTCCCTTCGAATTTGCCAACAAATAGTGGTGAAGCCAGGAACTAGAGTATAATTCCTTTACATATATTTTGACTTTAAAAGTTTATGTTTCTCTTTTTCCCTTCTCCTTCCTTTCTAACTTTATTTAAATCATCACCGTTTTATGGTACACACGAGTTGGTTTTTGTTAATAATTTCGAAGGCAAACAATTCAACTTTCGAAGACAAAAATTCAAATGAAGTTATAAACATTGTACCTTTCTCGGCATGAAAACGGCTGTTTTAGTCAGTACTGAAGGCAAAAACATGTATGAATAGTACAGAATTTTTTTTTTTTAATTTTCAGCTGGAAATGGGTAAGTTGCAGGTTCGGTACATTATGTTACCTGCTAACGTTTTCAGGTCTGTCGAAATAGCTAAACACAATATATTTTGTACTATTGAAATCGATGTATGAGATGTATGTGTAATATTATCGTTCATGGTCTTTCCAACTACACTTTTTTTGCATTTTTCAACTAGACCATATTTTTTTACTATTTAAAATTTCTGTAGAGTGTTTAACAATATAACTTTCTAACTGCATTATAAAAAATATCTAAAGTATACTACTGAATTTTTTAAATTTAAAAGGGAAGTGATTTTTTACAAGATGTTATCAATTTAAATACAGAAGCAAAACCTTAGAATCGATACTTATATTTTTTATACAAATTAAATTCTTCAGAACTCATTTATTAGTATTCTTAATTTGATAGAAAACTTAAGTCTTTGATTTAGTTCCTTGGATCTACAAAAATTGCTCATTCGAAATACAGTAAATACAATTAATTTTAAATGGACCTCGAATAGTATCGTGACTTATACACATTGCATATGATAAAAATACAATATCCAAACTTTATTTATAGTATACTTTGTTTTTTTTAAAAAAAGGTTATTCATTATTTGCATGTTTTGTGGATTGAGATTATGAAAAGTAAAGTATTTTATCTTCAATGATTTCTTTTGACGTTCGATAGCGACATATGATTTGCCATAGTTTAGTGGTAGGACAATACTCCACAGGATGGAAGATCTTGATTCCAAGTTCAACACCATCACAAAAACAAATTTCAAATCTCCATGTAACTGAATATAAATAAAAAATTCATATATTTATCCCTTTTATTGATTATTGTGATATTTATCCCAGTTATTGCAATTTTAGACAAAATCTCATGATTACATACAATGAAAAGTAACTATGCTTACATATTATTTTTATAAATTTTTCTCAATGCTTGAATTCTTTATTTTTAATTGTTCTTTAAATCTTACCTTTTAAATGTTCTTTTCGAATTTTCTTAAAAACTTTAGGGAATTTATGCTTCAGGAAAAGTTTAACTTTTTATATAAATCTTATTTTGATATATTTGCATAGTATTTAACATTAACTTCTTCACAATTCAAAATTGAAGAACAAATTGCAAAATCTTATTATAAGATTAATAAGAATGCAATTTTTGAAAACTTAGTAGATCCCTTAGTACATTTACTCCATTTATATTATGTACAAGACACATTACGCTTATTGATTTGAGAGTTGGTTTGCGCAACTTCTGTTTAATAATATTGCCTTAAATGTCCATTTATATTATGTACGGGACATACTACGCTTATTGATTTGAGGGTTAGTTTACACAACTTCTGTTTAATAATATTGCCTTAAATGTCCATTTTTTAATAGATTATAAATTCTGTTACTTTTGATGTCATCAATTACTTCAGCTAAAAGTTTTCACTAAGGGATAAATATCAATAACAAAACAACAAAATCAAACATTGAAAATTCTACTCATGTTACCAAATGAAATATTTATTTTCATGGGTTATAAATATGAACGGAAAAACCGGAGCAGCCATTATAATTTATCATAATATTCTGTAAACATGCAGAAATTAAAACTATGGGATCAGAACTCATTATTTCAAGCTGAATTTTAAGTCATATATTTTTCAATAATATCATTCGTTAGAAATAATTATTTACCAGCAATAATGTGGACAAATTTACTTTCTATTTTATTGGCTCTACAAAATTCTAAGCAGCTGTTAAAAATTCCATTCAAACTAAGTTACCTCAGTATCAACACAAACACAAGATCCATTGCAGCTGGATGCGTACACACACAGGTAATTCAGGAAAGGAATTAGCAGATGTTACAGCCAAAGTAACTGCAATTATCCCAGATCCTGAAGCAATTTTCAGCCTTTTTCCAATGTCTAACCTCAAATTCCTTCTAAAAATATATCTATTATATTGCAAACATTTCAGGACGGAAGTGAATAAGGAAGAGATTCACAAACCTAAAATACTCAAAATTAAGCAAGCTAAGATAATGCATATATTAACTACATTGTAGAAAACTATGACCCAATCGTAATTTATTTTAAAAGTATTAAAAATTAGTAAAACAGAATTTTGTTTTTATAGTAGCTAAGAAAATTGTTACCACTATTTAGTTATATGTTCTGATAACAAGCAATACCACCGAATACAATCGTCTCAACAAACACATAAATAATTTATCCTATTCTACACTAAAAATGATTTCGAAGAAATATGTACTCATTAAACTTCCAAAATGTTTGTCCCTTAAAGTTCCTGGTGTGTCAACGAATTTAAATAACTGCACATTAAATTCGCCGAAAAGAAAACAACTAAGCCTCAGACGACAGTATTATTAATTATAAGTTAAATTAAAATTACAGATTTCTAATGTTTTTAATATTATTTATCAAATTTTTAATTATTATAGGATTTATATATATATATATATATATATATATATATATATATATATATATATATATAAAGCCTTTTTCTCATGTAAGGTGTCATTTTATCTATTTATTTTTTTCTCTTTTCTGAAAGTTAAATAAATACACATAGTTATGTTGAAGAGATACCAACTCGATAGTCTTAGTGTTCAGAACGGGGTTCCTTCGTTTAGTTATTTCATGTTCAATTATCCACCACTTTGATTTCAGACATGCATATGGAAATATTTTATATTTTTTATTACCTATTAAGAGAGTAATATATTTTAAATGAAATTATAAGGTAAAAAAAAATATAGGATAATAATTTACTCAATAAAAATATTTTTTTAATGGTGGGTACTTGGTCACCAACTCTTAGCCTCATCAAGACCAGAAATAGCCTCTTATTTATCGTTATCCGATGAACACCTATGAACCAAGTCACGGAAGCGAGTAGCATTGCAAACGTCATACCACTTCAAACCAATTTATAGGTTGGGCCACATTCATTCATAAATCAAGAGAAAGAAAAAAACATCCATGCATGGACCAACCGACCAATAACTTAGGAATTAAGGCCCTCTAACCACTCAGTAATCATTATAACTCAATAAAAATATGCATTTCTATATTAATATTTCTAATAAATAAAATCTATAAAATAAAAATTGTGAAATATAATAACAACTCATGATCCTACTTTTATGTACATATCACTTCAGAAAGAACAGAAGATAAATACTATGCATATATGAAACTCTAACACTTAACTTAATAATGAAATTTTCGAAGTTTAAAATATATTAACAATAAAAAGTACGGGAAAAATTTCCTCCTTTAATTATTTGGGTACTTATAAATCCCCCTTTTGGTTTATCTTTGTTACGCATTACGTACAAAGTCGTGTATCCTTCCACTTTTAAATTGTTTCTCGACTGAAAAAAACAACTCTAGTTGACATGTACACTTTTTAATTACATCGGTGTTTAGATTAATATTTCCGAGGGAAGATGAAATTACCCTCTTGAATAGCAGGACAAATGTTTAATGGCGCATCTTTCACGTACATAAAATAGATTTATTGCTGCTAAGCACCTAAGCGAGAATTATTATAGTGAAACTAATTCCCTAATATTTGCAGTAATAATTCTCGTATTGTTTCTATTTGGGAAAAATATATTTTAGGATACACCTTGGCGAAAATTGGCAATTTTTTTCTCGCCAAACATTTCTCTGACGTGTTTGAAAATACAAAATGGCTCTAAAAACACTATAGAATGATACACATTTTAAAGAATGACATAAATTTTACAAACAAATGCTTATTACCATATTCCACATTGACCTAACTTGACGCCATAGTGGCGAGAAATCAAAGGACACCTTAAAGTATGGTGCACCCTTTCTTTCAATTGATAGATACAATCTTTTTACAATGATTATGATAGCAAAAAGTATTCTTATTATAATATTTTTATTTGTATTGTAATAACTTACCTATATTTATATTGTAGAATACCATTTTGAAATATTTACATATTTCAATGATGATTTAGAGAAATGATTTAGAATGATTTAGAGAAAAAAATGTTTTAATGAAATAATTTGACTTCAAATTAATATTACATTTCTCTTAGGAATATTAGTGGAACTTTAAGTCGAATTCTATTTTACACATTCTGTTAAATTTTATTATTCTGAAACTTAAATTAATTTGAGTGAGTATGCATTGTAAATGAAGAATATTGCTAATGAAATTATTATAATACTCTTTATACGTTAATTAAAGAATTTAATTTTTTAATAAGCATTGTCTTATATCAAATCAATTTATTAATTAAAAATATATATTGGCTTAAAACATAATTTTCTGTGAAACTAAGCCCAAAACTAACTAAGTCAAGTAATTCAATCATATTACTTTAATCAATAATGTGATGAACAATAAGATTTTCAAGGATATAATTAAAATTGCATAAGAATACATAATTTAATAAAACATAAAATTCAAACTACATTTTTAAGAAGTAACAATAAAATTAACAGAATAATCTAAACTACCAACTTGAAAAAAATCAGATTTAGTGCTATAATTTTTTTTCAAAATATGAATAACAACTGTCCAATGATTTTAAAGTTAACTAATAATATTAAAACAATAACTATGTAGAAAAAAAATTGGAAAGTTTAAGAAATTTTCAATATTGTTTTGGGAAACATAAATCCATGTGATATGGAATAGAATCATGAATACTATAGTTTATAAATATATTTTTCTCACCTTCAAATTATTTCTAGAATTTCATCGATTGATAAAATAACATTTACATAAATTATCTAAATACTTGTTTACTTCTGAAATTGCAGATAATTTTTTAAATCAGATTATTTTTCATTTGGAAAACAATAAGATATCGAGATTTTGGCACGATATCTTTTACATTTTCTAATTTAACACTTACGTGTACATCATCAAATTAAATACTTATAACAATTCAATTTTTTAGGTGCATATGTAGCAAAAGTCGCGTATCACTGAAAATAAAAAACTCCTAACTAAGTAAAAGAGAAAATGCTTTTTAATATTTTAAAGTATAAAAATATATTAATTTTATTTTCATAGTTATAGTTCTATATTTGTTAATAATTAAGTTTTAAAATTATGAACACTTGTTTTAGAATGTTCATTTTCAAGTTATTATCTTTCAATAAAAAGAGTAAGAGAGAAAGTATTGTAGAGGATAATGAAAAAAGATGTATCTAAAATTAATTTCCATATTTACTCTTAAAATAATGGGATCAGGTGCCTTGCTATGAATTTTTCAATGATAAGTTTTCATTTGAAAGTAAAGTAAAATGGAATAATACATATTTTTTCCCATAAAAAAACTTGATTTTATAAGTTTTTTTTCAGTAAAGTTAACTTTGTTTTTATTTTTTGCAATTGAAATAAGAAGCCTTAATATGAAAGATATTAAATGAAAAAAATGAGAAAAAAGTTTAAAAAATTTATATAATGTAAAAAAAAACTCAGAATGAATACTTGAACATAAACCTTGGTAATAATTTTAGTGAAATATAATAAAAAAAATTTCATCTTTTATAAATGAATTGGAACATAAACATTAATTTCATTCTATATAGATTTATAAATTTCTTGTGTCATGTTTATAAAAGTTGAAATAGATAGAATGAAAATGTGGAATAACTTTTGAATATATTCAAACTGTTTCTGTATATGAGGGGTCCCATTTTATAATTTATTTGGCTTAAAATCAATATGAATATATATGCTGAAGAAAGTTTGACAGAAAGAACTAATTCAAAATTTACTGGATTAGCAAAACTTTGAATCATACAAAACTGTCGTAAAAACTGAATTAAAGTAGAATATTGATGAGAAAACATTTTTTAAATCAGGGAATCATGAAAATAAGCAATTTACGAGGTTACATGCTGTGCTGGATAAATTTTCTTGCTATTTAATGTTTCTTGGCTACATAACTTTTTATTTTAAGACAAACTAGCTTTAGAAATGATTTGAAAAGAATTACTGCAAAAAAATAAAAAAACAAAAAAATAAATAATTCAAATTATTTTAAATTTAAATCAAAATATCATAAACTAATATTAGAATTTGGTATAAAAATCATAAATATAAGGGATTCTTTGTTGATAAATCCATGTGATGTACACTATTGGGCCGGCTTTGGCCAATAGCAAGCTGTAATGTCCAGAAGAAGAATGCTTTTGTTATATAGTTGTAAATGATATTCAAACGGAATCCTAACAAAAATAAAACTGTTCGATTAAATATTACTCGGGATATTTTTACAGTAAATATTTCTTAACGACATTTTTGTTGTCTTATACGTCTAATTTTTGTACGTTATTTAATGTACCTATGAATTATAACTAATTGATGGTATAAAATATAGTATATAATAACAGTGATTTCCTCGTCGATATTTAATGGCTGATAGGCGACATTCTTTAGAAGTGATAATATTTTGTGACTATTGTTCTGACATCTCATACAAATTTTAAGCCTAGATAAATCGTGATGCAACCAAGTGAATGGCAATTTTTTTTAATTATTATATCTGACACAGGGTCTGTACTTGATCATCTTTTGAAAATACGAACTCATGTTCTTATTGATAATGTTATGAGCCATGCAGTAATTAATCCATAACTATTTCCTTGCTTAACATAAAATTGTCCTCTATAATGCGCAATATGCACTTACAATTACAAGGTTTAATTTCAATTCAACAAAAGCTCTTGTAAGCATAGTAGATATTTCTAAATCTTCAATAGTGAGAGAGAGAAGCAGAAAATAAAGGGAATATTTTTCTCTTTTTGAATAGGTTTATTAATTTGTTGATGTAATATAACTTAGCTTCCGATTTTTATCTAATTTATGAAATGAAGGAATATTGCTTTTTAAATAATCTAATATTGCTTTTTTTAACCAGATCAATGTAACTATAAAACATATGATTCAATAAAATATATTTTTAAGACAGACTAAGATTTCCATTAACCTTACGAAAAGTGTAAACCATCATTATTTATATTAAATGTTTAAACATTAAAAGGAATTTCAATTTGTACATTTTCTGAATTTTTTTCATTTCTGCTTATTAGATGAATCTCTTTAATATACACACACAACACATTTATGAATATCTTAAATTTTTAATTGCTGAATATTTTTAATTTTTTATTTTATTATTAATATGTTTTATTTATTGACCATATATTTAATTAAATTTAATGTTGCAGTTTTAATTTCTTACCATTCAAAAACAAATAAATGAAATCACTGAAAAGTGTCTCCTATCTGAACAGAGAAATCGGAAGAGCTGTGACGCCATGTATTAAAAATGTTTATTTATTACATTTATTTTGACACAGAATATGTTATTACCTCTTTAAATTGTATACATCATCGGGAACTAAAACTGAGGTCCTAAATATGTGCAAGGAAAAGAATTTTTAGTAATATAAAAATATTTCATGAATGTAATATGAATTCGTTCAGAAATCTAATAGAAGAGCAAATGCGATAAAATCATTCTCTAAATCTAATCCTGTAACCTAGCATCTAAAAATTACATAGAATAAAAGTGACTAGTTCTTTCTTTGCTTTAAAGGATTAATTATTGTTTTAAAATTGGTCATTCTAAATTTCATTAACCTTAAAATGGTTGCTTCTTTCATTCCAGTTAAGATCATGATTACGCCATTTTATTGCAATTCTCATTGGCTTAAAATATTCATTGACATCAGATAACGTTAGGCTGCGTAGTCACACTCCGGCTGCTGACCGACCTGTTGGTAGTAACACCAATTCATTGAAAAAACGAAAGCACTAACAATGTGTTAATAACTATATCTACTTTCATTAGTAGCCTGGAATATTGTTCTTATGTAACATAATCCCGGCTTCGAGAAAAAAAATGAAAAAAAGTATGGAAAAATTATCGACGAAAATCAATTAAAAAATTTTAATACAAAAACTGATTTTTGCTGCTTTTATTAATTTTTTATATTAACGGACATAAAAAGTCATCTTTTCTATTTTGCGTCTTTGACCGATTCAAATTTTCTTGCCTGGCTCTCCGGTGCACCAACTCTTCCTGTTCGCGGCTCACCAACATTTTTTTGTCATTTCCCATTCTCTTCAAATCCGTTAAAGCTTCTCTATTTTTATTTTTTATTTGATGAACATTTCTTGCGTAAAACATTGATTGTTACGAACATCCGAAACCATGATTCCAGAAGTCGTTTTGAATCAATTTGAGCCAAATGTCCTTAAAACAATCATCGAATTGATTTGGGCATGAGGACCCATATCGAGTAACGGCTCTGTGGATTCAACTCGTTGGAATCAAAATTGAAAATAATGTCAAAGTTATTTTATTAATAAAACGATTGCTTATATAAAGGCCAAAGTATCGGTTTGTGAAGCCGTTTTCTGTGGATTCAAGCCATTAACACGTTGACAATAGAACAGAAGAAAACACAAAATGAAAAAGACAAGGCAAAATATTCGCTTTATGGTTAGTTTAGAACGACAAAACTGATTTAAATTTCTAATTTTTTTATTTATTTTTGAAATTAAACATGAATATTTTGAAGTAGACGTAAATATTACACTTTATAGGAAATAATTTTATATTAAATATTACTTTGCATGAAATCCTTAATGTATGACAATATAGCAAAGTAGGTAAATCATTCTATAAAACCGAAACACGACGAAGCTTTGCTGAATAGTGCTAAAATAATTTTCAGTTGAGGAATTTTCACAAAACTGTAAATCGTACATCAGCTTGGTATTTTCAGACTACTACCAACTATGATACATTGTATATATAAGCACATTTAATCTAATATTAAACTTTATTTATTTTTGTACTTTCTATACTGTTACTTTTTATTTATTTAATTTCAAATTTTTGCTTATGTAATACTTTAACAAATGAATCTAATTGATTAAAAAATCTTTTGAAAAACTGGAAACTGATTAGTACAATTTGTTTTTGGAGCCAAATTAGTAAAATAATGAAAAACTAAAAAAAAACATTTTTAGGATCATAATAAATAGTAATACGAATCTTTGGAAATGAGTAAAAAATCACTAAAAATGCATATTTTAAAAGTATATATTCCAGGATAATTATGACATTTAAAGTTTCCTGAGACACAATCATTACTTTCTTCCCATAATATAGTAATAATATAGTTTACTTTCTGGCCATCTTAATACCCTAATTATTTAAGCACAGACAGAAACTATTATCAGTTTATGTGTCTGTAAAATATTTCAAAGAGCATTTATGTTCCTCAACATACAATCTTATAAACAATCAATATTTTCCATTTTCCCAAATTTTTCCCCAAACAAATTTATCCATTATGCTTATCATGCATTTTTAAACAGACTGCACATAAAAAAGAGAAAGATAATCTACTGTTTTGTACTTTTCCATTGTGACTTTAAAATTTTGAAGTGTTTTGAATATTAGAATATTTCGATTCAGAATAAGTACTAATAAAACATAAATTTATAGTTGCAGACAAAAGCATAAAAAAATAGTAAATATAAAAATCTATACAAGCTACACTACATGTTTCTTTCAAAAACTGTAATTTTATATGCTCTTTTCGAACTTTATTTTATAGTTTTTCGATGTCTTTTTCTTACGTGGCAGCATTTTTTGCCCGCTTCATGAAACATAGTTATGAGTAATATCGTGGATTATTGATTATTTTATGAGTTTTATACTAGATAAGATGAAAATTTACGGAAAACATGAAATCTTTTGCAAATGTTTTGTATCAAAGCATAATAAAATAAAATAAAAAGACCTTATGTTTCGAAACATTTTGATTAGCTTAATGACCAGATTTTTGTAAAATAAGTTTCGCATTATAATCAAAACATATTCTTAAATCATATGAATTTTTAAATTCAAAATATTTAAATTCATTTACACATTAATTTTTTTATAAAATAGAATCAAATAATAAATGTTTTTGTGCAAATTTTAAAATGATTAAGTGGGTATATATTGAAGACATACATTTACACTTGAAAATTAACATACATTTATAAAAATTGATTCAATAATTAATAGCTTCACATTACTTATTTTGTCCAAATATTTTTTAAGATTCCGTAATTTTGAGTTGTGATATGTTTTACGATACTGTAAAACAAAAATTTATGGTATTAATAAAAACAATAAATATTATTAAATCAAAGATAATTCAATTTTTCTATCAAACAAGAAAATGCTTAGTGATGGAATCATTTTATGAAGGTAAAATATTGAAAGGAAGCCAATTAATTAAAAAGATAGCTTCATGGAAATAAAGAACAACTTTAAAACCATCTTAAAAAAGACTTCTGATCAATTCAATCAATTTATTTATTGATTTATTTGCTTATACCATTGGTATCTAAATTTTAAAGTGAACTTTGTAGCATTTCAATAATGTATGCTTAAAGTGATATTCAAACACATAATCTGTGTAACTGAAAACCAGAGCTCTAACAATTCAGCTATTAGCATGCCAAAGTTTTCAAAAATGTGTAATAAGTAGTTTATAACTCATTATTGTGTATATGATGGCAAAAGGTAGCGATAATAAAAAAATTATTTCAAGCGATAAAAATTAAAGATGAAAATTTAAAAACATGTTTGCTGGCTTGGTAAAACTATGCTATTAATGCGATGTGAAAAATCATTTTTTTTTTGTCATTATATTTCTCGATTGCTTTTGTTCATCAATAAAGTGAAAGAATTAATAAATTGGTTTATTTAAAATTTAGAAATATAATTGGTTATATTGCACTATACCTCGTCCTTTTGTACTTATTAAATAGCCGCAGTATTCCCTTCTTCATATACATTCATAAATATTTATCATTGCACTGAGCAGCAGCCGTACTATGATTTGTTGAAAAAGAATTGAAAAGCCTTCAAAAATACATTGCTAAAAATATCTCATAAGTTTAACTGCGTATAATTGGGCAAACAGCTATTTGTTAAATCTCTCTTTTGTTTCCATTGAAATCATCAAATATATCTAAGACGCTTTTATCACATTAGAAAAAAATATCTTAATCAAACAAGATTTATTACCTTAAAAATATGCCTACACGATGCAAATTGTATCCCTACAGTTGTTCACATATTCATAAACATACAAATCAAAATTCTGCAACGCATTCCTAAAGTTATTCTATTCAGAAAAAATACTTTACAATAAAATTATATAGAAGAAAGTAATTTGCCTTCATGTGTTTGTTGTATTTTTATAATAAATTCACTTTTAATTAGTTATCTTATTGTTTCATAGCATCAGAAGAGGAATCTTATTCTCTCTCTCTCTCTATGTCCATAGGTTATACGTTTATGCAAATTATTTTACTTAAGTTTGAAATGTAAATTGCAAGCAAAGAATTGTGTTTGCTAAAAACGACTTATTGACTTTCGAGAGGTACTAATAATTACTTAAAAATTATGTATTCATTAACAGTTTATTCTGATTTTCTTATTGCCCGAAAAATGAAAGGTTAGCAATATTCTCAGCACTGTATAGAATATTCTGGAAAAGTTTTAGAAACTTAATATTTCATTAATTAGAAACTTTGGTTCAAAACCAAATACGGCAGTAAACAACATAGGAGAAAATGCTGTGTTTTCCTTAAAAGTTTTGTCAAGAAGGCGAATCAATTTCCAGACACACATTAGGGTTATTTTCTTTAAAAAAACAAATTTATAAATCGAAGTAAATTTAATTTTTGTACCTATTTTATACGAATCAACTCTTGAAAGTATTTACTATGTTCATAATAATTTTTTTATATAAATGGTGATTTTTATTTAAATATTTGCATTATTATACTTTTAAAAACATATTTAAATCAAATAAAATAAGTTTTACTTTAATTGAAATATTTTATTAATGATAATATTTTTATATTCCTTCAATGATTTTTGAATCACACTGATTTAAAGCTATTACTTTGCAACATGTAACTGCAACACATTTTTAAGAAATTTATTTATGTTAAATAAAGTTTTTTACGTCCTTATGTTGGCTCTTTCGAGCATAAAATGTCTTGCAGTCCAATAAAGAAATGAAGAATCTCCAGGAGCGGAGAGCGTCTTGAAATGTGAAGAAGTGCGGGCTTCCTGGAGGGCAGAACATTTCCAAAGATGCTCGCCATCCATGTCAACATGTTCCCTACATAAAATGCAGTCGGGTGAATCCACAAGCCCAATGTGATATAGATGTTTCTGGAGAAAAACATGCCCAGTAAGTAAACTGAAGCAGGAGGCCCCCATAGATCTAGGTAGATATCTGGGAATACATGATCTCAGCAGGGTCTTCCAAGAGGCATCAACTGCATTCTTTTGGAATAAGTTTTTCGCTGGTGATTGATAACCCGTTTTAGAAGGAGTTTGACATTTCTCAGGCCAGTAGGAGTATCTGGAGTGCTTAAAAAAGAAGCCTTTTTCACGAGATTGCCTGCCTTTTCATTACCAGGCAAGCCGCAATGGCTAGGGATCCATTGTAAAGTAATTTCCTTTCCCGCAGATAGTAAAGTGTTAATGATGGTCTTACAGTGAAATTCTACAGATGTAGGTAGGAGAGTATAATTTGCCACTGTATGAATGGCAGCCTGACAGTCAACAAGAAGGACAAATTTCATTTCCGAGAAATCTAAAATTTTTTTGAGAGCCATGTAAATTGCATACATTTCTCCATCAAAATTGTCTGAGTTTTTTCCCAAAGGCTCTTTGAGTTGGAAAAATTTGGAGAAGACACCAGCTTCAGATCTCATAGTACTTCTCTCAGCTGATCCGTGAGTATAAATATGCATCCAATTGTGGAGTTGGTATCTCTCATTAATAGTAGCAAGAGCAGCAGCCCTGAGTTCTGCCTGAGGGGAGACTCCCTTCTGGACAGGAAGGACAAGGTCGAAGACAGGGGTGGCATATTTCAACATACCTGGAAAGACAGGGGGTCTGGCTGTAAAGGCTCTATTACTTGAAGTGCCAAGTGATCTGAAAATTCTCTGGAATTCTGATAAAAATGTTCATTGTGTTTTTAGTCTCAGAGTGCTTGGTCGATAGTTAGTCCAAAAACCCTCCCAATGTAGTAGCCTTTCACCAAGAACCAAAATAGCAAAAACCCTCCTATCGTGCAGACAGTCAAGGCCAGTCTGAAGTTCCAAAGCTGGTATTGGAGTTGAGAAGGCTCCTCCAGTGATAAGCCTAAGAGCACTGTTTTGAGCATCATTGAGTTTCGATAAAACAGTATCTGAGTCAGTGATAAAAATTTCGGCTCCATAATCGAAGACCGGTCGGTTGAAAGAGTTAAAAGTCGTGACCAAAACATCCTGAGTGGCACCCCATTTAACACCAGCTAGTCATTTTAATAAATTAAGTCGGCCTGAGATATTTTCAGTGATTTTTGAGGCCTGTTTGTTCCAGGTGAGTTTTGGGTCTAAAAGAATACCGAGGTATTTAGCACAATCAGTTCTCTGAAGTGTTTTGTCATCAAAGTTTAAAATAATCTGGTGCTGTTTAGTACTCAAAGTAAAAAGCTCGAAATTGGTCGTGTCAATGTTGACAGAGAATTCATTGTCATTAGTCCACTTCAATAAAAAGTCCTGGGCAGAATTCAAAACCCTCTCTAGTGTTTGAAAGTTGTTGCCAGTTGTCCAAAGAACCAGATCATCTGCATATAACAGAACCTGAACATCAGGGCTGTTAAATGAAGTTTTCATACGGAAAAATAGAATTATCATTTTAACATATTTCTTGACTAATAGCTTTCTTTTTTTAAATAAATAGAAAATTTAAGAATCAACTATATTCCATGAATATGTTTATGTAATATATCGTCCATAAATAAAACTATTTCGAAATCTCAAAATTTTGTGCATTTTGTATTTGTATGTAAAAAGATAATGTATTCAGCAATCATTTATGATTTAAAATGCATTTAAAGCATTGAAATAGATTCATTACATAAGGATTTTGAATTCTGAGTGTTATATGAGGATTTTGAATTCTGAGTGTATGTGATCAGTAAAACAAGAGCAATTTACTGATTTACAATGCCTTTCATGTACGCTGTATATTGCCTGCTTACGATACTTGCAATGCAAACTTGAGTATTCAGAAACATGCTTCTTTTAGTACATATAGAAACTATATATTGTGAAAATTAATATTAAGCAATCCAATTTGTTTCTTACCCAAAATATTACAAAAATTATCAGTATCACAATGTTTAGATGTTCCAGGAAATAAATAAAAAATAGTATGCTTTACCATACTAATTTTTTCAGAACCATGCAGCTTTATTAAAGTGATGTTATGCATTACTTAAGTAAAGATCGGAAAAATTAGCATTTAAATATATGTAATTAATATTAATAAGATATCTTCTTAAAATTTAGTATCATGCGATCAATTAACTATCCTTACAACTTAAATGAAAGTATTTAATTATCATGCTAAATTACCATATCTTGTTAAATTTTAAAACGAACACACTTTATTAACTTTGCACAAATTCCAGGTATTTTATTATATTAGAGAGCAGAAAATAAAATGCTTCCAATTAAAAAGCATTAAACTGCTTCAAATTTTCTACTAAAAATTTCGATTTCATTAATACCCAAACTTAACTGAATATTTAGCTCTTTACTTTCAACTCTCAATATATTTTACAGATTAAATTCACAACTTGGTCTTTAGATGTTTGCAGCGTTATATGCATTCACTTTAGCTGCAGACTCCAGTCACCTTAAAAGCAGATGAAGTGATCGTAGAAAATCAACAAACCAAATCAAATATGACTCGCAAATAGTCACTTCATTATCCACAGGAAATGCAAAGCATCTCCAACTCTCTTTTTTTCCAAGTTCACTTAACGGTATCTTATTTATTCAAACTCACTTTTCCTACATATCGTAGATAATTATGATGATTGATTATCATTAAATTTAACTACATATCATATGGCATGGTAATAAACTTATTCGGATATAATTTCATATTTAGTGTAGTTATAATATATAATAATTAAATTTAATATTATGACTAGTTGTGAATGCAGAAAAGAGTTTATATTTTTATTTCGTTTGACTCAGGGTTTGAATTTATTGTTGTTTCTTATCGTTTAGTGACTTCTAATTAAGGTCCATGAGATAATTAACCCTCAAAAAGTCCATAAACATTAGAGGATTTCTAGTTAAGTATTCGCGGGAGAGTTGAAGACTGTCCAAAAGTATTTTGGGAAAACATTTTCTGAAGTACACTTGTTACATATTGGAAAAATCTTCTGACTCCTACATTAACAAAGCTTCTTCAAATGGCCACTGGAAAATCTGGGAAGAGCAGCCTAGCCTTTTTCGAAATCAGGGGAGGCCCAGAGAAGCAACAAGGCTAGTTTTGTGTATCATTATTTGAGAGATTTTTTTTTCTTAAACTTGTTAAAAATTCCTCCTAATTGAAGAGATTTCTTAAAATGTTTTGATAAGGACAGATATCGGGACCTCTGAATCTCCCTTAGCCAGTTTATCTATAATCTAATTTCCCCAAGTATTGACGTGCGATGGAATCCATTGCAGATGTACAGTCTGAAAAAGGAAAATTTACTTAAATATGTTTAGTATGAAAATGCTAGTTCTCTCATCCACATCACTCCAATACTTTCCATGCTGAATTGTGCTCTTCTTGTCCGATGGAATCCAGACCTCGCCTTAACATTTCTCCACAATCATGATCCTGAGATCTTCTTCAATGGCAATAAGTTCACTTCTAAAAACGGAGCAAATGTCTTTATTTCCAACTTTTATCTCTTGATCTCCATCAGGGGTCATGATATTAATGTCGCTTCCTGAGTCGTTACTCTTACTTTTACTTCCATCAGAGTATAGTATAATTGCGTCCTTTGGTATCTTATGAATGATCTCCAGCGCGGGATCTTTCAGATGTTCAGGAATAATTGAGCTCTTGGTTATTAGGGAGAGCAGTTCAGTGTAAAGGAAAAAACGCCAGGTAAGATAGCAGAGGGATAAATATTAGTTTTGAGCAAATGACTCTCCATGTTTTTGTCAATGATATTCAAAGAAGTAGCTAAGCTTAACGGGCTATCTTTCTATAACCTTTTGTTATTTTGCCAATTCTGTATGAGCTTTACAATACGATTTTGGTTAGCCTTACTAAAAAGTTCATTGTAGTATTTAACTAAATGAGTATCTCTTCTCATGCTTAAAAAATAGCCACTTCATACAGTATGATATCGTTCTGCAGCTATTTCTTAAGCCTGTTATAACGTGGGCACTACTCATTTGAATCCTTTCTAATATTTGAAGTTTAAGTAGGGGGGAAATTCATACTCCAAAAGTGAGATGTAGATAATTAGAAGTGTGTCAGCGCAGTCTCCCCAGTCACTCCGAGAGATATATTTTAATAAGTTCATTTTTTTAACTCGAAGTACAAGATTCTGTAGATATTTACTGCACGTAATTTTCGGCTCCAGGATGAATACTGAGTACTTGGGATATTTTTCATGAGTGAGAAGTTGACCAAAACTAATCTGCATAAAATAGTTGAATAGTTTCTTGTTAGTAGTAAAAGAACTAACGGTTGATATCAGATGTTTAAATTTTAATGTTGTTCAGTGAACTTCCATAAGTCTGAGTGGTTTAAATTCAAGAATCCCCACGTACATCCCCCATACCGCAGGGAGTCACCCCCTTCCCAGGATGAGGCTGCCAGCAGGACAGCTGAAGGGGGGGGGGTTGAATCTAGAAAAAAAGTTAATCTTAAGCAGATTGTCTTAAAACCATTAATCTGCAGTCTAAGATTCAGTTGCTTATAGGGAACTAATATGCAAATTTGTATTATTAGGAACATTTTTAGAAAAAATATATTTTTGATTGCTAAGATATTAAATAAAATTCCTCTACTGTAACATGTGTGAGAAGTCTCATTATAGCCAAATGCTCACAATTATTATAAGAAATTTTTCTAATTTTCCATCGTGTAAATTCCAGAATAATTTTAAAAATATAAAATACACACTTTGAAAACTATTCAGTATAATATTTCCTGCCATAAACCTGCCAACTTTTCTAATGGTCAACATGCCTGGCTACGGATAGGGAGGTCCTGAGTTCAAATCCCGATTTGGGTATGGATGTACTTTCTCTCTCTCTATTCTGTCTTTGAACGGGTTCGTCTGGCATATGTGTGTACTGAAGAAGTCGGACTCCACACCAAATACGGTTCAGTTGGAAAAGTAAAACAGCGCACCCCAATTTGCCAGCCTAGCTGGCACACGAGAACAACATTTCCAGCCCTTGACATTTTATCTTGGAGTAATATATATATAGATAGATAGACAGATAGATATATATTTATTTATATATATTTATATATATATATATATATATATATATATATATATATATATATATATATATATATATACATATATATTATAATATAATATAATATAAAACAGTATGATGTATTACATACAGTATAATATTATAAGGCGCAGAAAGAATAATAATCTATGGAATCGTTTGTGAAATATTTAAAGAAACAACATAACGATACTTAATAAAATAATTTTATGTGTTCAAGGAAGCTGCTGTTGCTGAAGATGAATACCAGTCATATTTATTTCATTTAAAGTCTTGACTTTATTAAGCTATTAGAGTGCCTCAAGTCGAATATTATGCTTCATCCTGAATACAGGCTAAAAACTCAGCTGTATCATGCATTGAATCCTGTTTATACAAGGTCATTTTTATCATGCATTGCATCATATTGATACAAAATTCTTCAATCTGTTCCATTAAGAAGAATATCAATGATCATAATGATACCATCAGACGATAGAATCATAATAATTAAAATTTAATAAGTAATGTAATTAAAATGGTTTGAAACTTAAAATTATTGTATATTTCGCATTTATCATTTAAAATTTCACATCAATAACATTCAAAATTTCTTTTTTTACACACAACAACAAATGAAATTAGAAATTATTCATAGAAATTAAATAAAAGAAAACGTAATACAATGATAACAACCACTAAAACACACCAGTTTTAAGGATTTTAATCACTTTTTTAAAATTTTTATCTTGCAGCATGAAATGATTGAAAGAATAAAATATGTTAAATGCAATCCAGGTTATAGATACAAAATTCATATTTAATTACTATGAGATTTTTAATTCATTAAAAGTACTTTGTAGCAATCCAAAACAATGCATTTGAACAGATATCATAAAATATTATTGCATTCAATGCCAAAGTTAAACTTCATGATTACTCCCCCTATTTGATGGTATAATTTATGATTTTGGATTTTTTAGAAGATGTATTTCTCTGACATATTTATAGCATATAATATATTTTACATTTATGTATGCAAAGTTTCCTCTTTATCAAGAAAAGTTTTTAAATCATTCTGTTGAGTTTAATTTTAATCCTAATGCATTTGAAAAAAATATTTTTCAAAGCATCTTGAATTTCACACACACAATAGATCATTTTGATTTCCCTCATAAAACAACCGAATATCAAAGCTATATTTATTACATTACACGAAATGAATATTACTTTTTCTTTAACTATCCTTAATGGCACAATCAAGAAAATTTCAACTGAAAATAGTATAATAGAGTAAAATTAATCAACTATTCTAATCAAAACTATGATGATGGATAATTTCTTAAAACAATGATTCCATATGCATGAATATGATCAGTAAAAAGAAAAGATACAGTGAATTTATTGGACATATTATTCATCGTTCGCCATTTTCCCTCATAAATGTAAAAAAAAAATATAACACTTCAAAGAGCAACCGTAACAACCTGATCCATATCAGCAGAAAACATTACATTTTAAAAGTCTCAAGTAGAGGTTGGAATTTTGTACTAACTCTTTCTCTCTTTTACCGTTTTCGATCAAAACTTCTAAGAGTTTTTCCGCGGATCAATCACTTATAGCAATTCCGCGGAGCGATTTATAGATGATGGATGGTTTGGTTCTTTGGGAAATTTCGATTGAGCGAGAGCAGTTGCAAGAGAAATAGATGCAATCATTACTCCGGGACGTAAAAAATAGAATCACAAATTTTTTTGAGCAAATTTTGGAAACAAATAATGAAATGGGGAATATTTAACTGATGTAAGAATTTGATAAATGTTTTTCTCCGTTCACTTCCATTTTTCTTGGAGTAAAAGAAATGAAGTAATATATTTTTTCTGAAATAAATTTCTTGGCACGCGAGATGATGGTTATTTGTAAGTTTCACGCGGCTTACCAAGTTTGCAAAGATGCTGCGCTGATCAGAAATTAGTAATATTCATCCATATTTCCTAAATTCCCGAATCTTTGTGAGTTAAATTTAAGATCTTTGAGCAATTCATTGTTAATAAAGTAATATACATTGAGTTGCGTAACTAGTTTGCTTATTAAACAATAATATTGTTTATAAAAGATCTTTTTTTATGTATTATATAACATACGTATTATTTAAGTAATTTGCCAAATATTTTAGAAATATATTTCTCTATAGTAATATGCGTCGACATCTTTTTTTGTGTCGTTAAACATCCTATTCCTCATATAACCAGAGCCTGAAAAAAGCAAGGATACATGAGCCCCCAGATCAGAATGGCCCTCAAATTAAATGGAAATTCTACATTACGTTGTCAATCAAATAAAATAATTTGCTAAATCAAACAGAAAGTTTGTTGTTGTGAAGGGAAACGGGCCTTCAATGAAGTTTCCATCCCCGGGCCCAAATAGGCTGAGCCGGGCCCTAAATATAAGGTTTGATATTGGCATAAAATACAGAATTCTTTTCGCTTAAATTACTTTAATACAGTTAAACACCCTCTCAACTCTGTTTCACCGTCTAAATATTTTATAATCCAACCACTCTTTGGCATTTACATAGGGTACTCTTACAGTGACATATATTGGAATTAAACTATAGTTAAGAGTGGATATTTACTTAATGCAACACATATTATATAATTCCATTAAAGTGCAAACAATAATGTACTAGAAAAGATAAGTTTCGTTATAAAAACGTTGCCTCACATTAATTCTTTTTAATGTTAGATGAATAAGATTGCTTGTACAATATCAGAAACATATCCTACTGATAATAAACGTAACGACTTATTTTAAATATTTTTATTAATTAGGACAATATTTCACTAATACCTATTAGGATTTTAATTAAAGAATTATTGTGATTTTATAGACATTTTGTCCGTCGATCTTCATTTTGCTTATCAAGTAAGTTTATCTTATTCGACTCCTCACACATATTAATTATAGGGAAAAAATCATTTAAATGAATTATTTATTTCCTGCCAGATTTTTAAATTTTATTATTCTTTGATTTCACATTTTATGTATTTTTAATTTGGCTGAGTTTAAAAATGTTTAAAATTATGCAAATGAATTACTTTAACTAATAAAGCAATATGCGCATGTGTGTATTTATATGGTTAAAAAGTGAAAAGAAACATTTTATCCATTTCATTTAATATTATTATTTCTAATTTTGGAAAATTAACGTTTATAAACACGACGTTTTAAATAATTTAATTGATTGATTTGAATTCTACAAAGAGAATGTTATCAATATATAAATACAATTTTTAATGGTACGTATTCTAACATATTTACACAAAGCTTTAACACAAAGCTTTAAGTTCTAATTTTAAATTTAAACGTTAATCATTGTTAAATTTAAAATTATTGGTACAGTGAATTATTTATAAATTTTATTCAACAATGTTTGGTTAAAACTTCCATCTCTAAATACAGGCATTTCATTTCTTTTTTAGTACTGATATATGTCTAATAGTCTATTAAAAAGTCTATAAAAGTTTTATTTAGTAAGAACATTTTATCTGATATATAATTTTTAAAACATATATGGCTGCTATGCAAACAATTTCAATTTAATTATTTTAAAGTCTTCCCTTTCTATATATGTAGAATATAAATATACTATTTTATTAATTCACTTAAATAATATTTATTCATAAATACACTGACATAATTTATATTAAAAAACCTTTCTGATTTTCGGAAATCATTCATATTCCACATCGGGTCTTACTTAAAACACATGCGAACAGAAAATAAAAATTCCTTTTAAATGAATAAAATTCTAAATTATAAACGATCTTATAAAAGGCAGCTGATTAGAAACTATTTAATTAGAAATAAAATTATTAAGTGCATATCATGTCATTTTATCTATTATTTTATTTTATGAAATATCAAATACATAATTTTCTTGATTGTTTAAAATGGTACTCAGTTTAACAAATGTAATGTACAATGTAAATAAGATAAAAGAAAATACTAAATTCAACTCTACGCAACTTAAGCGAATCCTAATGATTAAATATAATTCAAATGCGTGCATGATTTGTTGGAAAAAAAATGCATTCGAACACAAATAAAGAAATTGAAATATTTTACATTAATTGCAAAAAATGTTTATTGTTTGTACTATATCCATATTATTTAATATAATACTGCTTAAAAACACTTCGATCCTTTATGGTTCAACTTTTTTCTGCGTGGAAGGAAGGGTTAGACGGGAATATTTTTGACACTATTTGTCAGAATCTCTTCATCGCAAGTTTTCTAAGGTGGATTTCTAAAAAATATGCTGAATTTTCACCTAAGGTGCTGACGAAAGCAAAAATGCTAAAGCAGTCTTTTGTAAATTTATACCTTTTTTATTAAGGATATTTTTCTAACATTAAAATCTGTTCGAGGGCTTTCAGTAAGCATGTACTGATAAATAAAAGTCATGTATAAAGTTTTTTTTTTTATAAAAATCGATATATTTTAAATATTTATTCCGAAAAAATGTGTAAACTAATTAACAATATTATCTATTTGTTCTAAAACTGGAACTGTTCGGATAACCTGACAGAATTAAATCATAACAATATTTACATGAAAACATATTTTTAATCATCAGAAATCATAATCAATCAGCCAAGGCTATTACTTTTTGTTCTGCAAAGTTGCGTGGATTGAATAAAAATAGAATCAAGAAATATTACACACATTAAATAAATCTAAGAGAAATAGGACATTGGCGAGATTAGACATTGGTCTCGCGACATAGGACATTGGCGAGATTTCGCGCTCCGCAAGGTGAGACCGTAATACTCAGTTTAGCCATCAATCGAGCTTTGAGATGCAGGCTATGAATTTGCGAGATATATTTCGTTTGAGTGATAAAGGTGAGAAAAAAGTTATTATGTGATGTATGAAAAAAGTTATTATGTGGTAATTTCCAAAAATTATTTATGTTGTAAATGTGGTGTGGAAATGAAACTTGCTAATAGAATGGATAGAAAAATGAAGGTAAGATTTAATTCCAATTATTTTCTGCGTTATATTTTTTAATTTATTTCAGATCTGTTTGCTTAATTTGTAAAATTTTTAATTTTAAAGAATTATTTGAAACTAAACTACAATTTTTAGTGTAATATTGATTTGTATCATTCTATTTAAAATCACTGGATTTATCAAAAATGTTTTACCAAGTATATAAATATTAATTTTGAATTTAATTTATAGTGTAAAAAGTATTTTTCGTGAAATCATAAATTTACTTTTATGAAATATTGATGTGTATCATTCTATTTAAAAGACGATTACTATTCTAATTTAATGTTACGTTTAGCAATTTTAAATGAACGCTTATAATGATTGTTATTTATGTTTTCTTATTTTAGTAATTTTAAATCAGGAGATTCTCCCGCCGTTTGTGTTACTATTCTTATTTCATCGTTTAAGACGGTTGAAACTCCCACCGTTTTCCACGCCAATTCCATTGCACGCTTATTGGGTTGCCAATCAATTTCCAAAACGTCTGTCTCAGGCGCTTGGCAACAACTTTTTTCGCCAAGTTCGCCAAGGTGAGACCGTAATACTCAGTTTTACCCGATTGATTTTGAAGAATAGAAGCAGCAAGCAAGTAATAACGCGACGAGTAGCTAATACAATGCCTTGCTAAATTAAAATGGCAAAATTTTCAAATTCACGTGAATGAGCAAATTTTTCCCATGTTTGTAGTTGACAATTGATGGACGACCTTTGATGACCTGACAATTCATGATCTTTATCACTCAAACGAAATATATCTAGCAAATTCATAGCCTGCATCTCAAAGCGCGATTGGCGGATGGAATCCACCGAGACATTACGGGGAGACACCATGAAAATCCTCGAATACATACACAGAGAAACAAATTTGGCGACTAATCACTTTTGGTGATTTTTTACAAATAAATTTGGAGACTTTTCACGCCTCGTGACATAGGACATTGGCGAGATTTCGCACTCTGCAAGGTGAGACCACAATACTCAGTTTAGCCGAATTAAATCTGACTGAATTAAATCATAACAATATTTACATAAAAACATATTTTTAATCATCATAAATTATAATCAATCAGCCAAGGCTATTACTTTTTGTTCTGCAAAGTTGCGTGGAGTGAATAAAAATAGAATCAAGAAATATTATAAATAAATCTAAGAGAAATAATTACAAATAGAATTCTCGATATACATCATTTGAATGGATTCATTTTAAGCCTGCTTTTCTGTTTTTTCCAAATAAAGAAATTCATTTGTAAGTAATAGTTGTAAAATAGAAACATAAATAAAAATAATACATTAACCCCATCTTTTGATTTTCAAAATGTTAATTTCAGTTATCGTTCAAGATAATTGATACAGAATTATTTTTGCTTTCGTCACATGTTTCATTTCTTCGTTGCCAACCGGATATTTCTACCATTGTTCTGAAATATTATTTCATAAACAAGTTTTTTCTACCACCCTTTATGGGTACATATAATTCATGTATTGACAACTATCTGCAGTATGCGGGCATGAGTATACACTGAATCACAGATCTTCAGAAAAGAATGGTGAGTGACAATATAAAGAAAAGAGGTGTGTGTGTGTTTATATATATACATATATATATATATATATATATATACATATATATATATATATATATATATATGTATATATATATATATATATATATATATATATATATATATATATATATATATATATATATATATATATATATATATATATATATATATATATATATATATATATATATATATATATATATATAACTAAGAAAAGATGAAATATTTTACTTTACTTGAACATTTTTCTTCAAATAAAAATTTTTCAAAATTAATTTTATTCTCAAAACTTACTATAAAATTTTTAATTATTTCACAAAAGTCTACGAGTGAATTTTACTTCAAAATTTAATTATAGAAAAATTATGTTTTAAGAGAAATATATTGTCATATTGAAAAGATGTACAAAACTTTTTCATAAGGGAGAAAATTTATATTTTGATATGTTATATAAAGAATCTCTGTTTCCAAAAATATCAAAAAGTTCCTTTTTGATGCTATATAACATATTGACAAGAAAAAAATTTCTCCTGACTGTGTTGGATTTGGAAATATCTTCAGTATGATTACTTTCCATAAAGAAAATTCTATTCCTTAGGTAACACATGCGTCCCCATAATTTTGTCAAACTTCAAAAGGTGTAAGAGAACCGATCTCTCAAAGGAGATAAAAAATTCATCCCATCGATTCTCGAAATTTTTCCATCCTATTCTTCAGAATGACATTTTAAAATATTATAAAATATATATTATGCCTTACGAAAATATATTTCCATTTGAACATATATTTTAATTGAAATAATAACCTTTTTCTTTTCATAATTATATGGCTGCATCGAAAAAAATGACGTTTATGTTGTTCCAAGTGTTATTTTTTAACAGTAAACAACAATTATTTTATCGCCCCAACTTTTCGATAGACTATATTAAAGGGATATATATATTTTTGGTGGTGGCAGCAGTACTTCCTACTCAATAACGTTTACTTTAATCAGCCAACTTCCGGCGCGAGTACGGTCAAGAGAGAATAATCACAACGTTCTCGGCTGTTGACTCTCTCCACAATTTGTTTGCGCTAAATCGAAGCTAATCCCTTTTCCTCGAAGATTTTCTTCAGGAGTAGAACAATTTATCTCTCCTTGGAAGGAGTCTGGGGCTGAAATGAAAACAGCCCTGCGAAAAAAATATATAAAGCAAAAAGATTCTAAAAGCCAACGCAGTGGCAACAGCAGCTGTGCAAACAACGATTCCTTATGTTGCCTGCCACGAAATAAGGGTTTGACGGAGAGAGTGTTTGGGGCCCATGAAAATTACACCTCGAAAAGGGGTGTTTTATCCCGTGTAAACACAAAAACATCACCACTTCACTGGGATTGCCTGCGAATACCTGGCAATATCTCCCGGAATTAATCCGGTGAGAGATCGCCTACACGTAGGGACCCGCTCCCTAAGCAAATTAGGATGGGGAAGATTAATAGGGGATATTTGACTTTTTCTATTACGTACAAAGTGAGTATTTTAAATTGGATGGGCTGTTTTATAGGGATTTTTTTCAACCGGGAATTCCCTACCCTTTTACTGAAAATTGTTGTAAATTTATATTCAGTTAATATTACCCTTGAATATAATTTCAAACAATACCTATTCTATTCAGCAATTTAATCATTGATTTCATACACATAAAAATAATATATATATTTCTTAAAAATTAGACGATATGTAATGTATTCTTATGTTTCTATAGAAAAGTGTAAAAATTGATGCATAACTTTTATCAAAAGTACATCAGTTTGCCTGATGCATGTAATACTAATGTAAAACATACAAAATAATACATTTTCTTTAAAACCGCACTAGAAATATACCACAGAATGTTTAGGGTGACGATCTGGGAAGAAGCATTCAACCCACATCATTTCAAAATGATGTAAGTCCATTGTAAAAGGGACCATTTTACTGTAAAAAGGAAATTTTTACTGTAAAAAAGTGCATGTATATATTACTCTAAAAAAATATTGATTTTTTTTCGCTTCAGTGCTACACAAGAATTATGAGTTTTATAAGATCATCAGGAATTTTTAAATCGATCCTAAGAAAATGACTGAAGAAACTTTTTATTTCGATTTGTGTCAGAATCAAATTAATGTCAGTTCTAACGATTTCGATTCTTATCTATTTTTCAACTGCATTATTAAATGTCCATTCCTTCACCTAAACTGGAAATTAAAAGCCTTACAATAAGAAACGTTTTTAGAATCCACCCATAAAATTATTTACTAGCTATATTTATATAATATGAAAGATATAACTAAATATTAGTTTGGGGAATAAGTTCGTAGCGTTTTTACCAAAAACTTATATTTAAACATAAAACAATAATTATATCAATAAGTTAATCAATTATATATTCACCGTTGCTATTTACAACCTCTTCCCACCTTTCGACCAAATTGTTGATTCCGTTCCACCAAAAATCGCCTGGTGTGATGTCAAAGAAGTTGTTGAACCAGTTTTTAATTACATCTTTGTTATCGAAGGTAATACCCTTCCTGTGGTTTGACAAGGAGTGGAAAAGATGGTAATCGGTCGGTGCAAGGTCCGAAAAATACGGCGGATGCTGAAAAATTTCCCATTCAAGCTCTTTGAGTGCGGCTTTGACGACTTGTGCAACATGGGGCCTGGCGTTGTCGTAAAGGAGTATGGTTTTACCATGTAGATCAGGTCTTTTCAGTAGAATAGCCTCATTCATGCGGCGTAGCTGGGCAATCTAGAGCTCCTTGTTGATTGTGCATTCTTTTCGAACATTTCCCAGTGCACCAAGATGTCCTTAAAAACTGGCTGAACAACTTCTTTGACACCAGACCATACGAGTTTTAGCTGAAAAGACATCATCAAATTGGACGTGAGGTCGGAAGAGGTTGTAAACAGCAATGGCGAATATATAATTGATGAACTTATTCATATAATTATTGTTTTTTGTTTAAATAAAAGTCTTTGGTAAAAACGCTACGCAAACTTATTCCTGAACTCTATATATATATATATATATATATATATATATATATATATATATATATATATATATATATATATATATATATATATATATATATATATAATAAAAATGAGAACAGTAATATAAAATTAATTAAATCAGTAGGAAGGGTAGGTTGTAATCAATAGGAAGGAAAAATAAGTTGTTTCTTACAGAAACACACATCGTTAATTGATTTTTGCGTTTCTACAGTATCCTATTAAAACATTACGTTAAATTGGGCAATAATCTAATAAATAACATGAAAAGTCTGTAAAATTAACTCGGCTTCAAACGTAGTCTGATTGATACCTTCGATGGTATCTGAATCCAAATAAAGCTGATAACTCATATTCTTATCGGGAAAAACTACGTACCGATGTCGTGTTTAGTTAGGAGCAGGGTATTTTACTGATGTCCACATCCTTGTACCGATATAGAGACAGCATAATATCCATTTTCTTTAAAATGTATAACTTGATTAGAAATATTCAATTGCTAACAATCTTTGATATTTATATTATAATATAAGTGTGGATTGTCAACAAAATAATTTATATTTGCGTTTTGTTATATCGATAACTTTAAATATTTTTGTTTCAAAAATTAAACATTAAAATTGTAAAATTTTTACATACATATTCTAATTTATTGAGCAAATTATATGTAAGAGAAATAAAAGAGGTGAAAAAAATAAAACCTGCCTGATCAGCATTGATTTTTCTTTGATACACCTGATTTATTCTGATGTTGTAGATTTGTTTTGTGATTTTAATAAATTTTTCAAAATTCTTTCCTAGCAATTGTTTTCATGCAAATTTCTAATCGATGCTTAAATCAGTATCAAAAGTTAACAGCTCTTCTGCGAAACGAAAGAACTACACTACTGGCCATTAAAATTGCTACTCCAAGAAGAAATGCAGATAACAAAATGATATCTCTTGTCTATGACGCAGCGTCAAAGGAAGCCGCAGCCATGGTCTCCGAGCTGAGAGTCCATGATGCTGCAAACTTCATCGAACTGTTTGTGCAGACACTTGCTGTCTTCCAAACGACCCCGTTTCTTGACTCACGGCTCGTGACGTGGTTGCACGATCCATTACGGCCATGCGGATAATATGCCTGTCTTCTCGGCTGCTAGTGATAGGTGGCCGTTGAGATGCCACATGGCGTTCCGTATTACCGTCCTGAACCCATCGATTCCATATTCTGCTAACAGTCATTGGATCTCGACCGACGCGAGCAGCAATACTGCGATAAGATAAACCGCAATCCCGGTACGCTACAATTCGACCTTTATCTAAGTCAGAAACGTGCTGGTACGTATTTCTCCTTCTTACACGAGGCATCACAACAACTTTTCAACAGGCAACAACGTTCAAATGTAATTTGTGTATGAGGAACCGGCTGAGCAATTTCCTCATTTAAACACAATATAGGTGTCGCTACTGGCACCTGCTTTGTCTGAATACGCTGAAAAGCTAATCATTTGCATATCACAGCACCTTCATTCTTTCGTATAAATTTCACGTCTGTACCATGTCGCCTTCTTAGTGTAGCAATTTTAATGGCCAGTACTGTAATTATTCTTTTTCTTCCCTTATTATTGTATTTGTGTATTTTTATCGCTTTATTTATTTTTCAGAATAAGCGGAAATGAAGCAATTGAAGCTCAAGGAAAATATATTTTTATTTCCGATACATCTCAAAATAAGTTTGGGAGTGTGGAGTTTTATTCGTTTTGTATTCTTATATGTCTTCTTCGCGAAGAATGGAATGGTGGGAGGGGGGCTGCAGTGGAATCCTGCTCTACCCCCCTAAGCGAAGTAAAGAGGGAAAAGGCAAAAAGCAACAGAATTCTAAGCACGTTCTTGGCATAAATGATCTTCTATTTATATTTCCGGCCTAGACATTCAACGAAAAAAGGGATTTGGAGGAGGAACTGTGGAGAGTGTATCTGAGAAGAAGAAATACATTTTCGTACATGAATATGTTATCATAAGGTAAACGATTCGATAAAAATGATGAAATAGTTTTTCAAACATATGTCACTGACAGAGAGGTGAAAAGATTATAATGCGAAATGCCGTCCTTTTCTTCCCTCCCCCTAGGTCCGTTTTTATGGGAAAGCAACTGGAATTCTAAATGATTTTCGATAAAATGAAATTCGAAATCTGGAAGTGACAAACATAAAAGAGAATGTTTTTCCGACTGCTGCCATCTCTACTCCCTTAATTCACGGTTTCGTGCCTGATATTTGAAATATATTTCGCGAAAGTTATCGTTTGGAAAGTTAACTTTATGATTGGATTTGAGGTACTATCATTGGTAAAATGTGTCTAAGCATTCTTATTCTTTTTAAAAGGAGTGTTACCTAAAATTCTCAGATTTTATATTTATAACATGTTACCATCTGAACAATTAAGCAGTTCTATACTGTTTGCTTAGAAAATAATTACATAAAGTAATATAAAATTTCTATATATGAGCATTTTAAAATGTTTTACAACTATTTAAAATTCAGGGAGAATATAATAATTTATTTATTACTATAATTTAAATGAAATACTTTGAGAAAATAAATAAAACATGGCGGTTTTCTTAAAAGTGACATGTGATTTAAACCATTTAGTATATTATCATGCATAGTAAGTACTTAAAAGCTTCAAACTTTTTTAAATACTTATACATTAAATAAAACTTCCAGGTTTGAATTACAAATTTTATGGATGTATAATTTCATTTCTTTGTAATTTCACCCGACAATTTCTAAAAAATTCCGTATTTAAATTTTTAACCTTTTAAAGTATCATCCTTAAGAAATTTGGAAAATAATGTTGCATTGTTCTTTAATGTATACATTTTAATATCTTTTTTTTTTTTTTTTGAATTAGTCTTTTATTTTGAATCAGGATAACACAAGCACTCAATATTGAGATGCTGAGGAGAAATACATTTTTAAATGTGCAATGCAAAGAATACATTTAAAGAACAAGTTTAGGAATTAAATGAAGATGCATTTTAACGATCAGCTTTTCTTTCTTGACTTGCGATTCAAACTCAGGATTTTTCATACATTCACGTAATATAAATTCTTTATTTTCTCCTTAAAAGTTTAGATCCATCTCTTGTTAGGCCATGAGTATTAATCATTGCAGCATTTTCGAAGTGCACTGAAGTACTAGTACTAATGCAGTACAATAACTTTGTGTTAATGTAATACTAGTGTATTAATTAGATGCAAAAATTAACCACATAAACCAGATAATCTAAAGAATAATTTAAACGAATATTACTTTTATTATACATCATATATATCTAAACGTGATAGAATAAGAGAAAATTTACTAATTTACTTTAATCAGTAATTATGAGTTATTTTTCATATAGTTAATAAAAACAACTTTTAGGAATCGTAAGATATTTAATTATAAAAATCGAATGACTCGGAACATTAATACTAAGAGCTAATTATTTTGGAAATCATTGAGAAACAATAATGTGGAATATGTAATTTGAAATATCCATAGCTTTTTAAAAGATTTAATTCCCCATAAATTTTAGATGTTCAAATTCACAGAGCAAAAACTGCGCAAACGCAAGTGGGAAAAATGCACGATCCACTAATTGAGCCAGACGTCATTGATATTTAGTATCAATGAGCGAAAGAAATCATCATGATTGCGTTTTTAAATTTTCTCTTTGTAAATCTTAAAAGTTTTTTACTTTAGCATTTTAAGTTAGAAACGTATCCTTTATTAGTATGCTTAATATAATAGCAAACTTTCAGAAAAGGAAAAAAAATATGAGATGTTATAAATAGATTTTTAATTAAGTTCAAGTAACATTAAGAGGAAAAATTTAATTCGCATCTGAAATACATCTTCAAAAAATTCCTTTCCTTTAAAATATTTTATAAAGTGAAATTTTTTTCAAACATGCAATCATCTATTATGACTGGAAATAAAAAAGTTAAACTCAACATAAAAAATAAAATAAATAAAAATACATATTGATAAAATATTAAATAAAATTTAAAAAAAAACTAGTGTAATATACATCATATTCTAACTTAAATAACATTAATTAATTCACGCGTTTAACAACAAATATTGGGTAATAATTTTAAATACTTATAAAATACTTATACAGTTACATATATATATATATATATATATATATATATATATATATATATATATATATATATATATATATATATATATATATATATATATATATATATATATATATATATATATATATATATATATATATATATATGTATGTATGTATGTATGTATGTATGTATGTATATATATATAATATTGATAAGACTTTACATAAATTTTTACATGAGAATAAGTAAAAATGAGAAATCAAAAGCATAGAAATGGGAAGGATAAACGCTTACTATTAAAACATTATTTCATTTAAATAATTATGCATGAGATATTTTCATAAAAATGATGACAATTAAAACATGACCTCATATATCAATAAATTTGTGCACTTATAAAAAGTAAAGTAAAATTAAATTAATATAAAAAATCCCTTTCTTCTTTAAGATAAATAATTATTTTACTGTTAAGAAAAATGTGTATCCGATTATATCACATTCATAATATTTTTACATATTTATAGATAAACATCCGTTAATACGAGCTAAATAAAGGTGGTTAAATTTGTACATGCGATTAATAATGATCCTAACTTTGCTCAGTAGAATAGTTATGAAATGACAAATTTTTCTGAATATATGCCTGCTTGACGTAAAAAAGATTCATTTTTGGAGATAAATACTTTTTTCATTGAAGAAAAATATATTATACAATTACTTCATATTCAATATATTTATGAGTTGATAAAATATCCATTTCTTCTAAATCATCCTTCTTAAATTTGCTTAACAAGAATTTTGCATTATCATTACATATCGAAATTTTATCAAGAATCATGGTGTGCATTTGTATAACAGTTCATTTTCAAAACATTGTTCTTCAATTATTTTAATTAACTAAAAAGTGTCAATTAGTTCTAAAAAATTCTGAAATACTTAATTAATGCTAAGTTAACATATACATAAATTCAGTTGTAATAGCTTATAAGAGATGTCTTAATGAATTATGAGTAATTCAAAGCTCCGGCGGAATTACGTCATTATGTTTTGAGAGGAGCGTTTTCAGCATTCTCTCCAATGGTATTCTCCACCCACGATGTCGTCAAGAAACCTTATTGTTTTAAAATGCACAAGTCGAGCTGTTAGAGGCGTCCACTCTGCTTTCCCCATAATCATCATTAAGTATTCTAAGAAAGTCCTTTTTTCTCCTTTTCACCACACCAGGGATTTGAAAAGTAATTAAGAAACACTACAAATTAAAGCCTTTCTCGGCATTTAAAATGCTTGCTCATTTCCTTAAGAATTTTGGACCAATAAGAACGTGAAATATATCCCTAGATTTAACTCTTTTCTCTTTTAACATTTAAATTTAATCCGTTAGAGACTGGGACGTGGTCGAAATTTTGAAAGCAAGCTTAAAAATGCCAAAGTGAAGTTTGGTTCTTCTCATTTAGGAATTTTCCCAGGAAAAGGAAGAGTGGTGAGACTTGTGTTAACAACTCATATGTGTGCTGCCATCCTTTCAAATTTCATGATTTTAGGTTTAAAGAGATTTTGCTAATTTTGTCTTTCACCCAGTTTACAATAAACATCCAATACTGAACTAATGATAAAAGGTATTATATGTTTTGTAGATAACCTCTGTTTTTCTCTACAAGAAACATAAAATAATATCTTTAATTTTAATTCGAACATAAAGAAAAAATATTCTTTTACGTCTGGAAACATGGGTCATGAGTAATCTTCTTTAAAATTCTTATAAAACATCTGAAAGTTAAAAATTTATTAGTTATATATCTTATAATTATTAACTATAGTAATTGCACATTTTAAAAACTAATTTAAACGAGAATTTATTTATTATTGGGCTGATAATTCAAATTTTTTTCTTTTATAGTTATATTAAATTATTCATAAATCTTAATTAGTTTTGTAAAAGAATTAATCAAACCAGAAAATAAACCATTAAATATTTAAGAATAAAGAGCTGAAATTAAAGGCTACTGGAAATTGTTGGCTAGAAAGATCCTATTTGCTTTCAACTATTGATTTTACACAAATTTTAATTGCTTTTGTGTCATTAATTTACCTTGTGAGTCAATGCTTTTCAGTGAATAATAGTTAGCATTTGTCGATGGAGTCATGTTAGTGCTTCTCAATGATATAATAACATATAAGCACACACACACACACATATAATATATATATATATATATATATATATATATATATATATATATATATATATATATATATATATATATATATATATATATATATATATATATATATATATATATATATAATCACTTATTTAAATTTTATTGACACTGATTTTATTAAACACTGAGTACAGACTTTTTATTTATATAAACTATTTATTCATCATATTTTCAGCATTCCCCATATTTCCTTTTTTATTAATTTGCTGACATTTAGATATTTTAATTTTGAAATTCTGAAAAATGTGAGGTTATATAAATGATCTTTATAACTTTAGTTCATATTTAATCCAAAAAATATACAAAAATGTAACCAAATTAAGTATGAAATACGCAAAATTTTGTCGTTATTTTTTGTGATAAATTTTGTGTTATATTCACAAGAATTTTTTTTGTTGATACAAATAATACTCAACACAGAATAAAATAAAATGTTATAAATAAATATGGCTTTTTAATTTAACATAAATTATATATGAATGCACTAGAATAAAAATTTAAAAAAAAGTTAAATTATTGGATATTTTATATTATAATAGAACTGTAATCAATGCTTTTTAAAACCATTTAAGAAACTATAAACTCTTAATTGTGTACGCACGTTTTAAAATCAATTATAATTTTTTAAGAAAAATTTAAAGTAATTTAATAATTAAGAGTGAAACAAAGCACAATGTACAGACACTTAAAAGGGTTTTCTTCAGTTATATTTTACTTTCAGTTCCTGTGAATTTGTGTTGCATATTTCCCATTTATTCATAATTATTTATTTACATAGTGAGCAATATTAAAATAAATTAAAAATCTAGGAAATTTTCGATTAATTAAAATGAATTTAAAGCTTATTGTCATGTGAAATTTAATGGCTCTTACATATAACAATAAAATTCTGTGAAGACGCGTTTTCGAAAAATATCATCGATAATATACTGATTTCGGGATTTTGAATGGCTTCAAAGAATTAATCATTTAATCATATCTGTTCAATTTCAATTAAATGATTTTGTGAAATTATATATAGGAACTTCATGCACATTTTATTTACAAAAGTGGACCTACAAAGAAGCACATCTATTCATGTATGTGCTTTTGATGTACAACGATAACCTGATTATTTACTATTAAACTTTATTTGAAAAGTTTAAATATTCTTGTTGTGAATTAATGAACATATATATATATATATATATATATATATATATATATATATATATATATATATGCAGTAAGAATCCCACTATCTGATTTAATTCTGATAGTACATCATTTGAATAATCAAAAATTCGATGAATTGGAATTTTTTGAAAAAAAGATCCATTAGAATTAATTATTGCTTGTTGAAAATGGGGAGAAAAAAATACATATTCTTTTAAAGAAAAATGGCTTTAATCAATAAAATAAAATGGCAACACTTTTATATGTAAAGGTATACTTACAAATGCTGTATAACAATACAGTATTATATATGTACAGTGCTGTCAATGAAAGTCATTGCTAGCTAAACATCGCGGTCAGAGTAAGTTGTTTCTCTTCCTTCATCCGTTTTCGGACAGCCAAGTCGCGCATCCACGTTACAGTTAAAATTTGCATGTGTTCACACTCAGGTTGACACTACGTCCACTTCAAAACAGTTTCATAGCCTCAAGCTGTTAGTCCCGTGTTTACTTCAACTTATAAATTAAGATCATTTTCTTTTTGGACACTTTTGGACAATTGGCCATCATTTGCAGTTTGAAATAAAGGTTTGATTCATAATCCATTCACCTATGTTTTCAGTATCAATTTCTGAACAACCAGGAATTTTAAACAGAATGTTTCTGAATTCCTCATATGACAAGTCATTGTCAACTTTTCCCTTTGTTATGTTTATTTTTTTTCCAGCTTATTTTATTTTTGAAATTCTGAAAGAGATTTGGATCAATGAAATTCTACTGTGTGTGCATGTGCGTATGTGTGTGCATGTGCGTATGTGTGTGCATGTGCGTATGTGTGTGCATGTGCGTATGTGTGTGCATGTGCGTATGTGTGTGTGTGCATATGTGTGTGCATGTGCGTATGTGTGTTGTGCATATGTGTGTGCATGTATGTGTGTGTGCATGTGCGTATGTGTGTGCATGTGCGTATGTGTGTGCATGTGCGTATGTGTGTGCATGTGCGTATGTGTGTGCATGTGCGTATGTGTGTGCATGTGCGTATGTGTGTGCATGTGCGTATGTGTGTGCATGTGCGTATGTGTGTGCATGTGCGTATGTGTGTATGCATATGTGTGTGTGTCTAAATATGTGTCTATGTGTATGTGTCTGTTTGTATATATATTGAATATAATGAAATAACCAATACGGGCACCACTAATTGCAGCGAATTAATCTAATATATGACTATAAGTTCTCTATATAAAGCGGTGGCTTATATAAAGTAATAGAGGCGAAGACATATTTCTCCAACAAACTTCGCTCTTATAATAAATATATGTTTCATCAAGCAATTTGCGTTTTACGATATTTTAAAGAATTAAACATTTTTATTATTTATGTATAGCAAACATTGTTAATAATTATGTATGTTACAATATGGTTTTCATTGTGTCGAATTTTTTCTTAGATTTTGTTTCTTTACTAAATAAAAAAACAATTTTACTATTATGTTTTATAAACTATAGAAGATTACATTTTTTTAAATTTTCCATAAATTATAAAAAACAGCTATAAGTTATATTAAATACTTTATAGGTAGATTTACATTGGGATTTCATTTCCATTCAAACAATTCTGATATTCTGATAGTGTTATTCTCAAAAAAAAAAAAAAAAAGAAGAAGAAAAAAAAGAAAAAAAAGGAAAAAATCTTTCAAAATATATAAAAATTATTAATCCCTTTTATCGCGAAAGCTATTTTTCTTTTATATTAATAAATAAAATTAATATTTATGGCCAAATAAATGTATTGACAAAAAATTCTAAATATACAAACATCAGCGTATAGCATTCTCAAACGAATGATAATAACATTGACATAAGGAAGAATAACAATACAAGGGAAAAACTATCGGCCTTTTATTCGCACAAAGAATGCAAAGAAACAGCTGAGACGATTCCTAAACGAATTGTGGCAGCGGTGAAAGGTAAATATCTAGTAACAGTCTTATAGATAGGGAGAAATTACATTTATTATTTACAGTGGTCCATAAATCAGTCTATTAGTATAAATATTGATCTTAGAAAGAGTTTATACGTGTAAAAAACCACTTGCGTACGTCAAGATATATTTTAATTTTAGCAATATTTCAAAATATATGTCTTCTCTTATAACCATATATATTTCTCAATTAATGAAATAATTATAATTGTATTCAGTGATAATTCTTGTTTTCAAATATTTCAGAAATTTTACGTTCAGGAATTAACGCATGAGATGAAAGTTTGATTTGTTTGAAACTCTGTCTCAGGCGGGCTGTTTGTTCTACGTTGTTGCATTATATCATGCAAGACACTATTATAAACAGTTAAAATACTTCATCATGAGTAACGTCATGTTGATTCACATAACATAAATATTAGAATACTAAGTAAATAAATACAAATACTGTTAAGCAATATAATACAAAGGAATTTCATGTGATGATAAGATGTAATATTGTGTTTGCGTATCCTATTGAATTCGTGAAATAGAGAGAATTTTCAGTGTCTCAAAAACGCACGAAGAGTTAAACTCTTCGTGCGTTTTATAAGCTGTGTAATTCAAATAATTTATATTTGCCACATTGTTCCGAATTTAATTTCTGGGTTCATCAAACATTTGCATTTATTTTTACCTTTAGTTGCTTAACCATTTACTTATTACATGTTTAATTATATGAAAAAGTTCATATATTTGTGAAAAGTTCGTAGAATACAATGGACTGGAATGGTCCATGAATACAAGCGAAACCCCTTCAAGCAACAGATATATTTTAGTAATTCCATGACCGGTGTACTGAACACTCTAAAATGATATTCTACAGTAGAATGTACATTAAGTAGAAATTACCAAATGTAGTTTAAGATTTTACAATTGATTTGGAGGCAACAATTGTACAAAATAGTTTGCTCAGTATGAATTGCCATCCCATGGATTTTCACTGAGCTTCTAATGTAGAGAAATTCTTCGAAGAAAGAGTTCTTATTAAACAATATTGACTTTATTTCATTTATAAATCCTTGCATCACACATTCATAATATTGTTTGTTTCATTCAAATATCTATCACCATATACAGAGGGTGATCGGTTAGCGAACATTTCAGAATGCAAGCAAATCGAACTACGAACACTTTCACGAAATGTTTTTGTGTTCAAACAAAGAGCACATATTTGGATAGCGAATTAAAATGAACTTTAACGAATATATCTCGTCTCTCGGAGCATAATGTGCAGGGTTGTCAAACACAAAAAACCAAAAATACTTTTTCATCTCTCTTGAATTATGTTATTCACCTATAAAATTCTATACCTTTAAAATACCTTATTATTACTTTTAAAATTCTATACTAGAAAAAAAGATTTTTTCCCAAATAAAATATTTAGAGCCTAAATAGACGAACAGTCTCAGTTTTGATTTCACTCAAAACCGAAGAAATTGCACAGATTTTTTTTTAATTTCATTTTTAAGGTTTCCAAAACGAATGAATCGATTTCACAAAATAATCTGTGGTGAATCAAATAGGTTCAGAACAATTCAAATAGCAAACATAGTCTTATAACAGATTATGTTTGCTAGCCGATCACCCACTGTATAGAAAAAAATAAATTACTTATAAAAGTCATTTCATTTATGTGTAAAAACCTACTGCTCACAATATTATGTATCAGACTGAATCTCACAGAATTATCATTGGAAAAAATCTTAAATATAGTGTATTAGTTTCTTTCATTTGTACTTCTAATCATCACAATGACAGTATTTTATATTTTCATTAATTTAATGTTTTAAAGTATTTTTATTTAAATTAGATCCAATATCTCCAATAAATTAACGTCAATTTTATAAAGTGCTGCAATTTGAGAAATTTATTTTTAAAATAAATACACTAGAAATAAGGAACAAATTTTTCAATGACAATACTTTTCCTTTAGCTCTGATACCATTAAAATAAAATCTTGAGCTTTTATCATCAAATGTTTCCTCCCAAACAAACATAAAACTGTTTGTAAGAAAACTGTATTCTTTTGTATAAACTTATTTCCTCTTTCTGACATTATTTAAACTGATTTCTAAAAACATAACGATGTCTCGTCTAGTTTCCTAAAACTCTTACCTTCATCGGGTAAAAATGAATACCACAAACACATTAAAAATGAAATATTTTCCACTTTCATTGATATTATAAAAATGTCTAGCTTTCGAAATTGGATTCCAACTTTGCAATCGAAGGGGGGCTCTATGTCAAGAAAATTTTCAGAGCGTTTCATATAAAAAGCAGAACACAAAATCAATATATTTTTAGAAAAAGCAGAATCATAATCGATGTTTAAAACTTTTCGTGACTATGAGTATCGATTTTTCCAAAAGTTGAATGAAAGCTGTTTGAGACATTCTCACTTGTAATAATTTATTTACGGATTATTGATCTCATAATTTAAAAATTTGAATGAACATGATCTACAATGAAGGAAAAAATTGACTTTTAGTGAACATTTGTTCAGAGAAATATTTACATTAAGGAATTTAATCATCTCTAAACTCATAAATTTGAAAATTGTTTGAGAAAGTTCATCAAATAAAAAACAATTTTTGTGTATTAAAAGTGATAGTTATTTATAAGCTATTATAAAATTAAATCAATTTATCTTGTTAAGAGATCTCTTTTTACAGAAATTTAATGAAAAATCGCTGTTTGATTTCGAAAAAAGCTCATTATATGTGATCTATCATAAAGTTTCTATTTCCTTATTTTTTTCTGTAAAAGAAAAATGATGTTTTTATTTTACAGGTTATGACTCATTGTCAAGCTATATGAGATAAATCAATATTCTATTTATAAAACACATTATAAAATTTTTATTTAAATTTAACGTGTGTGTATTTGTGCGCGTGTCTGTAATTGATAATTTAAGATACTCCAAACTAAATTTTCATAATTAAATTTACTTTAAATGCATAAAAGATCAGCAGTAGCATTATATGTCCAATAAAAGCCTTATATGTTATATGCAAGGATTTTATGTTCAATAAAACCTTTAATAGGTTCAGACATGCGCAAAGCAGTTTATTCAATAAAAATCTTGTAATGTTTAATTACTGCTTATTAAATAAAAACTTTAAAATGAAAATAATAGGTAATACTAAAATCAAATTATATATAAATGAAGATTAAAAGAGAAAATTTCGTTCTGTCCTCATTCTCTGAGTTTCAATACAACTGAAAAAGAAGCAATTATTTTGTTTTAAAAATACCTAGTGAGATATTTATTACGCCATTTATCAGTTATAATAAGCTTTTTAAACGAATATAATTTAAAAATAGCCTTTTCATTTGTCATATGTTGAAAATTTGAAAAGATATCTCTAAATTCGATTGAATTCTCAAAGACATTTGCGTATTTCTTTTATTTATTCTGTTGGAAAAAGGTGTAGCTTTTTTCTTTCTTAAACAAAACTCTTCTTCACCACGGTAACTTTTTTACGGGATAATGCACATTTTCTTTTTCGGGGTCTCAATGCTGAATACATAATGGATGCTTAAATCAGCTTTCAATATCTGCTTGAATATGGGAAATGTCTTGCTCTGTATTCTGAATTACCAGCAATACTACTGAACAACACGTAAATGAAATCTGTAATGCGCCAAATATTTCTTTTATACTCTTGCTTAAGTTCAGACTTTTTCTTTAAGAAAACATGATTTTATATAAAATTAGTAGTATATCATAACATTAATGTAATTTTAAACAACAGATATATTTCTTTATTCTTTTCATATGTGATTTCATTAGACATCCCAAGATTTTTTTCGGGTTCAATTTTTTATATTGTATTTACTAATTTTACTATGAAGAAATAATTGGTTAAAATAGAAGAATAGATAAAAAATATATTATATAAAAAGAAAACCTTTCAAAAATGCAAAATTCTCCGTTTAATGTTCTCAATAAAGTCATTTTTTGCAAACTCTTAAAATAATCTAATAATGAATGCTATAAAGGAATAATGAATGAAATAAAGAATAATAATTAATTCAAGGGGGGTTTTAAATATATCACTGTATTAGAGGTGACTGCAAAGATTGATTGTATAAATTGTTTTTACTAATTACTTTTCGATATTCAAACAATAAAATTAGTGATGTGGATTATTTCATAGCTTCAACCCAATCAAGTAACTAAATTATATTTTCTAGTCAATTTTACTGCATGTATATCAACAAATAGTTCATTGAAATAAATAATATAAATTCTAAAGTTACAGATTTCAAGGAAATAATAATGTTAGCATTATTTTAGTTAACTTATATTTCTTTCCATATCGATTCTTTCAATTATCTTTTTTTAACTTGTCTGTCACGTATTTTGTTGAACAAAATTGAAAAAATAAAACTTCCAGGATAATTTGTTTCAAGTACTCATTTTGTCACATACACAATACTGCAAAGAGCATATTTTAAGAATTATAACGGATTCAAGTTCATCATAATTTAAAAGCATCGCAGAAAATCGAATAAAAATGATGAAAATATTTATGAATGTTTTAGATATAATTGTTTTGAAAATACTTTAAGTATGTTTTAAGAATATTAATTATTAAATAATGATTTACTTTAATATAAAATAATTATTTTATGAACTGTATAAAAATGTAATTATATTAATTTGATAATGAGTATAGTAAACTAATAATTAATTAGAGGATAAGTGTACATAGAACTAATTTAGTTCTTAGCAAACTGATAGAATTCAGTTTCTTTCTTAATAAAATCAACTCTAAATGTGTTGTATTTTTATTGAATATATGACGAATAAAGCTTTAAAAAGAATAATCCATATTTACTTAAATAAGTAAGTGTGTGTATTTTTAAGTGTATTTTTACTGCGTAATGTGAAATACTAAAATCATGCAAACTTCTGTGTAAAAGAAAAACTTATATAGAATATTTCTGATTATGACCAACTATTCGCCATCACATTATGTAAAAATTAATAAAAATACATGTAAATATTTTTTGAGCCAAGTTTCATTATATTACTATATAAATTAAATTTATTAAACTCTCTTATAATTATGTGAGTAATTCAAAAATAATGCTTTTTAGGCAGAAAAATTTTTACTCTATTTAACCAATAAATTTTCATTTATAATTCAAAATACTTTTATAGAATTGAAAATTGTTATTTGAATAATATTTGTGAAATATTTGCTTGAAAGTAGGCATTGCTAATGGATAGTTGCTAACATTAATCTGTGTGTGTATTCTAACGATATATAATAATGGAAAATAAAGTTTATTTATTGAGAATAAAATAAATTTCCCATCTCAAATGTTTAAACTTTTTTTTTACTATGGTTATGAATTATGCGATAATATCTCTAAATGAGATAAACCCATAATGTTCTGAATGTAACTGCGGATCAAGAAAACATGTTCAAAATTGCTTTCCCGAATATTTGATTGACTTCCAGCATTTTCCTGGGCATCCAGAACCAGGTTCTTAACCTCTTAGGAATTGTGTGGAATATGTAGTAGATAGACACGCTGGACACAACACTCTCCTCTCCCATTTAATTTATATGATTTGTTGTTGTTGTTATTACTTATGAAACTTGGACGAGCCAACCTCGCTATACTGTTGGCTATGCTAATTTAAGTCAGGAGGGCGCGTCTTTCTTTTGACCAGAGCAACACAAAGGTAAAAGTACGTCTTTGTTCCGAGACTCCTCCGATAGATAGCACCTTCAAAGAATCCTCTCCCTCAATTTTGACATTGATATGGAGGGAGGTTTTTCTTCAGCATTTTGTTTTCTTTTCATGCAATATCTTAATATGGTTCACATAAAATATAGAATTTGTGAAAAATGAACGTGTGTGTGTGTGTGTGTGTGTGTGTGTGTGTGTGTGTGTGTGTGTGTGTGTGTGTGTGTGTGTGTGTGTGTGTGTGTGTGTGTGTGTGTGTGTGTGTGTGTGTGTGTGTGTGTGTGTGTGTGTGTGTGTGTGTGTGTGTGTGTGTGTGTGTGCAGCTTATTTTATTTTTGAAATTCTGAAAGAGATTTGGATCAATGAAATTCTACTGTGTGAGTGTGTTTGTGTGTGTGTGTGCTTGTGTGTGTGTATGCTTGTGTGTGTGTGTGTGCTTGTGTGTGTGTGTGTGCTTGTGTGTGTGTGTGTGTGCTTGTGTGTGTGTGTGTGTGCTTGTGTGTGTGTGTGTGTGTGTGTGTGTGTGTGTGCTTGTGTGTGTGTGTGTGTGCTTGTGTGTGTGTGTGTGTGCTTGTGTGTGTGTGTGTGTGTGTGCTTGTGTGTGTGTGTGTGTGCTTGTGTGTGTGTGTGTGTGTGTGTTTGTGTGTGTATGTGTGTGGGTGTGCACATATAAAATTCCAAGATATCCCTTACACAAATAGAAATAAATAAAATATACATTTTTCTTTAATTTACAAATTTACAATGTATATATATATATATATATATATATATATATATATATATATATATATATATATATATATATTTTATACTAATATGTAAAGGATATTTAATATCAGTAAAATATTATGCAAATTATCAATTTCAAAATGATTATTATGTTATATTAGTAAGTTTGAAAATGTTAACAATGATTTCCTTTTTTGTTTTTCAAAATTGATTATATATAGAATTAATTGTAAATAAATTGTTTTTAATGTGAAATACCCTTCGTTTCAAAGTGTGGGATACAATAAGATTTCTCTCGGCCATCATATAAATTGTTTGTATAAAATATAACAAAAGTAATATATATCATATAATTTTTTTAAGCATATAAATATAAAACTTTTCGTAAAATCACTTAATGTTTCTGTTCTGGAAAAACCAATTCATTTTTAATGAGTTGTTGATGGGTAAGAAAACAGTTTTCTTTAAATGTATTTTATTCTGAAATAATATGCCAGGAAGTATCAATATGTTTCATAAAAATAAACGTATCAAATAATGAAAATGATGATTCCGTTCATTATATGTTAAAAATCGTTCTCATATCTGATACAAACCAAAATTTACCTTTTCAAAACTGGTTTTATATTTCCTGCTTCACAAAACTATTTTTTTGCTTTTGTTTGACAAAAATATTTTCAGCTGTTTTATACTTTTCATTACTTATTTTTTTCATAGCTTGTGTAAAGTAAGCCTTAAAATAGTTTTTGCAACAAATCTCGGTCTCAGTTTTCTTTTCTATTAAAGCCAAAAATGTTTGTATTCTGTCTCTCCTCTATCCAATTACTATTCTCCCTCTTTTTTATTTCTACTGCATGAAATGTAAAGCTAAGTGTTGTTCTTACGGAATCAAAAGTTTCCAAATAAATAAAAGGGAGAAGGTTAATTACATGTACATAAATGTACTTCTCTGGTTCAACTTGACTCTTTATATTTTGCTTTAGACCTTATGGTTCTGAGTAAAAAGAATTTAAATGCCTCTTAAATAATATAAGCTTATTAGAAATTAAGATTCTAGTGAAATTTATGTGATTCCTTAAGAAACTTTTTTTAAGTTTTCATATAATTTCTTTAGGCTACATAATTCATATAGTTGATCTCATAATTTTTCCATTCAATCTAAAAGTTTAAATGCGTTTCGTTTTAATTTCTACAGCAATTAAATGTTATTAAATATTTTTTTCTTTGAAGAAGTATTTAATTTTTGAATGAATTTATCTACATAATGTTTCTAGAACTCGGGCTTCATTTAAAAGTATGCAAAATTTTAATTTAGAATTTTGGGAACAGTAGAGCTTCTAGTTCTCAAGCAAACACATTTGTTTTAATTTAACTAAATATCAAATTTTGACTGAAAATTTTGTCTATATAATTAAAAATTTTGCATATTATGTTAAATATTCAACTCGGAAAAGGAAACAAGGTATAAAAGTTTTTCGAATCACATTGTTTTATGACAGAAAGTATGCAAGATTTAAATGAATCAAACAGGTGTATTTCATAGCCTCCAGTTGGTGTAATTAATTCTTTTCTAGGTTTTACGTAAGTTTATTGCATTTTTTTTTTTGATCATTTAAATGTTTACTATAAAACATATCACATTTTAAATGAATAATGAAAATAAAGAACATTTTTTGTCTCTCATACAATTCATAGTATATTTTTACATAAATATATAAAATGCAAAAAACATTATGTTACAATTTCATAAACTTGTTATTTTTTTACCCTTTCATGTTTACATCGCAATCAAATTATTTCATAAAATTAAAAGATTCGGTTCTACATTAAAAATATAACTATCAGAATAGGATGAAGAATAAATATTTATTCACATTGCAAAAGAAATAACAAAAAAATTTACTTATTTTAGCTCATTTAAGCAATTAATATATAAAATTCAAAGGTAAATCTAAGAAACCAAATCTATTCAAATAAACAATTTATAAAATCTTTAAAGTGTTAAATCAATTAAAAACGATAGTTAAAAAATTTAAATAATTTTATAACTTATAACAATATTATAAGCATTTTTATAATTTATAATGTGTTAGTTATAAAATTACAAAACATTCAATTATTTTCTTTTAATTAAAAGTCTCCGTCTCGTTAAAATAATATGATATTATTTTAGTTGGCTACCATTTTATGATTTGATATGTAAAAATATTTCAGTTATTGAACATCAAAATAGTCTTTTACCAAAATACCAATAATTTTCGACAAATGTATATAACGATTTTAAAAATTCTTTTTTCTGGACAATGCTAATCTAATCTTACATTTATTTAGACCAAATGTATGATTTTGAAGTATATCTTCAAATCTTTGAGAATAATCTAATTCAAATTATATGTTATTTATCTGAATTTAATATCTTCTTTAAGAGCAGGTGTAATTGTTATAATATAAAATAAAAATTTACAATAATGCATTATATTTGAAACTGCATTGAAATGGAAAGACAAAAGAGGACTTTGATTACCTTGCATTATAGATGTGTAAAGAGAAATGAATGATGAACAAACGGAATGTCAAAGCAATGTGTTTTTCTACAAATTAGTACAAAATATTTGTTTATTGTAAATTTAAAATATTTTTGTTCTTCATCTTTTTGAATACTTAATTCCTAATAAAAATCGGCTTTCTTCAGTTGACCCATACCATTAACTTGTTATATTCATTTTTTTCATTTCATTAAATTAGGAAACTCTACATTTCTTTTAATATATATTTTTATAATAAAAAACATAATCACTCTAAATGTATTAAAAAATCTATATAGCATCCAATTTTTCAGATTTTATTCTATAAAGACAACTATCTATATATTATAAGACATAAAAAGGAAAATAAGGAATTATGTGTAAAGTTATCTTATATGGATTTTAATGTAAAACCTCTTTGTGACATGTGAATGAATAACTAGTAATTTTGAGGGACAAGGTTACAGTTAAGGTACTTACAAATGCTGTACATTAATATAATATGTACAGTACTCTAAGTTGCTTGCTGGTCAGAGAAAGCTGTTTCTCTGCTTAAGAGCAGACAAGTTGCGGATCCACTTAACAGTGAGAATTTGTATGTGATCAAACACTCGGGCTGACACTCCATCCACTTCAAAGTAGTTTCAAGGTACGCAAATGATTCAAAAGGTAATGGTCCCGCATCTACTTTAACTTGGACATTAATGGCCTTTTCTTCCTAGACACTTTCAATAAGTGTACTATTATGTACAATTTAAAATCCAAAGTTAGACTCATTCTCCTAATCTTCAGAACCTCATGCACTTCAACATGTACTTCTGAACAACCAGGAATTTTCAAAAGAGAGCTTTTGAATTATTCAGTTATTCGTCATTCCCACCTTTTCCCAGGAATTCCACTATACTTTTTACAATTTTCGCAAGCTTTCATCAATCAATTTGCTTATCAGTGATTTGCATGAATGTATATTTTTACATTTAAATTAAATAATTGATGAAATAAAAGAATCCAAAATTTTTGGCATGGACTCAAATCTGTTTTTCCATTCCGTTGAAAAGAACTTATCAAGCATTTAATAAATAAAATTCAGTTTCTTTATTTTTTATTACATTAACTATTTAGAATACAAATGGATAAGGTAGCTCGTGCATCACATCCGCTATAATTTCAACCACATTTTTATTTGATGGATATTCGAAAAAAATGTAACCGCGTCTCCGCTTTATGCAATCCTCAATTTTATGACATTCGCGTCTCAGGAAATCCCAGAGCACATATCCTAAACCGAAAATCAGTCACTATTCTGAGACATATTTTACAACGCACTTTATATAACATTTTTAAAAAAAATGCTTCCCTTTTCATGCATCGGTTTTTGATATGTATCGATTTTTTGCGTTTTTCTCCTCAGTGCACTACGTTTTACCATTGAGACGCTTGGAACACTTATTCTGATGGTATGAAAAGTAAACTGAATTTAAATTTCAAAGTCGAGAAGAAGCTTTCTTTGGTTTACATATCTTACACCAGGAAGGTGGGAAAAAAGTATAAAATATGAGGAATATACTTCAAGAGACGGAAGAATATTTTCATCTTCCATCAATAGGGAGTCAAAAAATCCATATAAGAAATATTAACTTTAGACACATTAAGATTTCCGTGAAATGAGAAAGGAAATTTTAAACCTGTTATCCGAAAATAAAATGCATTACTAAGTTCTATTCTGCAAATATATTTATAAATATTTGTCTATAAATATAACATTTTATAGCTTTACATGGCACCCTAACTCAGGCTAAATTGACAGTTATTACAGTTCAAAGAGACATTTCTAAATCATATTTGTATTATCTAATAAGCACAAGTGATATTTTCTATATTTCATTGCATATGAAAAAATAAATATTTCCAGTCATCTAATCTCTCTACCTATCATGTGCATTTTGTTTTCTAATACTAGATTCCATGGTGTAAAATTATTTAATTATAAAATATTCCAATCGATTGTATAGAGACAAATACATATGTTTGTTATGTTTATTTTTTTTTAATGCAGCAACCTATAACTGAAAAGTCAATTCTTTACAGAGGCCAAATTACGGTATAATGGAGAAGTAGGTTATAATCACGTATAAATGGGTATGAAGATAAAATGAATTACCAAAATCATTTAATTTAATGAATAACTGAAAGTGTTCGTATTAAAGTACATGTGAACTTTATAAAGCTTATAATAACTGAAATCCTCCAGCGTATCATTATATATATATATATATATATATATATATATATATATATATATATATATATATATATATATATATATATATATATATATATATATATATATATATATATATATATATGACATTGAAAAGTCAACAGCGACTAGAAAATTATGCGAAGATCAGGGTAGACGCATCTTACCGAGTTATACAAATGATGTAAAATTCACAACTCTCCAGACACGCAGGATAAGATATGAGGTGAGGAACCGGCAGAGTGGGCAACTTTCACTTCGCTGCTTGGAATCATTGTAAGTATGCTTTTGTCGCAAAAAACCCCTGTACTTGCAGAGAATTCCAGGCCATCGTCGACGGAGACAGTTCCAGCAGACAAACGAGTTTACCAGAGGTATGATGATCGGTTTGAGAAGGGTAGATTGGTCTGTGCGACAAATCGCAGCAGACAGACACCTGGACGCATTCACGGTGCACAATCTGGGGAGAAGATGGTTTTAACAAGGAAGTGGGGAACGTTTGCGGGGTGTCGATGCAGCCAGAGTGACGTCGGCAAACATAGATCGACGTGTCTGACCGTATGCGGTGGCGGTTCCTCCAAGCAAGTCTACTGAAATTCTGCAGCATGTGCAAGACATCCTGGATGCTCCCATATCGAGCAGAACCATTTGTCATCGTTTGATTGCTAATGGTCGGCGCTCGTGGTGTCCGTTAAGAAGACTGCCATTGACTCCACAGCATAGACACCAACATATAGAATGGTGCCGGATTTGAGCAATGGAGAAGACGGAGTGTCACAGGATCGTCTTCTCAACTGAGTCACGCTTCAGTTTCCTTAGTGATAATCACCGCATATGAATGTAGCATTGGCGTTAGGATCGATTCAATTCTGCTACAACTGTGAAAGGCCTCACCACGTGACAAAACAACATCATGGTTTGTGTCGCAATTGCTTCGTGTATCACCGTCCACGGAGATCCTAAAACATACTGACCAGACTCTGTTCTTGCTCTTATCATGCACATCATTTCGAAATACAGATCACTTATTGTTAGTTGCTGTCACCCTCTGTTTGTGCCAAGTTTCATCACTTTCTGGAAACTCCTTCTTCAAGGCACGCACAGGCAAATAGTTTAAAGAAAGAAGGAATAAAAGACGAGAGACTCAATTTTTTTCTGGTATCTGTATTGTTAAATGAATTCTGTGAATACTGTTTATAATAAAATATCGTAAATTAATCAAATATGCTTTATATATGAAATGTAATAGAATTTTACGGGTTTTTCAAAGCATACGACTATCATGATTATTCGTATTCTTTAAACATTCCATAATCAAAATGTACACTGAATCATATCCGCTAATATCATTACTATACTTTCGCAATATGAATAATTGATAACTTATTCATTTTTAGAGGACCGGAGAAAAGCTCTTTCGAGAATTATGAAATTCGTAAGATTAAAGGATCTTGTGTCAAAATAGCTAGTGAAAAGCATTACCGAATCACAGTGCAAGAAACGCTTGCAGAATATTACAGTATAAAAGATCTGTAACAAAGCATACGTTAGGACTATAAGCAGCTATTATCTAAAAAATTAAGTAGCTAAATTTATCAGATAATATTTCGTTTGAAAAATGTAAATTGACTCTTTCTGCACCCTTAATTATTCTTAATCTAAATACGGGAATTTGTAGAGTTGACTGCCCCATTGAGGTATTTATTCATAGAATATCTCTGGTTATGACAAATTATCCCTTATTCTGTACAGTAATTGAGCCGTGAAGGTGGGCTATTATGACTCGAATTACATGTTATGAAGCTTGCATGAAAAGAAATACCACAATTTGTTTAAGAGAAGTTTTTCAATGTTGTTAGACATTTCAGTTTCTCAATACTAGTTAGTAACTCGAGAAAACAGTTTCTCGAGTTACACATGCGTTATTGCCTCAATTGTCTGGTGTATCTAACTTCATAACAAAAATTGTCTTTACATCTCAGAAAACTCTTTTGTAACTGTTTTATGATTTCACCAAAGTTCATTTCATAATTTCCTAGTTTTTCTACATTTCATTATATTCCTGTGAGGAAGTTTAACAGACACTTGTTACATATAAAAATGATTTAAGCATCAATATTTCTGAATCACACAACTAAAGAGTATTTTACTTGTTTTCAATTTCTTTCACTTATTTACTTATAATATCATTTTCATATTTTAATATCAAGATATATCCGAAACTAAATGAGAGAAAAAAAACAATTTATAAACCATAATTTTTATATGATATGAAATACATTTTATGAAGCACAGAAAAAATATACGTAATTTTATATTCTTTGCATTTTAATTATTTTGCAAAGAAAGATTAATTTTGAAAATGCATAGTTAAACATATAAATGATGTCTGAAGCCGCAGACACCAGCTGGTAAATGACATAATTTTCATGGCATGGCAAGATTTCCCTCTATAAGAGTCTGCACTCATTGAATGCTTTGTATTGGTCTACGAGTGACTTAAAGAGGAGGATCCTCACTCAAATGTCGACATCACTACTTCACCATGGTTCAAAGTTAAGAAATTGTTGGCAATGTTTGGCGGCTTCAATCAGAAGAAATTGCAGCTGGAAACCCTCTGCAATGTTTTAAAAACGTCCACTACAAACGCTGATTTGCGCGATGAGATGTTTTCTCCTGAATAGCATAAAAATTTAATAATGGTAGATGGGTGTTGCGCTTTAGCTTTCATTGTGAACGTCTGTCGAATTAAACATTATAGAGTCTTCAAGCTTCTAACCCTTACTATATGAATACAATCTACTATCTGTGAAATGTTATTCCGAAGGGTAATTTGCATGGTGTTTATTAAAATGAATTTGAATATACTTTACTGTTCACTATGTTACGTCAGAATATGTATAAATGTAGTTTTAAATTATAAATTGAGTTCTATAAAATTTTATAATTATGTTGAATCGAAGTAAGGATTGATTATACATAATTTTTCATTTTTTCAATGTTTTATATCAAATTACATAAAACTTTAAATAATTTTTCCCTACCTTTACATCACGCAATTTCTGTTTTTAAATGCTTTAAAATTTTCTCTTTGCATAAGAAATTGTATTCTTACTCATTTTCTGAAATGAAAGTAAATGTAAAAATCTAGATTTTTATCTATTTTTTACTCTCAAAAATTTTAGGACAAAAATGTGAAGTTTTCTATTACTCTGAAAAGAAAAATCTAATTCAGTCTTCAAAATTACTGCCAAACATAATTTTTCTTATGCCAAATGCAGCAAGTTTCCATTCATCCAAAATATTTCTCTCTTCTCTTATTTTTCCCATATTTCTATTTATCTGCAAAAGAGTGACAAAGTGTGTGGCTCTTTTATTAAAACTTCCATATCAGTTGGGGAATCTTGGAGAAAAATATTAGACCAACATTCGTCATTTTTTTATTATTCATCTACTTTGAAAACAAATAGTACTGCTAATGAAATTTTTCATATCTAATTTTATTTAGGGTAATAAAATTTATTTATTTAGTGTGTTAGAAAAATATAAGTGTGCTATACTGATAATTTCTTTCTATTTGGTTGAATAAATTTTTGTAGGTGAATTATTTGAATGTTTTATATACAAAATTATAGAAATATGAAAATGTCATGTTTACGATTGTTTGAATGTTTTATATACAAAATTATAGAAATATGAAAATGTCATGTTCTAATTGCATATTCTTTTCTTGAAAAATGGTTGTAATAATTATTCTTAAATTTTATTAAAAATATGCTTATGTTTATGTTACGGTAAAAGTGATAAATATGGTTATTATTCTTAATCTTCTCTAAACTCGTTAAATATGATTAGTAAATGAATAATTTTTTTTTTACGAGTAAATGTATATAATCCCCAAATCGAAATGTGATTGTGATAAGTTATGATTATTTTGTAGAAAAATGATAATTTAGATCGAAAAATAAATATTTTCAAATAATATCAAAAATTTCGTTCTTAAGAAGTTAAAGAACCTCATGATGGCTTAGAACAAAATTTACATTAGCCATTTAATTTAAAAATTCAAAACCAGTGGCCCTTTTGTACATTCATTTCCACAGTTACTTTAAAACAAATGTATTTGATAATAGTATGAGGTATTGAACATTTCGAAATGGCCAAAATTAGTAAAGATAAAATAAGGACTAGCTTGTCATTTCAGTAAATACTTTGTTTTCATATATGTTTAAACAAAATACAACTTTAAAGTAAGCATCTACTAGAACTTATAAATCACATTTATGACATGTTCCCTGAATTATCAGAATAAAGAATAAAATTTAGATTATCAGAAATTATAAAAACTGTTTTACTCCAAAAAAATTAAACTTATATTCTAACAAAAAGTATTTATTTATATTTACTTGCAAGTTTACTTATTTAGATACATTAGATTATTAGGATACATTTAGAATCACAGTTTTCTAGATATTTTACACAATTACAGTTATCAGATTTTCCTTCTCCCTCTTGCAAACACACCATTAATATCACTGATTTTCTAACATAATCTGGAAATATTGCTTGCTCAAGAAAATATTCAAACAAAATAAATTTTTCTTCACAACGAAATTCTTTAAAGCCTGATTTAATGCAAAATATTTAAAATTAAATTGATTGTACTCAGAGACTCATAGTTGTGGTTCTATTGAATGGATTGTCAAGTTTCCATTTGTGTTTGAAATTTTGCATTTTTGTAGCGATGTAAAAACAATTTATTAATCTATGTGCATACCTTGTTCAACAGTGTACTGAAACGTACTACCTTCTTATCAATGGATTGCACTACCTACTACTAGAAATATGAAAGGAATAGTATACATTGATGACTTTGAAGCTAACTTCTTTAGTATCAAATCCTTGATAAACTCAATTTTTGAGAACGCCTAAAGTCGGAAATAACAAGAACTCAAATCTGTTGATCTTGTTGGTTGAGCAATCAGCAAAAGGCATAAAATAACATGTTTGCCTTTTGCTAAATGTTATTTTATTCCTTTTAATGTGATTGCTCAACCAACAAGATCAACAGACTGTAATTAAAATCATTACAAGAAACTTTAAACAACTTTCTTTATGATCTGTTGCATCACAGCTACATAATTTATTCATTAACTCAGCATGAGCAGAGCTACTTCATCGGTTAACCAAGATATAAATTTCCTTAATAATGTGGTAGATAAATAACTTCTTTACCCTAAAGTAAAAATAACTTTTCCATGAGTCTGTTGTATTCTTTATTTATGAACGTATACAGAATAAAACCATTCATCATGATATCCCCGAAGAAGAAATAGTCTGAAATGAAATTCTAAATAAATCTTCTCTAAATTGCGACTTATGATCAATGAAGTGGTTGTTAAATGGTATAATGAAGTGCGTAGTTTGTTCTTAGTATCAGCGTCTGAATGAAAATGAATTATATCAATTCATAACTATTTAAATTCCATTAGTCTTTATTTCGTTGTCAAAAAATCCAAGACAAAACTAAGATGCTCATTGAAATTTTGTGGCTCCAGTCTTTTGCTTAAGTCTAATCTTGTAGCTTCAAAATTTTGCTTTAAAGTGTACGTGTAACTGATCTCGGAATATCCACAGTTCGTACTACTTTTAATAAGGTTTGAGGAATATGTAAATATTTCAAACAGAATATAATTTCAAAAACTGGAGGATTTACATATTGTCCTCTTTTCTCCCTAAATCCAGCAAAAGAATTGTTTGAAATGTTTTTATAATGCCTTTATCTGGATAACCAGACGCGAGTCTTCTTTCTGCTCTCTCGTCTTGGTACTCCAGTATAGAGTGCTGTCCAAGTGTTACTATTACTTTGTTTTGTCAATACACTTTTCTTCTTGCTCACGGGATTGTTCCTTGTTGCCGATTTATTTCTTTATATTATATGTATCACTTTCATAGCAATATTACACAAGACATTCATTTGCATATTTTAAGTAATGTGGCTCTATCACGTTTGGACACGATTTCAAATTATTTTGATAGTAATCTCGACAACGTAGTCAATATAATATTCATTCAAATTTTGATCAGATCAACAAGCCTCTGAGTACCGTCACTTTAAGTTTAACATGTACAAATTAGTAATTAAAGTGTTTCAACTGAGTCATATGAAAATATGAAACATATTTCAAAAGCATTAAAAGTTTGAAAAAATTATTATTTTACTAAAATGCCATTTGATAATACAAAAAAAAAATCGAGTTGTATAATATAAACTTTACACAAAATTTTTTCAGTTTCAAATAAAATGGCAAGTTTACAGTTATAGAGTAAAAGAACACAAATTTATAGCTTTAAGTGTATAGATTAAAAATAGTTTCACTTTCAAGATATATCATTTCTTATTTTTTGGTAATGACGCATCATATACCTTTCTAGCCTATTTTATCAGCTTAAAATATTCTTTTGGAATCATTTGGAGAATATTTTTAATTCATAGAAATGTAATTACATTTAATGGCATATTTTTCAATAAATGTAATATTTGAATTCATTTCTAGGGAATACTAAAACAGATTTTTAGTACTGAGAAAATAACAAGTATTGAAACAAAACTTTTCCTTTTACTACGAAATTTCATGATGAATATAAGGAATGTTTCTATTAAATTATTTTAAATCATAAATATATCACAGATTATCAGAAATAGTTGATTTTATCTACTTGTTAATTGTAATATTTGAATTCAAAGATGTATATTTCAATGGAGTAATTATTTTTTTTAATAAATTTGTTAAATCTTCAGTAATCTTTATTTTAAGTGTAAACCAAGAGAAATTGTGCTGCAAAAGTTATCTCTTTTCATATTTTCTAAAAATCAAGAATTGAAATATTTCTTAGGAAGAAATACTGCATTATATATATATATATATATATATATATATATATATATATATATATATATAATATATATATATATATATATATAATATATATACTACTGGCCATTAAAATTGCTACACCAGGAAGAAATGCAGATAACAAAATGATATTTCTTGGACAAATATATTATGCTAGAAATAACAAGTAATTGAATTTTCAAAAATTTTGGCTGGATAGATCCTGAGAAATCAGTACCCAGAACAAGCACTTTTGGCAGTAATAACAGCATTTATACGCCTGGGCATTGAGTCAAACAGAGATTGGATTGCATGTACAGGTACAGATGCCCATGCAGCTTCAACAAGATGCCACAGTTCATCTACCGTAGTGACTGGCGTTTGGTGACGAGCCAGTAGCTCGGCATGTATTATCCAGACGTTTTCTATTGGTGAAAGATCTGGAGAACGTGCTGACCAGGGCAACAGCCGAACATGTTCCGTATCAAGTAAGGTCCGTACAATACCGGCAACATGCGGTCGGGCATTATCCTGCTGAAACGTAGGGTTTCGCAGGGCTCGAATAAAGGGTAGAGCCACGGGTCGTAACACACCAGAAATGTAACATGCACTGTTCAAAGCACCGTCAATGCGAATAAGAGGTGACCGAGACGTGTATCCAATGGCAACCCATACCATCACGCCAGGTGATGGGCCAATATGACGATGACGAATGCACGCTGCCAGTGTGCGTTCACCACGATGCCGCCAAACATGGATGCGACCATCATGATGCTGTACACAGAACCTGGATTCATCTGAAAAGATGACGTATCGCCATTCGTGCGCCCAGGTTCGTCGTTGATCACATCATTGCAGGGGCTTTTGTCTATGACGCAGCGTCAAGGGAAGCCGCAGCCATGGTTTCCGTGCTGAGAGTCCATGCTGCAGCAAACGTCATCGAACTGTTCGTGCAGACACTTGTTGTCTTCCAAACGACCCAGTTTCTTGACTCACGGCTCGTGACGTGGTTGCACGATCCATTACGGCCATGCGGATAATATGCCTGTCTTCTCGGCTGCTAGTGATAGGTGGCCGTTGAGATGCCACATGGCGTTCCGTATTATCGTCCTGAATCCATCGATTCCATATTCCGCTAACGCAAGTCATTGGATCTCGACCGACGCGAGCAGCAATACTGCGATAAGATAAACCGCAATCCCGGTACGCTACAATTCGACCTTTATCTAAGTCAGAAACGTGCTGGTATGTATTTCTCCTTCTTACACGATGCATCACAACAACTTTTCAACAGGCAACAACGTTCAAATGTAATTTGTGTATGAGGAACCGGCTGAACAATTTCCGCATTTAAACACAATGTAGGTGTCGCTACTGGCGCCTTCTTTGTCTGAATGCGCTAAAAAGCTAATCATTTGCATATCACAGCATCTTCTTCCTTTCGTATAAATTTCACGTCTGTAGCATGTCGCCTTCTTGGTGTAGCAATTTTAATGGCCAGTAGTGTGTGTGTATATATATATATATATATATATATATATATATATATGTATATATCAAATGACATTTTATTTCTTTTATTTATGAAGAAAAATTGGGGGAGTTTACCACCAATTTCAACGACAATAAAACATTGACATCAAATATTTTTAGTTAAATATCAATCCAAAGTCACAACCTTTTGCTTGATGAACAAATATTCAGATATGATGTTATTTAACGATACTGTAAGATACTTTACGTGTATTCTTTTAACATTTTTTGTGATTTACTAGAATCCTATTTTATTCGTTTATATCAAAGAATCAAGAATAGTCTTACATTTTGTCATGCCTCTAATTATTAGGCTTTCAATCATTGCTTTTTCTAAATAATTGAGCTCATTTAAGAATCCAGCGCATGGGTTTCAAGAAATTAAATTGAAAAAAATATTTTTCTTTATATTTTCAGTACTTTTAAATTTGCAGGATGCACAAATAATCAAGATATGTGTAAAATATCAATATTTGCCAAAATGAAAATCTCACCAACTTAAATTAATTCCATTAATGTAATCTTAAAAACTTTCATACTGCATTTATATAGTTTCATGTTAAAATAAGCAAATATTTATAAAATGAAGCCAATTGTATTCAAATTTGAATTCATTGCATTAGATAACAAAAAAGCAGAAATTTTTAAAGCCAGATGTTTAATTAATATCGGTTTAGAACAAACGCTATTTTTTATTTGAAGCAAGTCAAGGGGGAAAATATCAAACATTATCGCATATCTTATTAATGATTTTTTTTAATTTCTTTAAATATATTTTCCGAAATTTTGTTAGGTAACAATGAAAACATTTAAAATAATTCGTATCACCATATGCTTACGTTATAAGGCATTAGACTATAATACTGTCTTCTCATATACTATATTGTGTTTTCACTTTTCATGCCATATTAAACTTATGTTGAAATATTAAGGTAATATTGATATCCTTAATAATATATTAAAATAAAATATGCAATAATTGGCAAATTCCCTCACTTTAACCTTCTAACCAATGAATTCTTTTGCAAACAAAACTTTTCTTCTTTTGGAAAAACTATATAAATTATATGTATTTTTTCCAGTAACAACGTTAAGTATGTTTAGAGCCAAACTTCTAAATGTTATTCCGACATTTCCTCTGAGGGAACCATAACACATCCAGGCCATTTTCGGACAGCGTATTTTTCCAACATAACGGATCACTTACGCTTCCAGATCTCATTTCCTGGCTCCTTATTCCCACTCAGTCAGCCCCCACCCAACGTTCGGTCATCAGAATTCTCCTCGCTTTTTCCCACCCTTATTAAGTGGTAACTGGATTGTCCAGAGAAGTGGGTGCGAGGGCCCACAACAGAGCGCGACGAGTGCCCACCGGCGTTCCTGCTCATCAACACTCGAGTAGAGTCCGGTGTGCCAATGAACTTTTATTATATCACGCAACGGCGAGAGAGGTGGAAGTTGATCAATAGAAGCGTGGAATTCCCTCGTCTCCTGGAGAGGCACCTCTTTCCCGCCGATAAACTTGGTCACAACTTGGACATTGGAACAGGACAATCGCCAGCTCCCGGGAGAAAACATCGATCAAAACTGCAGTAAAGGGAACGAACAGACAATTTTTTTTTCACCCTTCTCGTTTCGTCTTGTTTTCGAGAGCACTGGGCACTTGAAGGGTCTTGGTCTTATTTACTTTTTGTTTTCAATTCTTTTCTTCCCAGGTGTGGCTGAAAGATTTATGATTGCTTTTAACTTTGTAAAAGCAAGTTGCTTTCTGGTTAGCTCAGTATTTTTTTGATAGTTACTATTAAACTATTTACTATATGTTTAATAAATTTAAGTTTTCCATATAAAATTTTTGTTTTTGTTAGGGTTGAAATAATAAAGCATTAAAATTAAAGCATTGTAAAATGACTAATGAAAGACAGAAAAACAATAATTTTTTATTAATTAAGCTATAATATGAAAATATTTCCATAAATTAAAATGTCAAATTCTTTTTATGTTTCTCCCTTTCTCTCTCTCTCTCTTTCTTTTTATCTATCTATATCTCTCTTTCTCTCTCCCCCCTCTCTCTTTTACTACTTGTTACACTTTCAGAGAAAATCTTCACAAATGCTTGGAACATATTAAATATATCAGCAACTTGTTTTCGAGTTTTCACTTTTTGGGAATTATTTCCATTTCAGCTAACCCACGGTACATAAATCTAAATGGGCAAAGGGAAATCTAGTTCTTCAGTGACTCAATTGCTATTTTCATGGGTAATTTTTATATAATAATGAAATGAATGTAATTTATCACATAAGAAACGATGTCCAAAACAATTCAAAAAGGATTTATTTTGTTTTCTTTGATGCAAAAATATGTTACACAGAAGGAAAGCTAACGAGGTGCCAAAAATACTAATACTAATTGGATAACTATGAATAAAAGTAAGCTAATAAAATTTTATGGCATTTTTTCACTTACAAAATTTATAGGATCTTTCGGTATTTTGTGATGAATAAACAACTTCTTCATAATTACTGTGAATGTAAGAAATTCTGTGAATTTTTAAAGGCATTTTGAAATTACTATTGCCGATTAACCAAAATTCAATACTAAATTTTACAGAAATATGCCAATGATAAAATTAAAAATAAATTAGTGTCAGTAGAGCAAACTTTATAGGAATGCACCAAAGAAACATTGTTTTAAATGTGAAGTGCATCTTGTAAACATCAGTTTAAATATCGATACCATTTTGTGTTGATAGAGAAAAAAATGAATATGAACCAAAACTACACACTTATATAATCGAATCGCCACTTCTTGAAGGATCTAATAAAAATGTCGATGCTTTTAAGAAATCATTCCTTCGATAATTTGATGTTTTACATGAACTACGCCTTAATTTCTGTAAATAAACTTTTTTCAGTGTAAACCATTCTATTTCACATTTTTCAAAGCCTCAGAAGCTGAGCTGGCAGCTGAATGGTTAGCGCTCTTGCCTTCGATTCAACACTTCGTGGGTTCGAATCCCACCTTGGGTATGGATGTTTGTAGTGATTTGGAATCCACTTTAAGCCTTAGGTCCCGTTCTAATTAGCCCTCGTGTGTAAAAAAATGACCGTTGAGCGACAAAGCAATGCCTCAGAATGTAAAAGATGTCAGAATGCCGTTTTGTAACACTTTTATTAGAAGTAATATTCATATATCTGCAAACATTTGAAATAAAAAAATGTTAAATTAAGTATATAAAAATGTAATTATAGATGAATGAAACTTGTGTGTGTTGTTTTTATACTTAATTTATAATGAAAATTGACAGTATTTAAGTATTTATAATACGCGCGCGCGTCAATACTGTTAATTTTCACTATTAATATCATACATTTTGTTTGCAAATTTCTTGTACACTCATTTAAAAAAATAAAGATAATTTTTTAGTCATATATATATATATATATGGAATATATATATATATATATATATATATATATATATATATATATATATATATATATATATATATATATATATATATATATATATATATATATATATATATATATATATATATATATATATATATATATGGAACAATACCACTTATGAAATGAAATGAAACTGTACATAGTTTTAAATTTTTCAAAAAGTTCCACTGTAGAAATAAAAAACTGAAAGAATTAATCAAAGTCATCAGTTTTGGCCATTGAATAAAAATAACATATATTTAGTAATGATAATGGTAATAAGCAAATACCATTAATTAACGGTAGTAACTTATTAAAAGTATTTGCTTAGTACATTACCATTAATAAAAGTTTTAATTTAAGCCAATATCATTTATATACAATTTAATTTTATGATACTTAATTCTCTGTCTAGAGAGCAGAAAATTTGTTTGAAATTGAGCTTAAATTATTTCAAAATATTCTTAATAGGTTACAAATGAACTGAAATAAAAGGCATAAATGCTGCTCATTCAAATGCAGTTATTTCATATGTAAACATTGGGTAGGAAAATGAACTTGTATTCATAAAATTATTCTTATGCTGTTTTATTCATTACTAACATTAACATCATGGACACATATTGTTTCGTGACACTTACTTTGCCTTTATTCGAGTTTCCTGCCCTGGTTCTCTTTCTTTTTGACTAGGCAACATTTCATTTCTCAAAAAAGTGAAGAAGAGAAAACATATTTAATAAAGTTTCTGATATTTAAGTGAGAAAAACATTTATTACCATTATATTTATTGGATTTTTTTTCTGATACTTCAAACATTTATTATCTGATATTTCATTTCGAATGAAAAACTATTCACTTTCCTTTACGTCGTGTTTCGGATTGCAATCCTATCTTAAATTCTGATTATTTTAAATCAAAATTGAGTCATAAACATGTCCAACGAAATGGAGAATAACAAGCTTAATTCTAATCTTAATAGAATAATAAGAAAAATAAATATTATATGCATGCTTTCATTAGATCCCTCCGTCAGAAATACTCCTGATTTTCATCATTATGATATGTGAGAACGAAAATTTATAAATGAACATCAAAAATCCCTTGCCAGATATTCAAATGTTAATAAATCAAAGGGCAATAATAAATCAATTATAACGAGAAGCCAAAATTGTAACTATTTAAATTTATCTAAAAGAAAATTCAGCATTTGAAAAAATTTCTTATAAATGAGAATTTAAATGTAAAAAGAATATATGCTTTTGTAATTTAGAAATGCTCACTCGGAGAAGAAACGTTAAATATAATTCATTCAGAATACTTGCAACAACTTATTATTAATCAATTATTTTCCATATACTTGAAAATAATAAAACATAAGGAAAACTTTTTTTTCAATAAAGTTGTATTAAACATGTACAATATGTATTAAATATATAAGGGAGATACGAAATGAGTGCAGAATCTCATTTGGTGTCTCTTTATATTAAATAACAACTCTCATGTACACGCATCAGGTTATAAATGTTTGTAAATAAATATTTTTTTTACAAAGCTTAACATTATTTTGTATTCATTTGTTAAAGAAAGGAAAAAGTCAAGGTAATTTTCTTTTTTCGTTCATTTTTCTATGCATCTCCAAATAATAAGAGTATATTAAGATACCATAATAATATATACATTATAAAACTCTAATAACTTTTTTTGAATTACTTTTTAAGTACAGTTTTTAATTGACAAGTGGAAAATAAATAACTTATGAATATATGTATATAGTTTGTTATTATAATAATAATAACACTCTAAAATTATGAGAAATCATTTACTAATGTGACATTTGACTACCTGTGGCATGCAATACATTTGGGATTTGTTAGAGTATTAAATTATATAAACGTTGAATAGTGTTTCGAAAAGTAATGTATCATTTTTCATGGAAATATTGAGAAACTTGAATAAAGACGTTGATAGAGGATATTGATTCAGATTTCAATGCTGTAAAATAGACTGTATTGAGATCACATAACTGAGCGGGCATTGGTTGATGTTTTATTTCATCAACATATTTGTCAAACCATGTTAGGCAGATCTCTTTGCCTGAACAAGAACATTATCATGCTGGAAAATTTCATTTCTTGCAGGAAATACACATTTTCTTTATATAATGTATCTGATCAACTGAACTTTTCTATACGTACCTCCAGATATTCTTACCTTTCAAACTTCCGACTGAACAAGTTGGAAACCAAGATATGAATCTTCATACCATTGCAATTCTACCTCCATATAGGACGGTTGAAAAGATACAATCACAGTCATAAAACCTTGTTGGTGTCCTCCAAACCGGAACTCTTCCGGTTGTGGGGATTGGAGTGAAGGTAATTCATTTGTCCTTGTAGAGCTAACTTCCGCTTATCAATCAACCTGGTGTTGTGGTTGTGGCATTACTATAAACGAAGTTTAACGTCTATGGCAAAAAGCCTAGAAATCCCTGATCTTTTGTAAATGTTCCTTTTGTTAAAGTAATTCTTAATTGTAATTATCGACACGGGGAAATCCATATGCTTTTGAAATTATTAATTATATTTTTGTTTTACAGTTTATCTATTTTAGTATCCTCTTGAACTATAAACTTCTCATTATTTTGTTTTGCCGAGTTATCCTGCACATTGCCATCACTCTATATGTCTTGAGATACCTAAAAGCTGGAACGCTTCGGTCATTGGAACTCTAAGTAGTCGAGTTCCACCAATTTTTCTCCTAAACATTCTGTACGTTCAGCTGTTTTTATGCTTTAGGCAGAAATTCAAAACATGAACTTTTTCACCGAAAATCCTCATACCATTTGTTATATTCTTGTATCATCAAAAAATAAAGACAGCTGGGATCATATTTTGTTATTTACAAAGCATATACTTAAATACATCTTTTATTCACAAGTATTTCTAATAGTTTTATAATCGTTTCCTTATTTGATTCCCCAATAATAGATTTATAACATTGTTTTTATGAATTGACATCGATTATCTTGCGAATGCTTTTTTCTTTCTTGAACAACAAATTACTAATATTTACGTTTTCAAAATTATAAAATTACCCTCTTTGTTAAGAAGATTCGCACGTGCAATGGATTATTATTGTTACATTTGCTTTACACAATTTATATTATTCAAGCCATGGTCATCTGGGCCAGAAAAATCTATAATAAGCCGGAAACAATGTGTTTCACGCGAGAAGCTTGGCGTGTAATTTAACAAACCAAACGCCCTGTAATCATTGGAGTATTTCAAAGACCCTGACAGCTTGCGTCCATTTTTTAATTTACCTCTCTCACGAACGTCAACTGAGCTAAGAACCGGCCAGTTGTTTTTCAGTTTTGCACTCACGCTTCAACCCTGTGATAAAATAAAAGTATTGCATTCGTTGAAAGGAAATCTGTGTGAAGAATTATTTTTCTTTCATGTTATTTTTAAATTCTTAAAGGAGATCTTTATTCATCAAATAATAGGTTTCTTGATATATTGCCTGCTCTTGTAAGACATTCGAATTTAATATTACGTTAAGACAAATTGGTTACAACATCATTAGACAAAATATGTTATTAGAAAGAGGCTTACGGTTACCGTACATGCCAAAATGTCACATAAATTCTGGAAACTTTGTATTAGAATGATTTAAAACAAAATATTTACCATTTTAAAAACGAAAAATATGAAATAGGAATTATATTTAGTTTCATTGTGATATGATCTATATTATTCTTTTTTATTTATACTGGGAAAAAGAATTTGATTTTATTATATTTTATAGTGATTAATCAAAAATTACTTCAATTTGTAACAAACATATTCTTTACTATATTTAAAGATATCAGTATTTCAAATTTTATAGGTCAGTATTAAAACATTCAATCCAAAGAAAATTTTCTGAGCATTATAAAATCATCAGTTTAATCTAAGATGAAGTGTAATTTGCAAGAGTTGATAATGTGATAAAAATGCAAAATATAAAGTTAAAATATTAATGGTTAACTTATTAAATTCTTGCAATATAATTGGGAATAAGTTTTTCCATTTACTTAATACGAAGTACTAGAAGAGAAAATTCTGTTCAAAGAACACTATAAGAAAGATGCAAGTTGCAATTATAATGAGCATTAAAAATTAATAATTTCTATGAATATTTAGTCTGTGGAACATTTTATTAAGGAAAAAAGTATATTTAATTAATCAAATTTTTGGTATTATCTTTGTGAAAATAAGCTTCTTTTCAAAAAATACAAGCAAATAATTATGATAACGTAAAAACACAACTTAGAATGTAAAGCAAAATACAATGAGATTGATATTTTGAAATTAATTGAATAAAAATTAATGAAAAAATTGAAATTTCATTGTATATTTTTAAAAATATACACGCAATATTAATATTTGCATTATTTATCTAAATAAAACATTAATGAATAATTATTTGTCTAATATTCGAATTTCCAAACCCAGAATTCATTTTTCATAAAAGTAAATTGCTTGATTTGATCGATATATAGGTTTCCTAAATAAGAATAATAAAAAGTTAGAAAAACTATTTTAAAAAATATACGCTATACATATAGAATACACTGAGGCAATCGAATTTATAGTTAATAATGAAGTTTTATTCTAATGATGTAAAAATGTATCTGTATCATACAAAAAGGGAAATGGTTAAAAAAAACTATGAATGGATAAGAACATCGGCTTAACAATTTGGCTGTACAATGGACAATAAAATGAGGAAATGTCAAAGTTCAATTAGAAAATTCTAAATAAAAAATAATACTATTTAATTGTCATTTTATCTGAATAACATCATCTTTGATGTTTATGGAAATTTTTTTTGGCGTAATTTGTAATTAAGAATTCTTTTTGGAATATATTTTTTATGGATTTAAAAATTTCATCGCTCTTCTTCCCAGTAATTTATTAAAAATCATTTTTTATCTAACACAAAATGCTACTCTAATAGCTAGGTTTTAAAGTGAAAAAATTCGAAATTCGAACAAAATAAAAAAGGAAACTAAATTCCTCTAATAACAGAGTTTGTTTCCTTTGTAAAGAAAAAAAGAATTTTTTCTTCTAGCATCTTCACTTCGTTCTTTAGTTTTGTTTCCGCATTATTTAATGAAACAATATATTTATTTACTTGAACCAAAAATAAAAATACTTTTGAAGAATAATTTAAAAGGAAAACTATCATCTTTCTATTTTCAGTGCTTTAGACTTCCTTTATGGTTGAAAAATGAGCATTAATTTGCATTCATTTTTTATAGAAAAAAGTTTAGAGTTTCTAGTTATTAAATGTATTTTTAAAAAATTTACACCATTCGATCTGAGTTGGAAAACTTTTTATTTAATTGATAGTCCATTTTACCAAAGAAATATGAACTTGTTAAATTATTCAGAAAAAAAAAACAAGTAACTATAGTTACATATTTATAATAAGCTGTTTTTTCCAATTCGCGCTAATTAAAAATTTTTAATCTTATTATTATAAAAAATATTGTAATTAGACCTTAATTATAAATCTTTTTAGTTTCTGCTAAATCATGTTATACATTGGAAAATAAGATAAAGAATTTTCCAATTTTATTTGTGTATTAAATAATGAGCTCCATTCCTTAGAGTAAAATTATGACTTTTTATGTCAAATTTTAATTTTAAAAATAAAACTGAGTGAAAAAGTTTAGAAATGACAAAAGTTTAGCTAAAATTGATTGCAAAATAAATAATTTTTAATATTTTATCAAGTTGAAAGTCGTGACATCTATGCATTTCTTTAACAATGGATTATGAAGATGACTGTTCAGTTTATAGAAAACAAATAAAGTATAGATCAGAAAATAGAAGACAATGTAGATTTTCCTATGTTAAGAGATGAAAAAAAATGCTAAGCTTTTAATTGCCAATATAAGTATTTCACGATATTTATCTCAGCATGAAACACTTTGACTATTATTAAATTATGATTCTTATGTTACTTAAAATTAAAAATTGCTGTTTTAGATATTAAAGGAATAAAATAATTTGTAATTCATTTATTTTATTTGCAAAAAAACTGTAAGCTTAATTTTGGAGTTATGTTTATATAAATGTTTTTTAATTATGAAAAAATTATTAAAGTATTAAATCTATATGTTTTTCAAATAAAGAATATTCCTTTAAAAATAAGACTGATAAAAATTGTACACTTTTTTATACAGGAGTTTAAAAATTGGGAGAAATGGATGAAATGCGTTGGGAGTTTTTCACTCCTGGTAGGGCCACCCTAGCCATGAAGTTCACCCTATTTTTGCCAGTTAACACTATAAAACTACGTTGCTAAGTCAGCCCTCTACCCTTGAGTACACTAGGCCTCGGCCAATAGAGCTCTTACCCTTTAGCATGAACTTTACGTCTTCTCTTCATCGTAGCTGCTTCTTGATTCTCTCCGGATGGAGAGGCTCGTCGATCAGATGTAATGATACTCACCAAATCGAAACAACAGCAAGATATTTCATAAATGATAACTACATCATTATTTTATTAACTAATTAGATTTTATAAAAACATGGCTTTGTTATAAAGTACTACATATATGCAATTTTTTTGCAAAGAATAAATACATTTAGTTGCATATATTTTTTTTGATTTGATGATCTTAAATCAAGGAAATAAATAGGAAGACAAGTAAATACAGATTCATGAAAGAAATACATATTTTTAATTATGCAACTAGAACTACTCTTTTGGATGTCATGAATGTTCTCATTTTAGCATATGAACACAATCTTGGTATTCATAAATGTGTCCAACGTTTTATATGACATATAAGTTTGCTACACATTTTCATCATAAATAAGCTAAGAATACCTTTTATAGCCTGAGACGGTTGAAGCTGTTCTTTAAAAGTCACAAACAGGATACATAAAAGATTCAGAGTGATTAGGGAGTTCATTTTGTTCAGTATATAAGTATTGTTAGTCAAAACATAGTAAGTAGTGTTATATATGTATGTGTATGCGTGTAAAAAACGGCAGATCTCTTTTTAATCTTCTTGAAATTTATTTAAAAAACAATAAAAAGTAAAAGATTAAAGAAAGTAAGTGTAGCAATCTAAGTACATCCGTTTTACACGCTCCTCAAATCTCTGGAATCTGAAGTCCTATGGTTGGTGGTCGGGAAGTTACCATTGGTGTAATGGTATGGAGAAAATTTCTTCCCCCTTCATGCCAATGTCAAAAATGAGGAGTGGATCCTCTGGTGATTCCATCTATCTGAAGAGTCTTTGAGCAAAGTCGTATTTTCCCTTTCGTGGTGCTCTGGTTAAGCGAAAGATGCATCCTACTGACTTAAATTCACATAGCCGTCAGTAAAGCAAACTTGTTGTTGTTTCAAACCTTCAATTGGTCCGCAAAGGTAGACCAGATCCATGATGCCACCACTAATTCTTAAAAAATCTAAAACGAATAACGGTCTTAGATACATATCTTCCCGAGAAAGCACCAAACAATCCAAAATGTGATCGGTAGAGGCCTGTGGAGAAAAAGGGCAGCTTCTAAGGTCACAAGGACAGGAGCATTAAAGGTAAGAAGTCTAACTTGGCTCCTACACCTACAGTCTTTAGCTGGGCAAATGGGGTGGCTTTCACGCCTAGGATAGCCCTACCAGGAGAATTATCTCCAGACATACATCACCCACTCTGCCCAGGGACACCCCCTCGCCACGATGAGGCAGACTGTAGGATTTGAGGGGGAAAGCGAGCTTGGCTTGTCCAATTGTCAAAAGTAACAAGAATAACTATTGTTGTGCACTAGCAGTCAGCCGAACTGCTTCCTTTATTCTGATAAGAGGCGGGAGGAATCGTTATACAGAAGAATCTGCTCTTGAAGTTTCTCAGTTTGTTTCCATAAGGGTTAAATAATTTTGTTTTCAAGGCAAGTTCATTGACTGGTTTATATTATGCACAGTACATGAGTCTTCAATATTTTCTATTTGTTTATGTATTGTAAAATACTACAGAATGAACTCATTGAGAAATGAATTAATATTATATAAAATTTAATGACCAACAGCAGTAGCTTAATTGAAATTTTCTCAATTCAGAATTATCAATTTTATATCACCAATAAACTTCTCTTTTGCTAAAATGCTAGTACCATCTAACATTCATACTATTGAACATAGTAAGGTGATGAATTGTACGACAATATTGTCTTTACAGTCCTACAGATATTAGTCCATTATTTTAATTCTCTTCGTTCTTGGTGTCAAGGAATCTAGTGTTTGTTTTCCGGGTCTTGTTGTTTAGTGGTACCTTCTGGAAATGTGTTTGTTAATAAGATTTTGCTATAATTTTAATTTAATTAATGTCATAAATGATGTCTGTTTAAGTACCTTTGATTTTAATTCTTTTAGATTTACTAATAATTCTTACAGAGCAAATAGCAGATTGTATGTAAATTTTAGCAGTGTATAGTTCCGAAAATTATGATTCCATTTAATTTTCATTCTTATATTTTCCAAAATTCAAAATGTCATCCTAAATTGGATTGTATCGATACTGATAAAAATGGCTATAAATTCATAAATGCCTAAAACTGGCCAAAAAGTAGTTTTCTTTAAGCTTTCCCATTTTAAACAAGGCTACTTTTATATCTTCACAACCGAACTCTTAAATACTACTCACAATGATAATCAATTTCCTACAGTTAGTAGAAATTACAAATCTAAGAGTCTAAAAAAATTAATTAATTTAATTTGTAAAGTTATTCTTATGTAAGCTTGCTTTGGCAATATATTCTTTGGTAAGTTGTAAATTTAAAATTTTAGGAATTCCTTTATCTTGCTGCATTTTTATATCCAAAATTTTACAGCAAGAGTATTACTTTAAAAGTTATCTATTTTACATGTAATACAATGGATAAAAAAATACTTATTTTTAATACATAACTTAGATATTTTACAAGGATTTTCGGTTTTGTTATATCAAATTTCTTTTTTTATCAAATCAAATTTAAAATTTATCTTAAGAGAAATTATTTTTCTGTTAGAAATAGAAAATGTTTCACGGATTCCCAATAGCACACTCAATAATCCCTTTGAATCGAATATTAAGAATTACTTGTATGTGTGCTTTGATTTTTGATATAATTTTATTTTTCTTATCAACTTCCATTTTGGACATGTTCAAAATTATTCTCTCAAAGAATATTTTCATCTGAAAACATTCATTTTATTCCATCAATTTCTCTTATCTTATACTTTTATGTTCGATTCATATATTTCAGCTGTGAATTTAATTTTGATATCAATTCCTTCCTTTAAAAATTAGAATCTTATTTAAATAAGATAGTGTTGGATTCCATTGTTTTAATAATATCTGCGCTTCATATTTCAACAACTTGAACACAAAATATGTTTAATCAATCCAATAATTTACAACGGATGAATAACTTTATTCTATTTCAAAAATGCTAATAAATAATTTGTTTCTGTGCAAGCACTAATTCTTTTAAATACGAAATGAAATCAAATATGTACTTTGCTATTTCATGAAAAAAATATAATTTTTCAGAGGTAAGATAGTAAAACAATTCTTTTTAAAACTAGTTAAATAAATATAAGAAAACACATTCATAAAACTGTATTTTCATGAACAAAAACGAAACACCAAATATAATCACATAAAATATATATTTTTTTAATTTTACCATGTTTAATAAAGAACAATTTATCATTTTAATAGATAAAAATTTTTTAGAAAACTATTCCACTATTTTTTAAGAAATCTGTGTTTAAAAAAATCCTTTAAATCTAGATTCCCCTATCTTTATTTAAGCTGTACCATAGTTAACTCTCATTGGAGAAATCAGATTGCTTACATATACCTAACTCAACAATACCTAAGCAACTTAAGTCGAGCTTATTCTGAAATAAAGATTAAATCACTTGAAGCCACTTTCCACCTTTATGTCCACCACCCCTCTCCTTATCGCCACTAAATGACACTCGGACACCACAAGCTTCGTCTGCTGCAGACATCGTGAGGCATGGCCGCAGTAAACATAAAGCATCCGGAAATTCTCCAGAAATCCGACCATTAATGTCTCGCGCTGCAGTGGGCAGGAATTTAAATCGCACCACGAGGTCACGCTTAACTACTCTGGGCTTAAATTGAACATCGTCTAACAGGGCGAAAGTCAGACATAGGATAAATCTTCACTTTTAGTCTCGATTAATTACATTTCTCTGTTTGGAACTCGAAAAGACACAGACTACCTTTGACACACCAATTCAATTCCATCAAATTCCTTGTTGTTTCTAAATGTCATTTGAAAATGGTGGAATTGAATTATTGAGATTCGAATGTGGAAGTGAAACTGCCTCACGCCGTTTTAAGCAGAAATTTGCTTTCCAATAATTGAGAGTGAGAATAAAAATTGTAATAATTGAGAGTAAAAGTAAATTTATGAGTGAGAGTAAAATATAGTAGAGCACATTTTCCACGATGTAATGTAATTGCTTGAAACTACATCTCCTAAAGAATTCTTATTCTTACAAAATTTAAAAATATCAAATTATTTCTATAAAAATAATTAAAAAAAACAGTAATTTAATTATAATATCTTAAATAAGGTCTGTTAAATGAATAGAGTAATATAAAGTAACTTCACAGAGCAGCTCTCATGATTAAAACTAATTTGACAACAGGCTGCTAATTTAATTCATTGTTTTCAAATATTTTTTCTGTTCTTTTTAGATATTGAACTTTAGGTTTCTTAGATTATAACGAATTCAATGTAATTTATGTAACATTCCCTGCATATTCCAGCATTTTGCACTGCACTGCATACACAAATTTACAACACAATGAAAAAAAACATGTTCTAAAAGTTATTAATGATTTCACGTTTGAATGTGTTCGACGGGAATTTTGTTTTCTTCACATATTTGATTCTGATACGCACTTGATTAATTTCTATTATCAAGAATATTTCAAATTCGATTATAAAAAGTTAAACCAATTAATATAACAATTTGGACTTTTTATTAATTGTATTACTTAAATTAATGCAAGGATTTGAATAATTTAAATAAAGAGAAAAATGCTCTAAGACACTAAATTTATAGAATCAAATAGCCATGAATTACATAATTTTTTTTCAAAATATTAAAATTCGATGCATTTTAATATTACATATATTTTGTTGTTTGAAATAAATATTCTAAATTAGTACATATTACTTTTAGTTTATAATAACTTTATCAAGCACAGTTTTCTAATGAACAATTTTCGAACTAAACTGAATTTATTAACCTTATTTTCATGTTATTGTATTTAGAAGAAATTGCAAGTCATTAGAAGGGAATATATTTTGAAATCTTTTAGTATTCAACTAATTATAATTCTTTTTTAGAAAACGTTAATGAAAGATTCAAGAAATCTTCATTCAAGTGCATGCATCTTGTGCTACTCTTATTTTAATATTATCTAATTACAACAAATTACATGTTGCGTTTCTTAAATGTTGTAATGATATCCCGCGGCTTCCTACAGCCTACTAAATTTTTTAATCCAAATGTTTTTTAATGTTCTGAAAAGTTTTCACGCATAATTATATCGTTTACTGATAATTTTCAATAAAAAAATTTAATTCTCTAAACTTTGTATTTAAAAATCATTTTTAAAAACTTTTAATTTAAGAAAATCTTCTGAAAACTAACTTCATTACTCTGTCACTTATTCATTAAAATCTGCAGAAAAAATATTTCTTTAACGGTGGATAAGAAGAATAATAATATTTTGTTTTAATCGACATGATGTTAGGAAGGGGAGAAAAAACACTTCTTAAAGAGATATGAATTCTTCTTTTAGATGGGTATTAAAAAATCGTTCGAAAATAAGGAATCTCAGGCCAGTGTTGCTATTTAAGTGGATTTTCCGGTGATAAAGTAGTGAAAAGTAAATTGAGTTTTGGTTTTTCTGACAAATAAAAAATATTATCACTGATATCAGAATAAAAAAGGAGGAACATAGAGTAAAAAGGGAAAACTATTCTTTGAGAGAGATAAAAAAATTTACCTTTGAAAGGTTTGGAATTATATGGATCTTTGGTTTTCAACTTTCTTTCAGCTTGTGTTCCATTAGATGAAAGAACTTATAATCGTCTTTTGATAAGATAAATCTTTATAAAAACAAAAGAAAAGTTTTCTGAAATATCTATGAAGAAAGCTGTTTTCAGAATGGATATTCTCCCCCTTTGTATTGTATAGCATATCAGATAACTTCGATTTTTTATATCCCGAGTGTATTTTAATTAACTTGCTAGTTCACTGGATGAGAATGTTAAGAGAGTTAACTTTTTTGGAACCATTAATTAATTTCAGATACGAAATAATTTTTAAATTTTTTTTTTAATTTTTATATTAATTTACTATTTTAAGCAACGAATTTTTACCCTTGCAGTTTAATACCATGAGCCAAAATAATTACATTTTAAATTAAAGTTTCAAAAGTATTCAGAGATGATGTACGAGCAAAGTTTGTAGCTTATTTTTACTTTCTTTCTCTTTCATTCTATCTACGCCTCCCTTACTCCTTCGCAATCATCATCTCTCGCTTACAGGCATGCGCACATACTAATATTTTCATTGAATAATTCATTGAAGTAATACATTGAAATTTTATTTTAAATAACTAAGAATTTTATTCTTAACTGAAATAAAGGTAAATGTCATTAGTGATATAAAAAATCAAAGTAACTCAAATTAATCCTAATTGTTCATGCAAATTTTAAGCCAACCATTATTGAATTGACAAGACAATAGAAATTTCTATAGACTGTTCTATAGAATAAATGTTTTCAGGAATGAAACCTTATTTGTAAAATAAAAAAGAGCATATCATATACATTCTACAACCATCAAAATGAAAATTTGCCCGATTTTATTGATAAATTAAACTAACCTACAAAATATTTCTGATATATTTATGCCTATAAATGGATTTTTTGTACATAAATCCCATTCAGATACTTAGATGAAATTTAATAGTTCTCATAAAGTTAAGTAAAAGTATATTTTCTGTCTTTTCTTCTTTTCTTTCCTTTACCTCGTATAAGATATTGTACTAAATTCATTGTTTTGATTAAGTCGGCTTTACTTTCCAATACAGCAAGTTCTGGATTTTAATCTCAAGAAAATGATGATTGGAACTACATTTTTCTTTTTCATTCTCGATACACCTTTATTGGCGGTTTTTTAAACATTCATTTTTTGAGTATCATCATATATCTATTTAATGATACTTAGCTTCAATGAAACTTCAATAAACAGGTTAAACTGAGAGAATTTCACATTTAAAACATATGCTAGAGTGACTAACAAATATTTTAAAATGTTAATGGATAGATAGGCATAAATTTCTAAAATATCTCATTCAAAGATATTTTAATTGAAACTTATATATATCGTAATATAAATAAATGTCCTATCTTTTTCCTTCTTTATTTTATCCTTCGAGCACGGCACCACAATTGATAAAATAAACATATATCACTTTGATTTAAGGAAAGAATAACCACTTTGTCAGAAATAAATGCAGTAAATTTCCCATAACCCATACAGTTATGTGGCTATTCGTGATTTCATGGATACTCACAAAAATTTGTAAAAAGTGAGATTAGCAACACAAGGAACCCCATTCCTATGTCCACGATATAAATAACATGAAACTTATTTAATACTCGAGGAATGACAAAATTATTTATTACTTATGTAATTGTAAATTTATTTCTTTAGGAAATCAATCTAATGTCTTTTTTATTGAAATAATTTTTAATCAGGAAATTTTTAACATTTCCATATTGTGATAATTGGAATTCACTGTATGTGAATAAGACATCTATGCTATGTGCTTCAATTAATTTTTACTTTACGTCTCTCATCTGATACAATGTAAAGGACGTAAAAAGAGTTGGCTTCATCAGTTCAAAACAAATCTATGATGAATAACGATATTTTCAATAATATGATGTTTTTTATCAATATATAGTATGTTTGAACATCAATTATATTTTTGATTATATCGAATTTAAATTATTATTTTTACTACAAGGAAAACTTCATAGTTTTCCCAATGTTTTCATTTTATTTCCATTCAAATTTGATAAATATATAATATGATTTGCTTTTCTGATATGATTTTAAAATTAAGTGACTTTTCTAATTGTTAATTATATAATTTTAACTTGATAATTATTGCCACCAAGAGTCTGTAGTATATTAATATAAACTTTATCTAATTTATATAGATCATTTGGTTGATAATAAATAAGTGTTCACATCTGACGTAGGTTCATTTTGTAGACTAAGTTTTATGCAACAAAATATTAGCACCGTTGTTTTTCCGAAATGCTTTCATTACTTAAGCTTAATAACACAAAACATCTGCTTTCTCATATTGCGTCATAAAAGAAAATTCATCACCTGTATCAGTAGAGTCAAAAACAAATTAACTTTGATATCATTCATTTTATTAAATTAACTATTTTAACTATCATTCATTTTATTAAATAATATTAACTTTGATATAATTTATTTTATTAAAGTTTATTATTTTAATACACATATAGGTTTTATGTACTTAAAATAATATTTCTCTTAAAGTATTTAAAATAATATAATCTTATACCATCTGGAAATCAAAGTAATCTTAGAAGAAAGAAAGAAAAAAAAAGCAAGCATTTTATGATGAAAACATCAATTCTTTTAGATAATGGTTAAGCGGTCACTATTAATTTATTTAAGCTTATATTTTTAAAAACTTGCTCTAAAATAAACTTTTTCGTGCCCGCTTCCTTAACAGATAAATATAAGATTCTCATTTCTTAATACTCGCGGGGGACTAAACTCAATTTAATATTAGAGATTTCGATTTCTCATTCGGATATTTTCATTTCACATTCTTCTGGAAAAATTTTTAAATGCTGTTTTTTAGCCTTGCATTACCGCAATCATAATTAAAGAATTCCTTTTCAAAAAAAAAATAAAAATTTTATAACATTATGAAAATATGTCCCGATCCATGAATACGGAATGTTTTTTATACACAATTTTATTCAGTACTAATTTTACCTTTAATTTCAAAAGCATTGAAAGTTATCTTGGTTGAACCAGCACCATCTATAATAATTAAATAAGGTTCGAAATATGGAAAATATTCTACTAAATGACATCTCTAATGAATTTTTTTTAAATTTTGCAGTCTTATATATATATATATATATATATATATATATATATATATATATATATATATATATATATATATATATATATATATATATATATATATATATATATATATATATTAACTGCTATCTTTCTTTCAGTTTAACATATAGGCTTAAGAAAGAAATATTTTAATGCAAATTATAAATTTGAAAAGAAATAAAAATATATTTCCCTTTCACAAATTCACATTTTATTGAAAAACAGAAATACAATTTAGGGATTTTTATGATTTTCTTGATTTAATTTTCACTCTTGCCGTTATTCTGTTAAAATCACTTTTGTTTTACTTTTTATTATCGTGTTAATATTTTATTGTTATTTCTTATTGTGTTAATTCTGATCCATGGGTTAGTGGTTAACATTCCTGTCTCCTAAGCTGTTGGTCCCGGGTTCAATTCCGGTTAAGGCATGGATGGTTGTTCAATTGCTTCTGTTCCTTTTGTTTCTGTCCTTTCTCCTGATTTGGTGAATGAATATGCCCTACCCTATTAACGGGTGTGTGGTGATATGGCGTAAGTAATGCTACGCGTCTCAGGGACTTTCTTCACAAGTGCTCACCGAGTAACGACAAATGAGCAACGATTTCCGGCCTTGCTATGACTAAAGGTTAAAATCACTTTTGTTACCTAGTCCCTCCATTAAAAAGAAACTATGGGTTAATATTTGAATAAGTAAATAAATGTACTTTAAACAATAAAATATAAAATCATTTACATCAATTTTTAAAAAATGAGAAATCAACATTAAATGTTTATCATATCATTTTATCAACATTTTCTGGAAAGTTTCGAGATATTATAAGAAGTTAAGTTTCATAATGTAGCGACTACATATAACGTCATGCATACTTTAACAATTGAAATCCTAATGATAAGGAAGAAGTATAACTAAACTCTTAACCACATGATTAATTTAGTTTTATTATCACTTAGCCTTTCTTCATTTCTACATATATTTACTTGTCTCATTCTTTTTCCTTATTATTATACGATAAATTTAAGCTTTTATAAGTAGTAGGAAGTATATGAAAAATTAAATGACTTTTTTTCAACATAAATTAGAGCTCACAATACGGATTTATAGGTGTTAAATTTTTTTTAAACATAGCTTAACAAACATAACGTAAAGATATTTAAACTTTTCCAAAATTGTTTGAAATGAACTTTATAATGATTTCCTGATCCTAAAAAGATTTCATGAATCTTCCCTGATCCGAAGAATGGAAACTTTTTAAAATAATAATAAAATTCTAACAATAAATACTAAGTTATATGAGTTCATGCAATAAATATACAATAAACGTATGCAGAGAAGAGCGTAAGCTTTAGCTATTTTATCCTTTTTATGTTATTCGTAACGTAATAGTGAGCTGCTGGATGTTAAGACCTCTGCAGTTTACCGCCCTCTTTTTACGGAATTAAGACATTTCCATTAATGATGCAGCATTATTTTCAAATCAGGATATGCATGAGCAATAGAGATATTAAATATCATGCTGGATTTTCCAGAATATGTGCTATATAAACTAGTGTTCATCTATATTTATTTTCGAATGAAAAAACAAATTTGCGATTGCCTCAAAATTCAGAATATATATATATATATATATATATATATATATATATATATATATATATATATATATATATATATATATATATATATATATATATGATTATTTATTCTAACGTGTTTAAACTGATTTAAAGAAAATACTTTCATATAACTTTGTGGGTTGGCCTATATACTTGGGGATAACCCTTCAGTTTCTCACCTGTTAGGCTGCATATTGTTACGCCAATTAGTGTAATTATTTTACTTCTGAGCCATGCTATCATATTTTCAGCACCATTTTGTTTTTCCAAACATGCACAAAAACCCGTTTGACGACAAAAATCACCAATTTTTCACAAGGGGTGCTCAGAAATATATTTTTCTTGATTTTATGTTAGTTGTTAGGTTTATATTAGATTTTGATTTATTAGTGAAATTATTTAACTTTTTCACAGAGACAGGCACTCACAAGTGAGATATCTGTACACGCGAGCATATGAATTTCCATTGAGTTTTAGTTCATTTTTTGTGGATATATATTCTCTATTACATATATTCATAAAATTAATGTATAATATATTAATTTCAAACTTTAAAGGGAATTTTAATTGAGATGCCTAAATTTCATAAGGGCCTTAACTTTTAAATGTTCATTGAGAAAGAATTTGTTATTAAACTATTTTCAATTAATTCGTTGCTGGGGGGCTTAACTCTCTCTTTTGAATTGATTTTCAATAAATAACTTTAAAAAGTTTTATTTCATGAATTTCGTATCACACAGTGCCATTTGAAATCAAATATTTTCTAAAATATATTATTATTTACAATTTTATCATTTAAAATAGTTATTATTCCAAATGGAATACAATTGTTACATAAAACCAAAAAACTTTGCAATATCTCTTGAAATAGAATGTTTCCGTTATTTGCATTCTTTCATGCTTTTCAATAAATATGAATACGATTTTTTGTAATGATGTAATTCATTCAGAAAATAATCAGCATTCAATAAATCATGCTTCAAAAAAACATTTAAATTTTAAAATTATATTTCTTTCCTTCATTATGTATGTATTTTATCTAGTTGATTACTTTTACAAATCCTTAACTCATACTTTGATATTTTAACAATTTTTAAATTGTGAATCTTTTGAAGAAAAATTTTATATTTTGCAGTTTAAAATAATTTTTTTACACTTCCTCTGCAGAGACAAGTTAAGGTGGTAAATTTTAAATTTTACAATATAATAAATCTTAACTTATGTGTAAAATTTTGCAATAGAATAATTATAATATATGCGAGTAAGACTTCATGAAATTATCGTACGCTTCTTTTATTTACAAAGAAAAAATTTTTTAAACTTCATTGAGACTCATATAAATTTGAAAAATATATGTTTTTGTAAAAATAACAAAACATCCCTTAGACTCGTAATCTTTTCTCTTTTATTACACTTCTTTATAACACTCGTAGTCCTAATAATACTTTTTTTATTTTTCTAGCAAAACGTTTCATATATATGAATAAATAAATGTGAAATTTTTTTAAGAATAGATTAACATCCAATTCAAGAGGACATTATTTCAAAATGGTAGAAAAATAATCTTTGAACCTCATATTTATTTTCTATAAGCCGAATGTATATATATAGATATATATATATATATATATATATATATATATATATATATATATATATATATATATATATATATATATATATATATATATAATCCAAATTCTAACAAATAATCTACATAAAAGCAACAGAAATTAAAAAATAAAAATAAATTGCTTATTTAATTTTGATTTGATAATATTGATTTAAAATAAACAACTATCTTCGCACGTGGAATGATAAAATACATTAATCGTTAATGGTATTTATTCAAATGATATTTTAAATATTTTTGTCTGTTTTTAAATCAATATTTTATAGGTTTGTTACAACGGAGAATGAGTTGTGATTTTCCAGTCATGTATTTACTCGATAGACACCTGTGAACCAAATCAAGGCGAGTAGCATTACCCACGTCACTCCGACACAAACCCGTTAATTGGGTGGGCCACATTCATTCATCCTTTTTGAAGAAAGAACAAAGAAACACAGAGAGAAAGAAACATCCATGCCCGAATCGGGATTCAAACCCGAGAATAATAGCACAGACGTTAAGAGCTCTAATTGACTGTCCAACTTTAAATCTAACTTAAAACATTTTAGATATGAAATTATTTCTTAATCCATTGTTATTATTTATAAAGTATACTTCTTTCTTTTGCTCTATTGATTTAACACAAATCATTGAATATTATATATTATCCCAAATAAAAACTCTTTTTATAGTTTAAATGTAGAAAAAAACATTTATAAACATTTTTAAATAAGTTAATAATACTTTATTGTGGCATATTTGGTATATTTATGTTTTTAATAAATAATTCGTGTAGCAAACTTTAATCGAGTTTTACAACGTGTCTCCTAATATTGAACCGGACAGCAAATGGCTGCGCTACAGCTCATCAGAACCTTCTAATTATGCGATAAAATCCCACATCCAGGTTAACAGCAGGTTAACAGCGCCATGAGAGCCTGCCATTTATCCCCTTAATCGATGCTCTTTCAGTAAATACATATCTATAACCTCTTCGCTTAGTAGAGACTTCAGAGCGAAACACTCTTTTAAGAGGCGTTTACATTTCGAAAACACAATTTTAAACCATTTCATTGAAAACGTTGGAAACTTGTCTCCAATTGCCAACTAACAACGATTCCGAATGCACACCAGAATCCAAAAACTTCGCCCATTGAACGGTTGAATTTCAACGGTGTTCCGCTTTTGGAATTCCCTGTGAATTGGGGGGGGGGGGAGAGAGTTCGCACAGATAAATACGAACAGCTTCGGACGCGGAAGCACTTCAACGGGAATATTTCGGTTAATTCTCAGTTACATATAAACTCGAGTTCCGGAAAGAGCTTATGAGCTATCAAAATGTCCTCTATTTAGCCGGAGGCAGATTTTCCCGGACATCAAACGGAGGGAAGGGGGAATTCAACAGGCCGTTTTATAGTCCGGCATTTACCATTCACGAGTGGGAAGTACTAGTTAAATGTTTACAGTACCTGGTGCCGTTTGAGCATTTGTAGCAGATCGTTTCAAAGCATGCCGACTGCATGGCCTGAGGTAGGAAATGTAAGGATTTTCCTTCTTCTTGAATTCTTGCTCCTCAACCGTCTCAGAGCATTCACCCCAGCAGTTGTTTTAAGGAATTATAACAAGTTTTACTTAATAATAATTTACAATCTAAAAAAATTTTGAATGACATGAAATGGACATTTTTAGAATATTGAAGCACTCTCCATGTGAATGAAAAAGTGAAAGTTTCAATTCCATTTCCATCTTAAGAGTAAGTAATTACATTTTATTGCTACTCGGTCAAGGTGATTATTAATTATTAAGGATTGTTATAAATTTAAATTAATAATTATTCAAATTTATTTTTATTAACTAATTACGTTTATTTTCCATAAGAGGTAAATATTTTTACTCAATAACTCATTATCAGCAAAAAAATTCAATAACAGGTAGAAATTTGTAATAAATTTTTAACTTTAGCAATTTTTCATTAATTTTTTGCATAAAATTATATAATAATTTAGAAAGTTGTCCGGTTCAAAATATTGTATGTTCTAAACTCTGTTCTTTTAAGAAATTCAGAATTCTGTAAATAACAATGAAACTCTAGACCATCTAAATTGAATATCATGTTTCCTATGAATATATAAAAATGTATAACTATCACTAAAATGAATAAGTGCATTGATGTATTTTTAAATTGGGTTTTAAAATGACATAACGCAGCCATTATATCTTCTTTTCCTTTTCAATACTATACTCATTGTTGCTATATTCTTTCTTGTTAGTTTAGTATATCCCACACAGATTTACTAGCCAAAAAAAAAGCTAATATTAGAAATCATTTTACTACATCTCTCTCTCATTCATTATAGAAAAGCGAAAGTAATATATTTAAATTTTTTACTAGAAGAAGATTTTCTAGTTTTAGCAGAGTGGTCAATCATAGAAAATACTAGCAGTAAAATATAAATATAAGCAATAAAAAATAACCCAATGAATATATTATCGACTTTTTAAAAATAAAAAATAAAATGTTAGCAAAGTTACATTGATGTTTAACAAAGAAACGAAGACTTAAGTCCGGAACAATGATTTTCAAATAATACTTATTTTCACATGCATAAAATTAAACAATTTGCAAATCTTCTTTTAGAATATTTTTTCAACAAAAAGTCTTTGTAGCTCTTAAATGTTTTTTTCCATAAAATAATTAACAACATTTAATTAGCATAAGCTTGACAGAATGGAACGGAACAACTATATGATTATTTAAGGACATTTCCAGCAGCCGATCCTTTTCTCAGGTAGACAGATTAACAAAATAATTAGCTCACAAAAGCTGACACGCTAGCGTTCAGCTTTTTTTTATTCCAAATTAAATCGTGGAGTGCGAACGGAGATTAAACAAGAAGGCAAAGGAGGAAAAAAAAAGAAAAAATGAAGCTCTAACATTGCTGTTGAAAGAACTTGTAATAAAAAAGGAGACAGAATACGAAATCAAAAGCTATTTACGAAACTTTGGTACTTAAAGAAAGTCTTAATTGGTTTTCTTTGTTTTTATAGGGTTCAATCAAGCGAAAAATCCTATTTATAGCTACATAGAACATTGCGATATAAAATTTGTTAGTAATTTACGCGATTGTGTAATTTTGAGTTTCACTTTTTTCAATAGATTGATTTTTTATATGTTTTATTTGACTTCCAAGGTCTTTATCTTCTCATTTAGAGTGAATCATCATTATTAATCTGCATTTAGTTACAATTTATAAGCTTTGTTTCCTTTGTAACAAGAAAATTTAAATTCTCTCATTTAAAAGAATGGTAAGTGGTTGTATCATAATTTAGCATTTTTAATTTTTATACAAAATAAAAGTTTTATTATTTCAAAATTTAAAAATAAAAATACCATGATATAATTTTTATCCTAAAAATATTTTTGTATATATATATATATATATATATTTCTTTTTTTTCAGCTTCTACACCTATCGAGGTGAATACTTGGGAGTTTCTCTGATTTATATATATATATATATATATTTATATATGAAACCTAAGCAAATACTTTTGTGACATTATGTAGTGTAGCGGATCACCAAACTCCTTAAAGTTCTTGTAATGCATTGAAACACCCGTTTTAAATCTTAGAAAAGATCTTTGGTAAAAGCTTACAAATGGGTGTTCCTTGATATTTTCAAGATTTTTTGAAGCCAAGATAGGCTCCAAATTGTGAATAACAAATTAATATAACTCTAATTATGTTATATTAATAGTGAAAAATACAGAGTTATCAGAGATTAAATTTTATAGCCAATATTTATTGGCAAATTTTTCTCCAAACCCAGGAGTATCCGCTACTACACCGAACCAAAATTTCAGATTTTTAATAAATACTATTCCCATTGCAGTATCGTCAGGGGAAAGAATCAGAGAAACTCCCAAGTATTCACCTCGATAGGTGTAGAAGCTGAAAAAAAAGAAAGCAACGCTTAACTCTTATTGTTCATGTTGGCTGGGATCGATCCTAGACTCTTTGCTTCAATGAGCGCTATCCTACATTTATGTCCAAGTTTTTTATCCTACTCTCTTTGATATCAACCTATCAACCAATCTCTTTGATATCTCTTTGATATCAATCTCTTTTTATCAACCTCTCTTTGATATCTCGGCCATTGGTTAAGCAACAGCCCAATAAAAGAACGTTAAATCATAAAGAATTAATATTATCAGAGTTGTGTTCAACTTTAAAACAATGAGGAATGTCTGAGGTTGTCACCATCCATATCCCCTTGTTGGCATAGTCTGAGTCCTCGACTTCAATGAGATGCAAACGCTTCTGTAAATTGTCATGTCTAGTAAGAAAGCATCTCCAACAGATCAAAGCGGGGAATTGGTGATTCTGCTGCTATTGTTGAAGACGACACTTCACCTTTTACCAATAGCTGCCTCACTGTGCACAGAGGCTCTGTTATTTTTAATTTATGGTAAAGGATTCTTTGGATATTACGCAGAGGCAGACGAGAGATGAGATGGTTCCCGTTTCAGCAAACCTGTCATCCTACTCGTTTCTGAAAATTTCACTATGGCTGGGAATATACTGGAGGGCAATGCTTTTTCTCTACCTTTTAAGATCAATTAACTTCATTCTACTGGGATGACTCGTGCGTTTTCATTATGTCTTGAATTTGTAAGCCACAAAACAGTAGCTTACGAATCGATAAGAAACACAATAATGTATTCACAACTACTTTCCAATTTATAGATCGCAAATGATATTGCTGATATCAAAATTGTCACAATACTTCAAGACAGAAGAACAATGGAAGCTCTTGGACGGGCTCCAGTGCCGGAGTTTTTAATCGAATCTTCTGTTGAGCCATTTGATCACAAAGAAAGTTCAAATAAACAAACACTGAAAACAATCGTGTTCTCTAAAGTAAACAGCTTTAACGAAGAATGCGTGATCTAGGAAAAAACAGAATTAAGATACAGTATTTTCTATTCTGAAAACACATTTTATTTTGAACTACCTGAAACCTAAAAGTATTATGCATTAAAAGAAAAAATGTTGTCTTTCCAGGCATAATGTTTTCCAGGCATAAGAAAAACTTTTGCAGTTCATTTTTGAGAAATTTATAAATGTTCTATTCAATTTTTTTTTTAATTTTTCTAGCATTTTTCTGATGTCTTCACTTTTAAAATCTTGAGAACTTTTTGTGTTATATTTCAGACCCTACATTCATTGGCGAAAATGGTTTATTGTAGTTAATTTGAGTGTTTCTTACCTACAGTTTTTAATAATGTTTATAGATATAGATGTAAAAAATAATATTTTAAATAATTGTATATAGGGAAACTGGCTTTCGTATTCTCCATTTCTACGTGGGTGCCTGTAAAACCCAGATATGTACACTTTAGTAAATAATTAATTCAATGTAAAAAAACGGGAATATTGAACACATCTGAACAAGTATTACATCATCTTAAGTTTTAAAATATTTGTTTCAATTGTTTCATTCTTTATAGAGTTTATTTTATTGTATATACTTTAATTGATATTTTACTAGACAGCATCTAAAGCATAATGGATCTGATTTCTTTTTTTGTATGTTATTTTCTTACATAAGTTTTTATCAAATCAAATCATATAACCCTGTTCACATCTTAGTTATGTAACTCATTGTTAGCTCAGGTTACATTTAATTTATAACACACTCATAACCCCTCTAGTTCAATTTCTCCATATAAATATATTTACGCAAATCACTAAAAACTCCATTTTTACTCCGAATAAAAGCCTACGTATCCACGCCAGACACATTTGTTTGAAGCAGTAATCCTATTAGACTCTGTCCTTTGGCAGATTATCCATAATTTGGTTTGCAATGATAGGTTTTGCTTTAAAGCAAGGAATGCACTGGTGAACTATCTTTCTACACATAGACCAACCATTTATCGGCCAAACTTTTTCTCTAACCTAACTTAGTAGTGTCAGAGCACCAACATGCAAATACTTCAGATGATAATACATAATTACACTTACAGTAAATTTGTTGTTTTGGGGCGAAATTTCCGGGTGTTTTTTATAATAATTTAAATTAGCATTACCTAGTCGGCCTCCGTAGGATACCTTTATAGTCCAGAAAAGGATTTAAACTCTTTAGCCTACTTTTAAGAGGCACTGATCCTCTGAGTTGCAGACTTTTAATGTCTGCACTGTAAGTTTTGCATTGTATCAATTTTAGAAGACGATCCTTGGATACTCATAGCTCATCAATGCTAAGGGGTCCTCTATTTCTATAGAGGAGTTCTCAACAATTTTCCACAAATCAAAGAATAAAACTAAAAATACGCAATATTGTTATATAATTATTACTAAGAGAGTAAAGGTTATTTATCAGTTCATTTACAGAAACAAAAAAATTAAAATGTTCGTAGTTCAACTGTCCACGATTTTTCAGTTCAGAGATGAAGTCACTGTTAGCTTCTGGAATAATGACTGAAAGATTGGGATAGTCATTGTTCATCAAAACACTAGGTCCATTCTACCACAAGGAACAATTCATGAGCTTATCAGGATCTATGCCTCGGGACAAGCCGTCCACGGGGTTTTGTTCGAATGAAATGTAGTTCCACTTTTCTGGATTAGAATTCTCCTGGATTGTAGATACTCTGCTTCTGACAAAATTGTTTTAAATCTATTAGATCCTTCCTGATCCATGCTAGGACGATTGTGGAATCAGACCACAAATAGACGGAATTCACTGTCACCTTCATCACTGCTAAAACCTTCTTTACAAATTGAGAAAGTAAAACAGCAGCACATAATTCTAACCTTGGAATTGTCAAGCTCTTGATGGGTGCTACCCGTGATTTGCTAGTTAACAATTTCACTATGACGTTTCCCTCTTCATCTCTTGATTTACAATAAACAGCTGCACCATAGCCAAGCTCTGATGCATCACCCATGAATTTCTACAATGGATAGACGTTCAATAAGGATACGTCTTTTAACTTTAATGTCCTTTATATGCTTTAAAGACAATAAAATTGCCTCTCTTCCTTTTTCTTTCTCGGAGAGTGCATCGTTCCAGTTCACACACACACACACACACAAGTTCAACCTCCACAGTTTTAGAATAAATATTTTTGCTTTCGCTAAAGCAGGGCGCAAAAGACCTAATGGGTCTAAGATTCTGGCGATTGCAGATAACACTTGTCTCTTGTTGTAAGAATAACTTAATTCCACTTCTACTCGAAAGATAAAAGTATCTTCCCTCGGATTCCAGAATACGCCTAAAGTTTTAGTTTCTACTTCCGTCTTATCAAACATATATCCAATCTCAGTAATCACTGGAGGAGTGGTAAAGTTTGTAAGCCATTTATGCAAAGTCCTACCTGCTCTGTTCAAAATGGCTAGCAGTTGTCGTTGCAACTCTTCGGCCTCGCTCTTTGTGGGTGCGCCAGTCAAAATATCGCCCATGCAGAAATGTTCGCGAAGAACTGGTGCTAGCTTTAGGGAACCTTTTCTCTTCATCGTTCGATAATTGTAGTAAAGTTCTCAACGCTAGATATGGGGCGCTCACTGTTCCATACGTAACTGTAAGTAACTCATAAGTTTTGGGTTTCTCAACAAGACTCTAACTCCATACAATTCGTTGTAATGGGTAATGATCTGGATTTATTTTATCATACGGTACATCATTTTTATATCAGCCATAAAGGCGTATAAGTGCTCTCTGAAACTAATCATAATAGAGAATAAGTCTTTTTGTATTACACTTCCGTTTAATTTTATGGAGTTTAAGGATGTACCATTAGAGGTTTTAGAAGAGCAATTGAATACTACACGTAATTTGGTGGTACTCTTCTCAGGTCTGTATACCCCGTGATGAGGAGCATAATATGTAACATTTGGCTCCTTTGTTTCTTGAACCAATCTCATGTGTCCTAGCTCTTTATATTCCCTTAGAAATGTCTTATACAATTCACAATAGTTGGTATCTTTCTGCAAACGCGACCACAGAGACTGGAGTCTCCCAAGAGCAATATTTCTACTCTAACCTAAATACGATGGATGTTCTTTAAATGGCATTTTAACTATGTATTTGCCTGAATCATCCCTGTAATGTGTATTCGCAAAATGCTCCTCGCATAGAGTTTGATCTTTGCTCTGTGTAATCTCTGCATCTATACTTTCAATTTCCCAGAACCTTTTTAATGTGTTGTTTAAATTATTCTGTCTGATTAATCCGCAATATTGAACTTTATCCGTATCTTTTACTAATCCGCAGTGATTTTTAAACTCATTGTCCTGTTCTACACAACCACTTGCTACGTATCCAAAAACCGTATTTTGTAGTAGTAATTTAGAATTTGGGCAGACGATCTAACCTGGTCTTAGTAACTCGTAAAATAATTCCGCACCTAATAACATGTCAATTCTGTCAGGAATATTAAATCGATTATCAGCTTATTCAATTAAATTAGAAATTTTTTAACATACTCTCACCTCTATTACTCTTTGCGGAATCAAATCTGTAATTTTCTTTACTACTAGCATACTTATTTCTCTCTCAAAACTCCCATCCTTATTTGAAATTGTAGTCTCTTCGGACCCCTTAACTATCATGACTGCATTATCTAAACCCGAAATTAAAGTATTTGCTTTGTTAATTTTTAGCTGCAAATTATTAGCACACTGTGATGTTAGAAGGCACGTTTGAGAGCCTACATCTAAAAAGCATCTAATCTCCTTATACTCTGAAAACTTATCCTTTATAAGAATACGAGCCGTACTTAGCAAAACACTTTTTGTTTCATTTTTAATGAATCCAGTAGCTACAATTGACTTATTTGTTTCTGGTACCACATTAGAATTGTTTATTACATCATGCGATGTTGAATCGCGAGTCTTTTCTTTTCCGCCTTTAATTTTGCCTTGACTATTTTGATTCTCATCTTTTGAATAGTGAATTAAAGTGTTATGTGGTAAACCACAGAAAAAATTCCTTGATAGGCATGTTTGAACAGAACAATTATAATTTAAACATTTAAAACAGGCTCTTTTCCTCTTTACGACTTCAACTCTTTCCTTTACAGAAAGTCTTTTGAACTGGGAACAACCATATAACCCATGTTTCTCATTTGAATTACACACCCAACATTTAGCAATTTTAACCTCAGACACAAAATACATTTGTATTTCTATTATACCTTCGATTAACACTAGTATTCTCAATAATATTTTATCCCTTCCCAATTCACTCGGAGAAAACCACTTACCTCCTTGACTAACACTTATAAATGAAGCAGTTTCTTTATCTAGTGTTTAGTATGTTTTGTCCGAAATAATAAGTTCTTTAAGAGTTTCAAAATCAGAAACCTTTCTTAATTTTAGATAATAGTTATAACTGGTTATTAGACATGACGAGAACTGAACATGAGTTTCATTAGGTTGCTTAGAAGTTTTTCTAAAATTCGCTAGACAAGAGTATGCCGTTGCTTCAAACTCTCTCAAAACTAAAGATTTTATTTTCTCATAATTTGTTAAATCTTTATCTTGCAAATACGTTATTATATTAGACGATTTGTCACCAATTACATTTAGCAAAATCTCTGCTTTTAAACTCTCTAATACATTTTTTTGTATTAAATGCCCCTTTCAAAAGAACCAAAGAACAACCCTCATCCCTCTGGACGAGATGGCACCTATACCGTTAAGATTTTTATATTCTTTATAATTTGATCTAAGGACTCGATTTTTATTTCACTTTCACTAACACTCGTTTTATTCTCATTTCTAATTTTAGCCAATTCTAACTCGTTTTGCGATCTTTGAAATTTTAGTTTTTCAATTTCAATCGCTCGTTGCTCCTCAATTTTTCTATTCTCTATTATTGTATTTCCTAACTCCTTTATAAAATCGGGTTTTGTTTTATAAATATCACTCGTTTCAATAAGCTCAATTAATAACGCAATTGTCCCTTTTTCCTCGACATTTAAATTTAATTCGATCGCGATTTGCTTAAAATCAGCTTTTAAAGCACCCTTAAACATTTTTTGTTTTTGTTGTCAGATTATCAAATTCACGATAATATTTCTTACAAATAATTAAAGAAATAGTAAAGCCTCTATAACTCCTAAATAACTCAATAATAATAATAAACAAGAACATTCCTCAAATATTTAATGAAAACGAGACTCTCAAGCAAAAACAAATCGAGACTAAAGAACACAACTCCGTATCTCATAATAAGAAATTACTCGTAAAAATTCCTCAAAACAAATAACAATATTGCTCTTACTTCAACTCCAGACACCATAGTGAACGAAGAATTGTACTTGATTAAACCAAAAAGGCAGCTCTTCATTTTGATAATTGCCGTTAATAGCACAACATTCGAACAATCGTTTTCAAAAGTCCACTATTCGCATTATTCTCCATTTGACACTTTAAATTTTTCCTCAGGCTCGACGGACCAATGACTCATCGTTAGCGCAGGTTACATTTAATTTATAACACACTCATAACCACTCTAGTTCAATTTCTCCATATAAATTTATTTACTCAAATTATTAAAAACTCCATTGTTACTCCGAATAAAAAAATACATATCTTTTTCATCACAGCTTGGAAGATTTTTCTCTTAATACAATTCAAATGATAAGTAGAGGGCGCTTCACGCCCAACTAATTCTGTAACCAGAAAGTGCGGTATGACAACACACACAGAAATATATATATATATATATATATATATATATATATATATATATATATATAGGTGCTTTTTTAAATTAGCAAATTAGCAATTGAATAAGAAATAAGGTGATATTTACTAAAATCAAAATTATAAATCTTCATTTGCTCTATTGAATAGGAATTGAAAAAATAGACCAAATAGTTTTAAAGTTAACTCTTAAACTGTCAATTCAGTATAGTGGTAATATATGATATGTTTTAGACATAAAATTATATTGTATTTTGAATTATATTACTTCGAATTTAAATACTTTCTTTCACTAAACAAATTTAAAAGCATTTATACTTAATTGTATATTTTTATAACTACTTAAGTTTAAAACTATGAAATGCTTTTTGAAATAACATAGACATCTGTATTTCATCTTAAAATTCATTAAACTGTAAATTAAAAAGATATATATATATATAATCCTTTTTTAAATTACATCTTAAAATAAGTATTGGGTGTTTTATGATTTCTTTTACGTAAAATAATATTCAAAGATTATGAAGTTCACGAAATATTTAAAACATTTTGTGAAAAGATTCATGTAAATTTAAAATATACCCTATTTTAATATGAAAACAGAGTTTTTAAATTATATTTTTATACCAATAAATAATAATGTATATTAATCATAAAAATAGAGAATTTTTTCTCTCTTCACACATTTAACATAATCGTAAATAAAATTTTCTCAAGGCACTTTGATAATGAACATCTAAATATACTTTCAAAAACATCAAATGTTTCTTAAGAAATATGAAATAAAATATCTTTCAAATAGTTACTCTTTACTTAATTATAAGAATATTAAAAACTTCCACAGAGTTTTTTTCCTTTAATAGTGAGAGCTTAGCAGTATTGAAAACAATTTCGAAAATATTTACAGATTTACTTCCTATACATTTAAAACAATTTTTCAAAAATACTACGTACATATGCCAGTTCTTTCTTCATTTCTTATTTTATTTGTGAATCATTAAAGCGTAACTTCTGAATTTTCAAATGCAATATATTCTAATTCAAGTATAAAACAATAATTTATTCACGTTAGGACATTTTCATATGTTATGATATTAATATGCATTTCTGATCATTTTTAAGCTCTTCTGACTCCTGCACACCGTCCACTTTAATCTTTTACATTTATTCACAAACAACTGCGAAACATTTTTCTTGAGGCATTATGCGAAAATGACTCCGTCCTTTCGACATCCAACATACTTTGGTCCTTCCTTCTATTTCCCATTTTTAAAGTTAAAAGTCCTGTTATTCTAAGAAAATATTTCTCTAACGGAAACATATTTTCCGTAATTACTGGGCTTAAAAGTTTTAATTACTCACATTCTTGAAATAGGGGTGAACTTTCTTCGTTTTTGTTCTTTTCGGTCTTCAGTGACTATAACAATCTTCCACTGATGCTTCAAGCGGAAAATGAGCTCCGCGTCTTTCCAAGAACAACTCTTCTTTTTCGCTTGCAGGTCGTTCTTTTTTTAAATTTCTAGAAAAATCAACTCTAGATTTTGACTACATTTGAGCTTAAGAGTGGCTTTAATTTCAAATTCAGTGTATTTTCAGAAATACAATACTCGTGAATGTGGTTATGAAATTAAATTGAAATGACGTGTGAGCACTCTCATATAATCAGTAACTTGTTAATAATTATTTCCTTAACTTCTTAGAGTGAAATCAATTATTTTAATTTTAAAATATTATAATTCTATTATTGCATATAAAGTTTATTTAATATTACAGTTTTAGTAAAAGTGACAAAAATGTTTTTCATTGTTATGCATTTTAGTTAAATTATAGCGCAATCTAAAAATGGAAATACTTAAAATTATTCTGAAATTAATAAAACTAAACTTAAAATAAATTAAATATAATCTTAAAAGTAGAATAAAAATATATGAATTTAATTTCTGTTTGAGATTTTGAAGCAAACAAATATCTTTTAAATAATGAATTTAACGCCTAATATAATTTCCTTTGTTATAAGAACTCTTCATGAAAAGAGCTTCTTAAACTTTCCTTAATAAGTATTTATATTTCAAAGAAATTAGGCATTGCAAGCAACACCATAATTACTTGAAAACATAAAGCCAAGAAAACAGTAGAACACGAATAAAAAACATAAAAAACAAAAATTTAATAGAAAATTATTTATTTAGAAATTGACTTTTCGACATGATTTAAAACTGCACATGTCATATATAAATGCATTTTTACTCTTAAATTTCATTGTGAACAACAAAATATGTAGCCAGTGCAGGTATTTTGTTTTACTTTCCCATTTAGAAATCGTAAGGACGAATCTGACGAATGATGCATCTATTAATAATGTTGTATTTTTTTCCTTAATTTAAAATTCATCATCCAGTGTGTGCTTAATATTTTATATTAATAAAAAGATAATGAAATATTATGCAACTTATACCATCTCATAATATTACTACAGCGCCACTGTTTTAGAGCGGCAAAACTTTGCAAACAGCCAGAAGAAAAATGTGCCTCATCAAAGAAGGATGTAAAATATCTTTCGCTACCAATCACTCAGCTAAAGCGGTGATTAGTAAGGTTTTTATCTTAAAAATATAAAATAATTACTTGCAAATACGTCTTGATTCAATTTAAACCTATAGTTCGCAAACAAAACCAAAAAATTTACGTTTGTCAAAGAACACAATTATTAGATAATATCAAAAGTCCATAATTGGAATAAAATTTTAGTATTTTCTGCTCCACTAATATTAATACATTATTTTAAACACATTAGTGCAAAGCTTGGTTAAATAAAAACGGAATGCAAAGAATTAATGATTTAAGCATCTACCCTTCTCTTAGAATAAATGAGAGTGACGAGAAATATGCAACAAAAAACTCCCTATAAAAAAATCTTCAAACAGCTTTGAAACTTGGCACTTCAGAAAAGCGAGAGGTTAGTGTAGTGCTTCTGGCTTTTGCAGGATTTTTCGCCATGATAGAAGTGTTTCCTGTGCTTCTTCTTTTGTGACACATGAGTAGGACGATAAACCGGAAGTTATTGGACATCAAAATGACTCACAATAATCTTAGACCATTAGGCTGTCAGCTGTATGCGGTACCAAACTTCTGCTGTTTACTTGCGTGTATTCTGCAGTATGAGCATCTCCAAATGTCTTCCTTAGCGACACTGTAATACGGCCTATCAATGAAAACTCGTGCAGAAAGCATTTTAAAGGATAGGCATTAAAATCTAAAAAGCCATAGGACGTTAAGCTTCCACTACGTGGTGTGCAATATTCGTGTTCTAAGGGCTTACCGCGGCCTATTGCTAAGATGGAATTCTTCGAAATGGTGCATCTTGGAGGTCGAACTCAGACACTAATAGACGACTACTGGGAAGGATTGTTGGACTTCTGCATGCATGACTGTCGAGATAGAAACTTCAGAGTTTGTGGACATTATTCCTTGTAGCAAGTGGATATGGTACACCATCTGTAAAACTTTTTCTCAAATGCAAACAGAAGATACTTAAAAAAGCTTTACAACCTCTTCCAGCTATGCAATATACGGAGTCAAAGCTTCATGCCGAAGCACATTCTATTTATACCATCCAGGGATCAAGTGTGAAATAGTTTGCAGCAAACTATATAGAAATATAAGAAAGTGGGCCGATAAGTACTCCTTACTTCAATTTTCATTTAATTACTTAGAAAATCTTTTCTTTTATCATTTCTTAACAAAAGAATCTCTCTTTACTAAAAGTAATAAATAAAATTCAAAAATTATTTTTTGAATTTTTAGGGGTATTTAGTAATATAATGTATAAATATAAAAGTAATATTGTAAAATAAATACATCCGGTCAAATTTTATACCATTTTCCTAAATTCTATTAGTCTAAAATTCCTAACTCATATTCTGACATAATATATTGCAAAATATAATTAATTTAAGGATTTTTTCATGATGTTTACAACGAGTTATAAATTTTGTCAATATTGACAACTTGTGGGTACTATGAAAAATTATGGTTTTAATAATGTATAATTTTGAAAAGCGAATCAATTTCAAAATGTATGTAACCATAATTCACGTTAAAAAAAGTCGAAAAATATTGATTTTTCCTTTGAAATTATTTCATTTTTCAAAAATATATTATTCAAAAATACTTAAATTAAGAACACTTTAAATTAAAACTTAAGTCATTAAAATGTTAAGATATTAATAAATAAAATTAAACATTTTCGTTGCACAAAATGTATTTAAAAAATAGCAAGTATTTTATGGGCTTTTAAAAAACATATTTTCCTTTATAATTGGTTTGGAATTAAGTATTGACATTTAGGTATTCCATGCAAATTAAAAAAATAATTGGATCAAAAATCCCTTGTATCTACCATCTGCTCATTTTAGTTTCAATGTTTCCATTATTCATATCTTGATTTGAAAAGGTCGAAAGCATTATCATTATCTCAAACACCTTCAAAAGGATATCAATAAATTTCTTGGTACCAATTTCAAAGAAGAAGGAATTGTTTCTATTTCTCTTCTACGCTTCTGACAAGTAAAATTTTATTCTTAGAACTTTACTCAAAGGCAAAGCTTGCTCCCATTGTAAGTTTTCTACGCGAAATATTTTCATTATTTGGTGATCAAGTCTTGGAGCCCCGTTTTATGTCGGGCTCCAGCATTTGCATGAATTTTCGATGCCATTTTAATCTTCCATTTTATCCCTAATGACCTCAAACAACTAAACGACCTAGGACGCCGCGAAGTTAAAAGGAAAATCTCTCATTTGAGCCAAACTTTCGAACAGTGTGCTTTTCTTTAAGGAATAAATGAAAGAAGAAGTGTTTTTTACTATTTGCGTAACGCACACCTTTAGAAATATTTCCGTTTCAATTCGTAAAGATTATATATCATTCCAGCAAAGTTGCATTCATTAATCAAAAGTTTTTCAGGAAAGAAAAACCAGGAGTGGAAAATTTTTTAACGTGAATGATATATTATATTGATTTGGTGTATGAAAGCTTATGAGTTTTTTATGCTTTAAATGGTTAAAATTTATTGTTCAAAAATGCTTTACTATTTTAATTTGTTATTTCTCTTCCAATATAAATATAAATCAAATAGCTTAATATAATATATTTTTTTTACGAAATTATTTGACATTGTTGCTAGTGCAATAAACTCTCAATAAAAGAAATTAACGTACATAAATATTTAATTTGATGATTTTTTTTTAAATTGGAAGCTCAGTTTTTCTATCACTATGAATCAAACCTTCCAACATCTTATAAGCTGATAATGCTTCGTTTTTAAAATTGATCAATATACCACCGGAAAATACTTGATTTAAATAAAATAAAAACATGTGAGACACACTAAAGGCTGTGGAAGAAAATTAATGATGAGAAAATTGTGAAAACAATGATATTAAAATGTATTATCAAATTAACTTAATTCATAAAGTGAACTTGTATGAAGGAAATGACAACTTTTATAATTCTAATTGTTATTTAAACCAGATGATACAATACAACCATTTTTTTTGTGTTAATTGAACACTTACTTTCTGCAAATTTACTCCCTATTAAAAATATATATATGCTAGTTAAAACATTGAAACAAAGGAAAATACTAGACAATAAATCATAAAAATAGTGTATTCCAACCAACATAAATGATTCTACTAAGTATAGAGGTAAAAATGAATAATAAATTGAGATTTAAAATTATTCAAAAAAACTGTTTTCTAAAAGTGGTTTTGATATGGATATTTGTCGTGTTTTCCTGAACACTTTGTTTATTTTACAGTAGAAAAGGAAAAAAAATTTCAGTAATTTTACAATGCCCTGATTAAAAACAACTTTTTTTCTTCGGATTAAACTCCATACAAAACACAGTTTTTATTCATTTGAAGTAAATTAATCAATATAACGTTAAATCTATCATTTGCATTTCTCGTGCATATGATTATCTAATCCTCCACTCACTGTTCTCGACTTATTCTTACATTTCCCGCTGAAAATCATTATAGTACACTGATCTCCACAAAAGCAGATTAGACTTACATTCAACAAATTAACTTCGATATTAAACTAGAATTAAAATGAGTATCACAATTGTACTGCATGTTCTAGTAAATTAGCATGCCAATGTGGAGTAATGTATTTTACGGCAATCTAGAACAAATTCAAGGGATGCTTTGAATTTTAAACTTTGAATTTTTTAATTTTAAACTTCAAAGATAAACTTTGCTGGAAAATTATTATATTTTATAATATAAAACATTTTATAAATTAAAACATTGTAATTTTAAAAATACTTCAAAATTTAATAATATTATTTCCCCGATAATTTTATGAAACACTTATTTTTAAATGTTATAAAAAGGCAAAAGAACTATTTGATGTAGTTTAAATCACAAACTAGTACTTTGTTCCTAATAATTTTGGAAATAATTCATTTTATTTTAATTTCCATTCATTTAATTAAAAATGCTTCTTAATTCTTTTAATAATCATTAAAGAACAACTAGGAAATTATTTTTTAACTGTAAACATTTAAAAATAAATATAAATTTTAATTAGACTATACATTAAGCAATAATGCATAAATCAATGAAATTATTAATTAGTGTTAAAGTACATGCAGTGACTTTTACAGTCAGATTTTCAGATTTTACTAGATTCATAAAATTTACATCAGTATTTTTCTCACTATATACATTTAAATTTAAACGTAACGGTATATAATTCGGCTAAAACTTAATAAACTTTCATATCAAGCTTTTTAACCAACTATCTCAGGGATTAATGTATAGTTTTTAATTACAATTCTTTAATTTTTAATAATAGCAAATATTACTATATTGTATTTCTGCATAAATCAGAGTTGATTTTTCATATTAGTTTAAGCTTTATCTCTTTTTAACCGTAAATTGGTTGTTTCTTTCGTTGCAGTTGAGATCATGGCTACACCACTTTATTACAATTCACATTGGTTTAAAATATCCATGACGTCAGGATAACGCTTCATGTATGCCACGTTGCATTGAGATGGCGTCGTATATTTTAATGGTCAATGAATTTGCTTCAAATCGTATTCTTCGAGGGCAGCAAACAAGGCGAAGTTCACCATTGAATGTCTGAGAATTCACCACTGAATGTCGAAGTTAAATTTGTTAATGAAATGATTTCTTATATAAGGACCAAAACATCAATTTGAGAAGCCGTTTACCATTAACACATTTACAATTGAAAAAAAAGAAAAAGCCAAAGAAAAAAGACAAGACGAAACACCCAATTTATGATCAGTTTAAATTGGCATAGGCAACTTAAATTTTTAAAAACTTCATTAATTAATAGATTTCTAAATTAATTGCAATATTTGTAAATAATCTCTTTCAAATCTTAAGGCTAATGCTTTGCTTACGCCAGCGTTAAAAATTTGATATTTTAAATAACACATTCATATTAAAAAATTGAATAACATTATAACTTTATTGTATTGGTTTTATAAATAATCGATAACAAAAATTTCATCACTTTTCTATTACTTTGTCGAATTTGTCAATGAAATCACAAATTCATTCATTCTATTATATTTTCATAAGTAAACATTTTATGGTTTTTACTTAATAAATTTAAATATATAGTTTACTCTTAAATCCTGATTCCTGTAACACTGAAATTTGTAACCATTTAATTCACACACACACCGCATTTGAAAATCCGGATTGTGTGTGTGTGTGTGTGTGTGTGTGTGTGTGTGTGTGTGTGTGTGTGTGTGTGTGTGTGTGTGTGTGTGTGTGTGTGTGTGTGTGTGTGCGTGCGTGCGTGCGTGTGTGTGTGTGTGTGTGTGTGTGTGTGTGTGTGTGTGTGTGTGTGTGTGTGTGTGTGTGTGTGTGTGTGTGTGTGTGTGTGTGTGTGTGTGTGTGTTGGGTGAGAGAGGGATGATAAAGACATATGCGTATATTCTTTAATTTCAGAATTATATTGTTAAGAATTCTTTTTACACTTCTAAGTGATATAAAAATTAGTAAAAATAAAAGTTTTCTTTAAAATTTGATATTCGTTTTGTATCGCATTTGTTTTGTTTTAACTTTTCTTAAGAAATCCCTCACTTCAAAAAGTAATGAATATATGTTTTTGAAGTACAAAAAATGTACTATTACTTATGAGAGGTGTACGAAATAAATAAACGTCACTTTCGCTATTAACTCGTATTAATGCTGTCTTTCTCCACCATATCTAATATATTTTGTTTTAATTTTATCCATTCTTATAATATAGATTATATCCAAAGATATATTATTTTTTAAAATTAAAAATATCTAAATCGTATTTAAGATACAAAACGTGGTTTGTGATTATGTAAGCAAATCTCGCATTGTGAAATATTCAGAATTATTTTGCTGGACTGTCTTTTTGCATGGATTCATTTCTATATATATATATATATATATATATATATATATATATATATATATATATATAATATATATATATATATATATATATATATATATATATATATATATATATATTCTAGAATCATAAAACTATCTGTCTTTATATATTTTATCATAATTTAAATCATAAGATAAACAATGCGCTGGCAAAGCTGTAGTTGTACAATGGGTGATTAGTTAAGAAACATAAACTGTTACACACACAACACTATGTTCACTATCAGAATTGCTCGTTATCCGATCATCGATTTACCATAGATTTTTAGTGAAATCGATTAATTCGTCCGGAAAGCCTAAAAATGAAATTAAAAAAATAGTGTATAATTTCTTTTTAAGTTTATGAAAAAAATTAATACATGCATATAGTCTTGCATATTAATGAGTCTTTTATCCTTTTCGTTTATAAGGCGCTAAAGAACATGTCCAGTGTCGATTGTTTTTCTCTCTTTTTCAGGATTTTTCGGAGGTAATTATAGGATTGTCTTTGTAAAGTGATTAATAACATTGTTGCTGTTGCCATCTGGAATTCTTTATTCAAAACAACGTATAAGACAGTAAAGGAACAAGGGGAGAGGAGACGCTCAAAATGGTATAAGTTTTTGTTTTGAATGTAATCAAAACCGAAACTGACGGTCTACTTTGGCCATTAATATTCTGTTAGGGGGAAAAAAAACAATTTTTTTCTGATATTAGACTTTCAAGCTCAATAGGCAAGCAACATAATTCAAGAAAGATGAATACTGATTTTTGTTCCTTTGGGTTTGGCAATCCTCCACATAATGCTTCGAGAGCCAAGAAATGTGTTCGTTAGAATTCGTTTTATTTCACTATCCAAATATGTGTTCGTTCTCCGAATACAAAATTTTTTTGTCCTATTTGCTCGCAATCCAAACTGGTCTTTACTCGATCACACACTGGAATTGTTTTTAATGGTATTACCTAATTTTGGTTTACCCTCTGAGCATGAAAATCGAACTGTTAACTCGAAGATCAGAGATCTATGACTGTTTTTCCACTAAATCAGCAGAGCATTTCAGAAGCATCTCGTAACAAATATAAATTTTTCATTAATATAAATCTTCTCTTAATTTTTGGAAATAGATATTTTTTAATTTCTTTTTTGCAGTGTTTTTGACACTTGGCATAATAAATGTTTTATTATAATAAATGTGGTTTCTATAAAGACGTCTTGTCACTACTATAATAACTACCTTTCAAAAAATGTTTTCTTTCAATCGAGGATTTTATTCTAAACATAATATGATTCAATACTAAGAGATTATATTTAGTATTTAGTTTTCTGTCATTAAAAGTTTCATTATAAATTTAATAATTTTAATTGATTTATACATATATATATATATATATATATATATATATATATATATATATATATATATATATATATATATATAATTAAATGTTTAATGATCATAATTTCAGAAAAAACATCAGGTGCAAAATAAATATAAATTACGATAAAATAACTTTGTTTTAAATTTTATTTCTATCAAAAAATATTGTGAGGATCAAAATTTAAAATATTTTTACATCCTTATTCTTCTAGTGAAATTGTATTTTCAAATTCTAATCAGACAATTCAAATTTCAAATAAGCAATTGCATGTTTTGGATGGTTTTATGTATCTTTTTACCTTTTAATCAAATAGTGGATTTTATTGCTGTTTATAAATTCTCTCAATATTTTCTCAGAAAGAATAAATTAAATTTTTATTCAAAGCATTTATAGCAGACAGATCTGAATCTGTTGTTTTTAATTCAATCAAAATTAAATGCGACTTTACATTATGAATAATTAATTTAAGGGCCCATTTGAGTTTTGAAACTTTTCGCATGAAATAGAAATCTTCAATCAAAACAAGTATGGCTTTTATGTGTTTAATAAGCATTGTTGCGCAATTTATTCGAACAAATTTTCAAGTTTTTGTCAGCTGGATTTAACTTTGAATATTTTATTATGCAACATTCCACTCACAAAAAATAAGTTTTTACAAAAACCATAAAACTAACAGTATTACTATATGCTCCCACTTTTAGTTTTTTAAAACTTATTCTTTTAGTTCCCACTTTTAGTTTGTAATATTGTCTAGTACTTGAAATTCTTGACATGAATAGTTTTAAAGATAAAGGGAATATTTTTAAAAATTATATTTCATTGACTTTTGTTTAAATATTAAAAATAATGTTTATAGACTGGCATTTATTTCAAAATTAATTAAAATATAGAATTATTATGTTCATTTTTAAGTAACAATGAAAAATGTTGAATATAAACCAGAACTTTATTATTATTTGAAGCTTATTAAAAAATGGATGTATAATAATTTAATAAACTTTTAGAGTAATTAAATTTTGTTTATTTATACTGATATATATATATATATATATATAAATATATATATATATATATATATCTATATATATATATATATATATATATATATATATATATATATATATATATATATATAAATTTTTATATAATTCTCAATATTTATTTATTTGGTTATGGTACACTTCTTAAGAAATTTAAAATTATATTTCAAATGCGAGCTTGGTATCAATAAATGTTGAAATTTATAAAATGTACCATTGTATTTTTTTTACTGTACCATAAGTACCAGTGTATTTTTTTTTATTCCCGATTGCCCTTAAGATGTATCTGTTCAGCACTATAATGAGCGAAGGTGATGGCATCTTATACAGTGGGACATCCAGTGGGTGGGCCATCTTAGCGCCGAAATTGAAGGGATAGAGAAACACACACATAGAGAGAGAAAGAAACATCCATGCTTGAACCAGGATTCGAATATGGAACCTACTGATTGAAAGCTAGGGACGCTAACCACTCCCCCATTGGTTGGCACCAATGTATATTGTTAAATGTATGCAATGCGTATAGATGTCCTATTTCAATAAAAGGTTTATTTCTGATATCAAAAAGTGTCTATATATTATGTCTATGTATTTCTGGTATATAGAAGCAATTGCATTGTTTTTGGTACTTAATAGCATGTGACACAATGATGTTTCCAGAAACACTAAATTGCGTCTTGTGAAGAAGTTTTTCACAGAAAATGGCAGCACTTACAAAGTGTCAAGGAATGAAATAAAATGCTGCATAAAACAGAAATACATCATTTCTTGCTGTTCATTGACGACCAAATAATAGGGTCATATCTGGAACTTTCTACGAAAAGATTGTACTGTTCTCAGTAAGCATAAAATACTGTTTCTTTATCAATCCTAAAATCTTGTCTGTTTTAATGCCTTAGTTATTATTTAAATGATCATTTTCATAACTATAGCTCAAAAGCTTTTTCATGCCACACATTTAATTTTCCTGATTGCTTCTTGAATATGCTACAGATTTTCAAATTTTATTTTTCATTTGGTATCCCGAACTCTTCTGTCACAAATAATAAGCAACGGCGGCAAACCACTTTGTTAGAATTTGCTGATTATCAAGAAAGAATTTCTGAAAGTAAATTTATTAAGCAACAGAAATAATTGCTGATTAAATATGATACACAGTTTTAATCCACTTTAAAGTCATTGTAATTCCATAAAAATACATTCTAAAACCCATAAAAGAATTCCAGTTATCTCAAAATATCGTTGTTATGCTTACTGTTTATAACAGTGTTCATAAAATTAATAAACACTGCCGTATTTATTAATTTTATGATAAATACGGCAGTGTTTATTAATGTGGCAGTGTTAATTTCTGTGCATAAAAATAAAGTGTAAAAAACTTTTATGTATATGTGTACATTGTAATAATTATATAAAAGTCACACATTTCTTTTTGCACAATTCCTTAATTTGCTGAATAAAAACTGAACTTTAAAAGATTAAAGATTTAAAAGTTAACTAACAATTCGAATTGCAAAATATTTCAAATCCTATTTAATAATGTATTTAATATAATTACAAATAATTTTATTTTTAACTAAAAACTATTTTAATTTATGAATTTTAATTATTAACTCAATTAACTAAATTGGATCTAAAATTAACTCTTTTGTTGTAACTTTTATTATTAAATCACCTTATTTCCAAGCTTTATTAAATCAATGCATAATTTACAATTGATTAATATTTTGTTAAATATATTAACTATAAATCAATATCGTTAAGATTTATTTAAATTTAATGTTATGAATAATTTCTTAAACAAAACTTGCTATTTAATGCTAATAGAATTCTGGATGATAATTGATCTGATAAACAAATAACTTTTTTCAAATAAAACTCGCAAAAGAATGCGAATTTATTAGTGAGAGAAGATATTTTTAATGAAATGCATTACATTTTCACAGAATGCTGGTTAATATATTTTCCCCTTAAACAAGATTTTATCTCAACGTTATAATTTATGATCACTGATAAAGTAAAACTATTCTCATAAAAAATCACTGCGTGTTTCAAACTATCTCCTTAAAGCTTGCGCACAGTAGCAGTTCACATCCGTTCCTAAAAAAAATATCTTTTCTGAGCTGTAACGAACTTTCCTCTTCGTGAAATAAGTCACAAGATTTAATAAGTTCAGTGCGGTCATTTTGTGACGGCATATTCCATGTCTTTCATTGTAGCTTACGTTAATATAAGAAAAAATCCTCCTATTAATTATAAATCATATGATTATTAAGTATATTTTATATTGTTTTTCAAATCATATCAATATATAATGTATTATATATAGAAAGACAATAAAATAATTTTTAAGAAAAAAATGGAGGTTATTCATCAAATTTTGTAGGTTTCTTTAGTAAAAATAAATATATAAGAGTATTCTTAATGCTAGTATGCAACTTTTTCTTTAATTATTATATTAAGAATGCTAAAAGGAACACAATTTATGCACAAATTCAGTATTTTATAGAATTTTCTCATCAGAAAGCTTTCTTCTAAATCTTTAAAAATCTAAAAATTCACTTTTAGTATCTTTTGGAGTGCAACGGTGAGATTGAATTCATTTGTTAATAATTTTGGAGAGTAAACGAGTATATGTGAAATAAGTACTTTATTTTTTTGAATTTGAATCAATTTCTAAAACCCCTTTCAACTTTTTAAAAAGTAAGACTTTTTAATAAAAATTATAAAATCAATGCAATTTTTAGCGAAGAATTTTTTGAAGAAATATTTTCCCATCACTTTTAAGTTTGTTAAGAAAGTGAAAAATTCATTCAACAGTGTAATATTCGGGAAAAAATGTTTTTTTTTAAAAAAAAAACCTGTATTACTATTAAAAGAGAAATTAAAATAAGTTATTCTAATTAACTTAAACTAAAATGAATCTGTAAAGCATTTACATGTCTTAAGTCATGAATCATTTCTGAGTTATTTTCATTTAAAATAAATATAGCATTTAAAATAAATGCCGTTAAAATTTATTTTTTTCGGTACAAGAACATTTCGGCAGGCTCCATTGGATGTTAAATAATATATTATTGAGATGATATGAGTATTTGCAAACAAATCTTAATTTTATTGCGTCGATTATATAACAAAATAAAACTTTTTCTTTATATTATAAAAGTTGTTTTGTTTTAATTCAAAATGAACTTAAGCTATCATTAATAGAACCAATAAAAATGGTATCAAAATTTTTTATTACAATAAAAATTATATTAAAATATTTTATAACATTTTTGTACCAGAAGACTCTAATCTATCTATCTATCTATCTATCTATATATATATATATATATATATATATATATATATATATATATATATATATTAAATAAGAAAAATTTAACTCAGTAATATCGAATTTCATGATAATAGAATTGAATTTTGTTAATTAAACTAATGTTATTAATTCATTAATATTATTAATAATTAAATGTAATTAATAAAGGAATATTTTACTTCATTTTTAATAAAATTAAATACTACACAAAATTTCAAAAAAAAATACCTCGTTATATTTACGAAAGTATTACATTGTGAAGCTATTTCTGCAACTTATATTCATGTAATCGAATAGGTATTATTTATTAAACTGAAGTAGTAGAAGTTGAATTCAATTCGAAATATCACTTTTAGTCTAATTTGTTACAAATTATCAAACATAATTAAATATGTTTGAAATTCATTCTTCAAATAACTTGCTTCATTACTGATTACTAATATTTGATGCAAATATTTAACTTTTTAATTGAATAAAAATATTCAATTTTTGGTTAAAAAGTGTAAAATCAGTTCACTAATAGCAGACGCATCCAAATCTTCTTTTCATTTGAATATTTCTGTAATGATTAAAATATATTTTATTGAAAAAATTTTAAAGTTTACTAAAAATTAAAAAATTCTCAAATATACTTCCAAATTATAGTTTTGAATTAGGTTGAAGAAAATTTTACATATTTCTGAAATTCAGAATACTTTAAAATGAGAAACATTTTTTATTGATATTCATTTGAAAATTTTTCATTAAAGAAGCATATTTTTTTAATTCGAGCTGAATTTGATGGTAACGTCATTGGAAATTACTAATATTTAACTTTTAGAAAATGAATAAATAAATTTGTCACGTAATTGTAACAAGAAATGTAATTTCTAATGTATGCTAGTTTAAGTAATTAGAAAAGTGGGCAAATTCTTAAATGTTTGCAATTATAATTATTTTTCTCTTAATTACCAATTCCTGTGTTTTTATCTCATACTGATATACGTAACACACGTTATTTCCGAAACAAATTATGTACAAAACATACATTTTTAATTAGTTACTTAACATCTGAGGAAACTCAAATATTTGTTGGCAGATAAATTTTAAACTGATGCATTGCTTATTTATTTTAACAGATTTATTTCCTGTACACAAGCATTTTTTAATGTTTATAAATGCTTCGACAAAAATGCTTACTTATAGAAAAGTTGCTTTAAGCACCATTTTGTGTTGATATTTTAAAACATCTTTTATACAATGGGTAATTATATTCATATTTTAGTCAAAGAAGATTACATTTCTATCTAATGGACTGAATAAAATTTTTTGAGATCCTAAATCCACATTCTGCTTGAGAGGCATTTAATTTATTTACATTTTTAACCTCACTTAAAAGCATTTGTTTCTAAAACGATAAATTGGAAAAACACATTATAAGTATTTCGAACAAAATTTTAATGGAAAAATATTTTTATACCGACTCAGTCATATTCCATTTATCAGTCCCTCGACTTTATGATAGAAAGAAGGATTTTATCGTCCAATTTTGAGTCTGTTTATGTAATTCTATAATGAATTCTTTTCACTGAGGGTTTTAAAGCGTATATATATATATATATTTTATGAGCGTATAAATGTTTGATTAGTTTTCTAGATTATGAAAGCAACATTTTGTTGTTTAAATAAAATGATGAAAAATGTCAGAGGAAAGAAGAATTTTTCTTTTAACTTAAGCCAACTTCAAAAGCAATATACATGGCAATAATGGCAAATAAATCACACTTGTACTAATTCATAGTATAATATATTTAAAGCAAATTTATTTAGCAATGTTCATAATCAAAATAAAATAAACAACTTATGTTATTTCTTTATTAGTAAAAGGCTCGTATGGGAAGTTAAATGAATTCGAAACCAATTTAAAAGTTTAGAAAAACTATAAGCTCTTAGAAGTAAGAAATTAAAGAAAAATATGAGCTAAAGCAACACTCTCTAAAGGGAGTGTTGTCTGAGAAAATTGTTGAAATTGTTACTCAAATTTAAACTTAAGGCTTTCCTTCGTTTATTAATATAAATATGGATTTTTCTTTATATATATATATATATATATATTATAATTTTAAAATTATTGATGTTTTATTCATAATTATCTATATTAAATATTCTAAGAATATCTAAAGTAAATATTCTATTGATAAATTATCTGAATTATTATATTTAAATATTTTGACATTATGTTTTGTGTTAAGAATTAATATTGATTTCATTATTCTCATCATTTCTATGTTTGAATTTTTAAAAAATAAAAAGCTTACATTTTTAAACACTATTTTACAAAGTAAATAAACTTCGTTGCATTTTACACTATAGTAATTTATAACAAACAATTTAGTTTAATTTTCATTATCCTATTCATTATCTCAAACAAAGACTTTTTATCGCAATATATATTTTGTCCCTAAAAGTCTCGAATTACTCTCAGGTTTCCCAGTAAATAGTCATACAACCGGGGATTTTATCTTTGTTTACGCCTCTTATTTACCGAATAATTCTAAGCTATAAATCATTCTCATTGAAAGGACCTTTCCAAAATTCCTAATGACATTTTGCAGACCTGTTGAAATTCTTGCATCTGAAACCTTTAAATCTATATTATAAATTATATTTTCTCCCTGATTATTACTCTACAGATAAAATTATTAAAAAGACCCAATTCAAATGAAATTTGCGTATTTATGTTCTTTATAATAATAATAAAATATTAGGAATGAAACCAAGTATCTTGTTACCCTATTTATAATCAGAGAATTAAAATGGTTAAAGATTACAATCGACTACACCTTAATCCTCTGGCGAATTTCTTTTTTGACGTTAAAGTAGAAGCTAAGATTTAACAATATGGATTCTACACAAAAGCTATAAAAAACAAGGTTGCCAGAGCTACTAGAAATTGAATTTTATTGTCAAGATGTATCTTCAAATTTTTCGCCAAACCAAGGTTGTCAAAATTCCCAAGCCTCGCACGCTCTCCTATCACAAGTTAAAAACTATCTGTGTTTCTAAGAATGTATAATTAGAACAATTTTAAGCTAAAATTCTTCGAGAAATTCTACGAATATCCATTTTAACTATTAGCGTTTCATTAGTGAATGATCAAACAAAAATCAAATAAAAAATTCAATGAATTCAAAACTAAAAAAGTAAAATGTCCTTTAAATACAAAATTATTTTCTTACTGGTGTATTTTAATTTTTAAAGTTCATAATTGTTAATATGGATAAGTATGTTTCTATTTTTAGTATGTTTCTATTTCTTAGCCAAAAATTACAAAAGATAGCATTTGAAAACCTGACTCTAGCATTTTTTGAAAAATAAAGTGAAAAAATAAGTATTTATATATTACAGTTCCAATATTTCAAATATATTACACATAAAAAAAGTTATAAAAATGTGTGGATATTGGCATTTTCCAACTGCAAAAATTCCTTCTAAGAATTTTTAAAATGTTAATAATAATGTACAAAAATAAAAAATAAATTTATTCTCCTTATATTTTAACTAAGATTTGATACATTTAAGTTAACAAAAAAATCTTGTTAACACAAGGAGCATCTGTTCGTACTCAACTGCGGCAACTATATGAAATGTATTTTTGCACTTTTTTATCACTCTTTATCTTCTTTCTTCTCTTTTTATAGTTCCTTCTCTTTATAGAAGAAATATATTCGTACATGATAGTGTAATGTATGTTAAACAATTTATACCTATATAATATAGAATTTTTATTGCTGCAATAAATAAAAATAAATTTAAAATATGCATTCACTTTTATAAAGACTTTGTTTAAATAAATCAAATGTTTTCAGCCGTTTAGAGTTTAATTTAAGTGTGGAACGGGCAAAGATTATTTAGATATAAATTTACTTTAAAAGAATGATCTCTATTTTATACAAATTATACGATTTGGAAATTCGTCATTGAAATTAGCATCAATTATTTTTATATTATGAAGATGTTAAAATATCCTTTGATTTAATTTCAATTAATTTGCAATCCAAATATATTACAATTATTGCTTAGAATTAAAGAAACATTATTGCAAATATTGCTTAAAAAGAAAATTTTAAAACTGTTTGCTTTCTTTATAAACAATATGAATAAATTCAAAAATAGTTAAAATTTCAGTGACTGCTTATATGACAAAGAAATAAAAAAAGCAAACAGATTAAAGTAACAAAAAGTATTTACTCATCAAATTTATTTCATAACGAAAATATTTCTTGGCATATTTGAATTTTGATGCAATGTTTTTATACGTAAATATGAGATAAAATATATATTTCACCATTAACAACATGTTATCATATGCTAAAAATATAACAATTTTTATAAAATCTTCGACATCTTATGCTAAATGAAAAAGCAAAATGGTTTTATATGTAAATATACGATAAATAAAAAATAAATAAAAAATAATTTTTATTATTAAAAATGTATTCTTTTATATGGTTAGAAAATCTATTGTAGTTTTCATTTATAAATTGAATATTTTATTATTTAATTAATTTAAATTGACGCCATGTCATTTTCATAATAGGATGTTTTAGATGAAAATGCATACAAAAATATTTATTTATGAAAAGGAGACCTGCCTATAAATTGTGTAAAAAAGACTAGAAATGAAAGTTTCATTTTCCGAAGAATATAAATACTTGAAAAAAAATTAATATTTTAAAGTTTTATTAAAATTGTAAAAAAAAAAAAGTGTTGATTTTGGTGAGACCATTATAGAATAAAATTATTTTGAAAAACTTCATTTTTCTTCATATCATTACGATTTCTTAGTGAATAAACATATAAATGTTTTTTTAAATAATTATGTTCTTAAATATAGTTCCTGTTTACAAAATGTTCATATTAAGTTGGGAAATTATACATTTTTGATTTAAGTATTTAATTGATTTGCGAATTGAACTTTTCATTAAAATCACAGAATGGGAAGTAGATTTTATACCAGATTAATTAATGTTCCGCGAGTAACATATATTCCGGGTGAATGCCACAATTTTTGATGAGAATAAGAATACTTTTACGTTAAAAGTGTCATTTTATTTATCATCAGACCTTAAACTATTTTGGTCTCCTCATCAAATCTGCGTGGGAGTTTGTGTTAGTCAGCTGTTTCTTCTCATCAAAGATAGGGAAGCAACTTTCTATGTTTCAGACACTCTTTCTTCAAAATTCAAGTTTAATTTTAATAAAAGATTTCTCTCAATGTAAACAATTAAGTTTTATTGAGCAGCAATCAATTAATTTTGATTTTTAAGACACTATTCCTAATGTAAAAATGGCGGTTGGTTTTCAATGACATAACATGTAATGGTCATTTTGGAATCAAAATAACTCTTTCAGAAATATTAAAATATATTTTTCAAGCATGTTTACACATAATGATATTACTTACCTCTGAAATATGATAGCCATAAAGTCCTCTCTTCCATAATACGGTCAATCAGATTTCCTCAATTTGATTTCTTAAGCGTTATGCAATTCGAAATATGTCCTACGTATCAAATTGATATTTCCCTATGTTATTATAATTTTTGATCAGGATCATTTCTTTCATTTGATTTTAAGAAATTAAAATAATTTGAAATTTTAGTCTAAAATATTTTTTCGTCGTTTAAAGCCATTTCGCGCGAAATTATTCTTTAAATCTTTAAAAAAGAATATATCAATTAATTTTATCTTGCTCAAAAGTAATAACACTCTTTAAAAATAAATTTAAAATGTATATTTTACTTTTGAATTGACTTTAATATTATCATACCTTCATCATGGCTTGTTTTTTCCAGATGACTATGAAACCTTATATTTGGAAAAAAAAAAGATTTTATTTATTATATAATTTAAATTAAATTTATTTACATATATTCATGAGAATACATACATGCATAATATATATCGTAAATTTTGTATAAAATTAATCAAATGCCAAATGAATAGTATAGTAAACACATGGAATACCTATTCAATCGACAGTTCAAAATAAATAAAGTAACGTAGAATAAAAGGAAAACGAAACGAAATAACAATATTGCCAGCTTCTGCAGAGGGTGTTGACTATATTGGTGCTTCGTTTAATTTTCCTTTTATTTTATGTTTCTTTTACATTTTTTACTATCTGTTAATATATGTTTCATCTGTTTATTGTATTTCACGTTTTTACTTCATTTTTCGTCATTAGGCATTTTATTAATCTTATAAAAAAAATTTTGATTAATCATATTTTAATAATTCTATTTAAGCTGCTTTCGAATTGAATATATTGCTAAGCGTATAACTTTTTTATTTATTCTTGTATTTTTTTAATTTATGCTTCTCATATTTCTCATCATGCTTTATATATATATATATATATATATATATATATATATATATATATATATATATATATATATATATATATATATAATGTATGTATGCAAGTATTTATGAGTCTGTTATTTACATAATTCAGTTTTTTGAAGTTAGACAATTGAATTGTGTATAGATAAAAATTAAGGAATATTACTAAATTAATTAATGTAGTAAAACAGATTGTTGTGTTAACAAAAATTTATTTGGTTATTTTGGCTTAGTTTAAATTTAATGTTACATATTTTGTACTATAAATGAAAGAAATCTTAACTTAAAATATTCACTCATTTTCGAAGACACTCCTTTCAAGTAAAATATAAAAAAAAGAGAGAAAACTGTGTAGAAAGTACTTTTTGACTAACCGTATCCAGTTCTCTGGAACATTTTATTTAGAAGCGAATGCCTAAGATCATTTATTTCAACAGCTTACCTCTAATCTGAGACGATTTCCAGCAGACACAGCCGCTAAAGGATTCGACATCGAAATCTGAAATGTCAGTCAGAAGAACAACTATTAATCAAGCGTGGTTGTGGGGAATGAACCGAAGCATTAAGCTGATAAATGATGCCACTGGATTCGATTCCATCCATCAATGGAAGAGGTGTTTGCGAATTCACTTTATCTCAGATCATTGGCTTTCGACCTCTTAACACAAATTATAACCATCTGCAGCGAGCGGTGCGATAAAGCTCACTCTTAAATCGTAAAATGCAATTTCAGCTATCAACTTAGTTACTTAACGTTTCGAGTGATTATCATTGATTATAATGCGATACTTGTGAGCCAAGGATAACTTTGCAGTTCGTGAGATTATCAGCTTTGAAAGTCTGCGTTGTATAGTTAGTCAAGCGCAAGCTTCTGTATTTATTTTACTTAATCACCTTCTTCTTATAATTCTTCCAGTTTCGTTGTTTTAGAGATTCCTTTAGTAAATTATTAGAAACTTTCAAATCTGTCATTTAAATAATTTTCTAAAAATACACAAATTAGTTTTGGTTTTAAAATATTTTTTCTGTAATTACAAATTATTAATGGTAGACTAGTAAACCTTATATATACAAATGAATCCTCAATAACAATAGGTCAATCTGAATATATGCAAATTCCAGTTACTCTCCAAGAATGGTTGTGATCCTCCGATAAACAATTCAAATGAGCTTACGTAGTTTGAAATCCACTCTTTAAACAGGCAGCAATTGAACTCCGTATGAAGTCTTCCACCAGTTCATCAGTGGTATGCTGCCAACAGTCCTGCTGCTTTGTTCCTGTCCTGCAATGTTGTCGCCCTCGGCCTCTTCCATCGGCCATGGCGAGATTTGGAAGTGGCCATTTAAAACGTTTGAAATTCTTAAATGAAGAGAGGATTTTCTGCTCTTGTTTCTGTTCCTCCTCTGCCAGTCCTGCTCACCTTTTTAATCGTCTTGATGTCTTCTGAAGGCATCTGTGGGATGAGCAGGAATTAATCTATAGATATCTGGCGCATTGGGACCTTTTGTATCTGTTGTGGGCTTTCCTACTCTGGAGGGATAAGTAGCAACAATACATGTAAATCAATTTCTTGTTGTCGAAACTGAATTAGATATCCTAAGAAAATTACAAATATGGAGTTATGCCTTGTAAATAATAATTTTAATTTGATCTGATTAATTATTTTTGTGTTATACATATTAAATTTGACAATTTAAACACTATATTTGAATTTAAAACATTAGATGAATGTAAACAATTCTAATACCTACATCTTCATTTGTTAGGAGGACTCCACTGTAATTCCTTTGATTGTTTTAATAATTATATTAAAGTAGGTCTGATATACAAATTCAGAAATCGTAAACGAAGTTATTTGGGAGAAAAAATCATTATTTTTTTAAATTTCAGCAAACAGTATTCTGTGAGTGTAATTCAATTAACAATTGATTCCCCAGTTTTTGTTGTGGTTTATCCTCCGGCCGTTTGATGAAGTCAGGCAAAATCCATCAGATCGCTGAATCTGAGGAAATCGAGGACTCGAAGGGAGTACAAATATATGTCCTCTCTGGAAAGTCTCAAACAGTCCCGGGTGTGCTCAGCAGAAATTTGCTGAGCTTGACATTTTGAGCAGGATACAGAGATGTTTCTGCCCTCGAAAAATGAAAGACACTTAGCGTGAACATTTCTGGAAATAATTTCTTAGCAACATTAACATTCGATGGGGAATCTTCTCAGCATGAGCTTATTAATAAGACGCTGAAAGCGATAAAAAGTTACTTATCATTATGAAAGTAATTGAGCATTATTCATTTTAGCATTTAAGTGTTATCAGTTTAGATATATTGGAGATATATTGGAGATTTTATAAAGATTAAAATCTCTCTAGGTAGAATTCAAACTATTTACTGAGTTTTAGTAGTTTGTTTACTATAAACACACGCCAACATCCGTTTTCTCTGCTCATTAGAACGAAATCTAAAAGTGAATCATTATGTATTTGTTCTCATTTTTATAAGATGACGCTTCTAGCTATGATTTCCAGATTTATCATATGAAATAAATAGTTCTCGACTGACTTCCCTAATATTTTTCTAGTGAAGAGTGACTTCCCTGTCTATTCCCATTAATAAATTTATGTGAGTTGTAAATAATTTTCAGAATATACCTTTCAACTTAAAAGATTTATTGACAGCTTTAAAAAGTACTGATTCAAAAAATTTGAGCCTTACTCAGTCATTACTATCATTAAATATTTTTCCATTTCTGTGGTCTATAATGATATTATTAACAGAGTTTCAAGTTCTTAAATCAGAGTTGAATCACTATTGGTTTATTATTTTTTAGTTTCATTTTCCATCATTAAGGATACGAATTTATTTTCAAATTCATAAAATAAAATGAGACCAAATTCTTATTTCGATGATTTGCATGTAAAATTGAAAAAACTAATTTACTTATAAAAGCACACAATAAATTTTAGATAAGCAAAGGCTAATATTATGATTAAAAAATTAACAAAAATTATTACTCTTTGCAGTTACATTTTACAATTTTTATTATTCTTTGCAGTTACATTTTACAATTTTTATTATTCTTTGCAGTTACATTTTGATAATTAATCTATTCATATAACTCTTTATATTTTTTGAATAAACAAAATGATCATAAATGCCATCTTACGAAAAAAGTAAGTTCATTTTTTTTAGTTCTGAAATTTACTGAATGAATTTCACACAAATGGATTTTTCATTCGAATTATGCTTCTTTTTTATCAAGCAAAAAAAACTTAATTTATCTTTAAAAATAAATGGCATTATCATTTTTGATCGTAGCACAAGCAGAAAAATATTCTTAGTTACACTAGGCGCTCAATGCAACAAATCACCAAATGTACGATGGCGTGATTTGCGGTAATGCATTTGAAAGACGCCATAAAAAATGTCCACGGACAGATAAGAAGACTTCAGTGTCATATTTATTGCGTTCGTAAGCCACGCGTCTGCTTTACGAGAGTATAAAAAGAAAAATAAACTCTTAAGAAATAAATGAAATCGGGCTTAAGCAGTTTTGTATGTTTTCTTCCCTCATTTAACAAATTACATCTTCGAAAACAAATTAAAATCCCTTTTTTTAATTTTTACTTCCCTGCCTGAAATTGCAGCACATTTTTTTTAATGTAAGCAACAGAAAATGTACTGGGAAGTAACAACTCTTGAGCTGCAGGTTATCTGTATCACCTTCAATTAAAAGGGGATTATCTCAGTCCCCTATCATCAATCATTAAAATGTTAAAAGAGAAGGAGCTAGAAGTGAAATTTTTTCCAACTCCAATGTCCAAACGGTTGACAGCCATAGTTTTTCGTTGATAAAATTAAGCTTGTTGCCAAAACTTTGTGAATAAAATCTTTTCACATTTCGGGGATTAAATTCTAGACAAGGCTGCTTTCCTTTATTCAAATTATTTCTTTGCTGATTTTAATTCTCTTGAGGCTATTATTTTTTTGCTTTAATCCTTTTTTTTTTACTACATTTGTTCTCTTCGAATGGTAAAAGAAGCTTAATGACTTTTTCTTTGTTAAAAATAATCTTTTTGCTCTCCGATTTGTTAGTTGGTATTCCATATTTAGTTATCGCTTCCACTTCTTTTTGCTATAGTGTAAAAAGGGATGAAATTATTAATCTTTTTTCTTAAGTATAACAAGAAAATTATTTATTACGACTAAAATTCTTATTGTTTACAGTTTCATTTAATATGAAAAAACGTGTATTATCTATATGAATAATCAAGTCTACTGAGAATTTCAAATTTTTTTTCTCTGAAAACCAGACAATTTGAAATACTTTAAAGTTTTAAAAATAAACCCTTTGATAAGCTAATAAAAAAGCAATGACTTTACTTATAATTATTAACAAATATTTTAGATAATTTAAACTTTTATAATTGTATTTTAATTTGATATTATAGAATATTTATGGTAATTTGACATTCAATACCTCAATTTAAATAAATGTATTTTAATTTGATTTATTATAAATATTAGTTATTATTTTATCAGTGATTATTTTATTCTACTTTTTATTTATTTTAAAACTAAATTGAATATAAAAAATGGTTCTTCGGCTTAATTATTTGTTTGCAATGCATTTGAAATTTAAGTTAATATGAAAAATTGTGAAATGCAAATATATGTGTATATACGTGTGTGTGTTTGTTGATAGATAAAAAAAATAAATGGAAAATGAATAGATTGATTATTTTGTTTTTTACGGAGTATTAATACTATAAGATATTTCTTATAGTATCAAAAAAATTAATATAATAAAGATATAAAAAAACTTTTCATTAAAAAATATTTTCAAGAAATATATTAACAATTTAGACTTTTATGCTTCGTCAAATTTTTGTGACTATTTTTGTTTCTCCCATATTTTCCATTACTTTTCTGATGCTTAGTAGATTTTTTTTGTTCTAAATTTTAGATTTAGTTCGTAAAAAATACCTTTATAAACTTTCAATACATTTTAATTAAATAAATACAAATTTCAAGTTCTTCTTTATCATTACTTAAATTACTCACCTTTAATTTAGAATAAATAAACATAAATTAAATTTATTTTGTTCAATAAAAAGGTGATTATTCAATTAAATAATATGATAAAGTAAGTTTCTGCATAATAACTTAATAAAATAATATATTATTAGGAAAAAATTCATCCATATCAAAAAAATATTCAGAGAGTTATTAATATTTCCATTAAAGTTGAGTTCATAAAGAAAAAATATTTAAAGAGTAGAACGATTACTAAAACTGTAAATTAGCTTCTTCAGAGATTCTGACTTTTTTCTCTCATAATTTTTTGAAAATATTTCGTTCCAAAGAATGACGTCAAAACAGAAAGTGATGCCAAGGGCAGTAGAGAATTTGGAAAGTTAATAAGGATGTTGGTTACAGCATTAAAATCGGTTGATTGTTCTCTCTGGCAACACTGCTACACTTATTTCACTTTATAAGACGACATGCCATGCTTAGAGGTGAGTGAAAACATGATTCATTTTCGCAATTATTTTTTTATTTTAGTGGTGTAAACTAATTCGGTAATGATTGTACAGTTCACTTTGTGATGTTGTGGTAATTTAAATAACTCTGAACCGAAATGTACGCTTATATATAGTGTTTAACATGTTTCATATATTTCTATTATCTTTATTTTCAAATGTATTAAAAAGAATTTATATGTTTAATGATTAATCCAATTTGTTTTATATACTAACTATTACAGATAATGATTATAGTTAGAATGAGTCTTAATTATTTTTTATAAAATTAATGTTAATTAAACCTTTGTTGATTTACTTTCATATCATTCAAATGTTTATGTTATTTAAGTTTAGTTTCCAAAATTTTTTATTAAATTTTTCAATAAATTCTTTATTTACTTATTAATAAATTATTTTCCAAGCAATTATCAGTTAGGATCCTATATAAGAAACTATCTGGACACTTTCTGCATTTCACTCTCAATTGACAAATATAAAATAATCGGTGAATTAAAGTGCTACTTGTAATGCGCTTTTAAGTATGGTTTTATTATTTAAAATTCCATAAGAAATTTTTATTGAGCTATTCGCTTAGAAGTATTGAGAGCGCGCATTCTTATAATAAATATCTAATCAAAAATTTCCCTTTGAAATACATTGTATATTTTTCTATGCTTTGTAAACTTTAATATTTAAATTTGTGCAAGAGTTTTGCTAATTAAATGAGATTGGAGTTAAGCGCAACATCACTTACTATTTTAATAAAAATTACCATAACATCTATGAATATTCCTAATAGCTTTCTTTGTTTGTTGCAATTATTCTTAAAATTATTTGTTTTAAAGATGATGAATAAATATATATTTTTTTACTCTTAAATACGCATAGAATGCTGTTCTACATCTATTTTCTGCACTTTGTTTATAAATGAATGCCTGGGATCCATACATTAATGAAAAATCAAAATATAATATAGCTTTTATAACTCACTCTGAGACACTTCAATTTAAATCATATTTTCAGTAAAATTCAAATAATATAACTTTTAAGAAATATTTATAAATGTATGTACATTTCTGTTTCACTATATAAAAAGTTTTCCTTTTAAAAACTTTGCAATATATTCAGATATTTCACACAGCCTTTAAGGTGATATTTTTACGAAATACTATTTGCAAATTCTTCATGAGAGTTGAAACATTTTAAATAAGTAGAATTTTACTATGATTTAGTTGAGATAATAATATTTTTTGATTTGTATGTACTTAAATAACTTAAATTTGAAATATTCAAAAGGGGTACTGTATTAAAATTAATGAATGCAAAATCACTGAATATTAAACGCATAAAATGTTTAACATATTTACTGATGATGATGTAAATGATATTTTTAATAAAATTATATATATGATATTTTCAGTTGATTTTGATATATATATATATGTATATATATATATATATATATATATATATATATATATATATATATATATATATATTTATATATATATATATATATATATATATATATATATATATATATAACATATTTCTACGATTTTTCATTTTTTCCTTATTTCTAAGACTATCAAAATCAACTGAAAATATCATTTATATAATTTTATTATTTTATATATATATATATATATATATATATATATATATATATATATATATATATATATATATATATATATATATATATATCTGTGTGTGTGTGTGTGTGTGTGTGTGTGTGTGTGTATATATATATATATATATATATATATATATATATATATATATATATATATAAATATATATATATATATAATATATATATATATATATATATATATATATATATATATATATATATATATATATATATATATATATATATAATTCTTAGCAGGACAAAAAAGGCGAGTATTTCTAATATTAAAATATTGATTAGTTTTAAAGTAAATAACATCATAAAAGCAGCATTCGTCGTATCTTCTATGAAGAAAGCATCTTAATAAACGTAGCAAAGTTTAAATATAACTATCAAAATATATGTAAGCCTTAAAAAATTTGTAAATATTTCCTGCTTACTCAATTATATTAGAATTATTTCAAAAGAAGTAGATTTTAAATTCAAATTTAAGGAATATTAAAAACCATACTTTCATGACTTTGATTTTAAAAGAAAGAAACAAACTTTACACACATATGTTCAATTTGAAAATTTTGAAATTTCATAAATATTCTATTTTGAATATTCTTTTTCTGTATTGAAGGCGACTTTTTACTGTATTAACTGTATGCGAAGTGAAATTGATTTCCTTATCAAAATTATGCTTTTACATTGATATTTTTAATATTATTCCCAAAACAATATGATTTATTTTCAAAAATAAAATAAAATTCTAAAATTGGAATCTAAATACCTATTAAAACTCGAATTAATATGACTTAATAAACTAACCTAAAAAGAGTTCATCTCAAACATTCTTTTAAACTTATTTTATCCATTATTTTCATAAACCTTCCGTACAATAAATTAATGTAAGTGATATTTTCCAAAAATATTTGAAATCCCAGATCACATTATTTTATTGCTTCTCTGCGAGATTAGCCAGAAAACACCTGTACGAATTTGGGGGGTTCCATCGCATGTTGGGTTGTATGGTCACGAGACAGCGGATATATTCGTTAAGAATGGTTATGATCTTCCGATAAACAATTTAAATGAGCTTACTCCTGCGGAAATCCACTCCTTAAACAGACAGCAATTGCTTTCTGTATGGCATCTTCCGCCGATTTTCCATTGGTATGCTGCCAACAGTCCTGATGGTCTGTCCCTGTCCTGCAGTCACCTCAGCCCTCTTCAATCGGCCATGACGAGATTTAGAGATATTAAGTTATTTCAGGTTTTTGAATGGGAGGAAAATTTTTCTCTCCTTATTCCTGTACCTTCTTTGTCAGTCGGGCTCTCCTTCTTAATTGCCTTGGTTACTCCTGGAGGCAGCTGTGTGATGAGTAGGATCTGATCTATGGGGATTTTTTGGACTTCATGTAGGCTTTCCTACACCTAGGGGAATAAGTAACAGCAACACAATAGAATAAGTAGCGAACACTTTCTTCCAAAACTTAAAATTCTGAGTACCTTTATGTAAAATAGTGACTATTTTTGTGTTGTAGAATACATGTTTTGAATATTTACATAAAGAAAACGTATAAATCATAATATCTCATATATCAAGTATATTAAGTATTTAGATCATCGAAATAAGGCTAACTCATAACAGAATTCCATTTCTTTAGTGTAAATTTTTGTTAGTTAGTCCTTATTAATTACTCAACACTTTCTTTTTAGGTTTGCTTAAACATGGAAAACCATTGAGCATTATGTACAAGAGAATAATTATCCTGGTAACGCTTCTGGGCTTCTGCCGAGGAGGGCGGTACGGTTGTCCCACCAGAGCACAAATCAGACCTTGCATCTGCCAAGAGAAGTCTCGTGGCTTGGACATATCTTGCGAGAATGCTAACATTCAGCAGCTACGGGAAGCGATGGCCAGCGTGGCACAGACCAAGCAAGGAATCTGGTATTTAAAGTACAGGAATAACCGTCTCGTCAACCTTCCGTCCCACCTGTTGCTAGGCCTGGATGTTCGGCACTTGATAGCCCTGCACTGCAACCTGTCTTCCATAGATGAGCATGCTTTCGCTGGCATCGCGGACAAGCTGGAGACACTGGACTTGGCGCAGAATGCCTTTGAGAGAGTTCCCAGCCGAGCCATCGAGAATCTCGCTGCTTTGGTGTCACTCAATTTCAATTACAACAAATTAGAAATATTACACGCAGAAGCATTTAAAGTAAGTTTTGATTTATTCTTGATGAATGTTTTTCCTTATTTGAGGTATAAATTTAATTAGTATATGTAATTAATTAACAAGTTAATATAGATTAATAAGAATAAGGTTCAATTGTGCATTTTCGAGGACTTCTAATGTATTTAGTTCAAATTTTGACTTATAAATGTAATTACATATTACTTGATTTATTTAAATTTTAACTTCTTAATTAAATGCTATTTAAAATATGTTTGATGAGATTATTACGTAGATTCCAATAATAATAATAATAATAATAAATATGCATAAATTAAACCAACAAAATTAAGAAAGTAAAAAATTTTCATTAGCAATGAAATTCTATTGTAATCTTTAATGTAAACAAGAAAAATATGTATAAATAGTTTTTAAATTTAAGGAAAAAAATTATGGCTTGCTCACTCATTTGGGATTTTGGCATACTTTTAAGCCAAAATAAATTAAACAAATGATTTAGAATTATATAAAATATATCACTTCTACAAATAGTAATATATATATATATATATATATATATATATATATATATATATATATATATATATATATATATATATATATATATAAAGTTTAAATTAATTACTCTTTCTTCCATTGGGACTATAAATAATAACAAATAAGAGAATCGATTTTTCTTCAACTGTGCAGGGAATACAAGGCAGTAACTGACTGAAAAAATCAATAAAAAGAGGCATAATTTCCTATAATATCTCAACTATTTTTTATGAGACTAAAATTTGAGTTTCAGCCACTTCTTCATACTCCAATACAGCCTATTTTAAGCTGATCAAGAATACATACACTCAATATTGTCTAAGACTTCGACTTGATGCTGAGTTACGCAGTGTCTAGGACAAATGGCTTTATAGTTTTTTATAGATGAATAAGATGCAATGTACTGTTGAAATTTCACACCATACCATCTTCCACAAAATGCGTAATGTGTTTTCGGTTTAAAAGAATATGTCCAGTTTTTTCTAGGTTTTTCAAAATTAACACCTGAATCAAGTGCAAATGGGCTAATATTGATTCCTTCGTGAGCAACAATTGTACTATAATTAGATCATTCATCTAACATATTGATGGAATCATTTGATGTAGTCTCTCCAATGGTAATTAATAACACTCAAAATCATGACATTTAGACGGGTTGTGTTTTCACGTAGAGTCTAAGACACAAATTTTTCTTTGGTAAGTAAAACTGTAACTATGGATCCAATAGTTGTGGAGATTTTGTGTCAATTTTGTTTGATTATTATAGAAACTACTATACCCAGTTCAGCCTTTCATCGATAAACTGAATATGAAGCATGCTTGGAAATTAAAAGCTGGGTGTCTCACGTTAGACTGACCATTTAACTGGGATATATGCCTCGCACCTCAGGGCCCTCAGTAATGAAAACAGTTGTGGGCACTGTATGCTTTGGCTCACATGGGCTGTCATGCAACGGAGTTTAGTTCGGTATATCCAGTTTCTATAATAATCAAACCGTATATTCCAGAGGATAAAACGCATTATCTAAAGATATTTTGCATCAATCAAAGAGTTATGTGATGATATAAAAAAATATAGTGTTGATGAAAAAAAGCTCCAAGGATTTTAAATTCACTAAGCAGTTTACGTAACAAAAAAAAAGGCTTATTTAAATAAGTTAACTGTATAAGACAAGCAAAAAATATTTATTTCAAAATAGGATAATTATTCATACATTTTATATAAACTACTATATATAAAGAATCCACACAGCAATATTATTCTGCGTATAATCTGAAGAGTAGAAGAAATGAACGACTTTCTATAGCAAACTGTTAAAGGACTAATAGTTCACATCCATGCTTTGTTTCGCTGGAATGGTTTTAGGTATTATCTAGACTCTATATATGATTTTTACAATTAGATTTTTAATTGAAATTAGAAAAATTTACATTTATCTGCATTTTACGCTACAGCAAAACAATTTTATGTTACATCGTAATTTATTCATTATTTTAGCGATAAGATATGTAAAGCTTTGGCTAGAGAGCAGTGCAAAAATGCGTATATTTTCCCAAATTTGCATGTCTGCATTATTTATGAAATTAATGTGATAATTACAAATATGATAAATATATTATAAAAACAACTGTTAATTATGAAATTTCACCATAATTCAATTACAAATATTCTCTGTTTCTCAAGAAAGTATAAATGTAAGCAAAATAAAATAAAAAATAATTGAAATATAAGTTTTAGAAAATCTCCATGGTTTTATTATTATTATTTAACTTCTTTCATTGTCACCTTATTATTAGTATATTTTATAAATTATATTTGCTCATTTTATTAATTCAGTTTCATTAAATAGTTTCAATCATATTTTACAGCTACATTTTATATTATAATTTATACTTAATATAAATTTTTATACCATTCATTTGAATTTATTTGTGCAAATTTTTTTATATATATAATTGAAAGTCATATTTAAGTAATTTAAATAAAGGAGAATTTCAATATCTTTAGGATAAAAATGTAGTAATATCAATCCATGCCTTAAATGTATATGAAGAATTTCTTCTCTTATAACCTTTAAACAATATAATATCATGAGCACAATTTTTTAATTTTTTATAATGATGTTCACAGTTTCATACAGTTTGACATTTCAAATCGATATTAATCAATAGCAGTGTATAAATGCAAAACTGAAGACGCAGAAATTTATAAAACAAATGAATGTATTTGTCATTTTTAATCTAGCTAAATTAATATCCAGTTTCTGGAAATCGGGGTTTAAAATTTAGTACAGAAATTATCAAAGTTAATTTCGTTAAAGTAAAACAAATTTTACATAAAATACAAACTTGATTTTATGGTTTATTTTCTAATGCAACATTTCACATGAGAAAAATACTTAATTTTCAAATTAAATTCAATAATAAAAAATTTTTTATTTACACTTATGAAATATATTAAATACAAAATTATAATATTGTTATTAAAAATATATGAAAATAAAATTAATGAGAATAATTTTTGAAATACATTCATTTTTTTCAGTAAAGTTACAATGTGTTAATAATTTAGCATAAATACAATTTTTAAAAAATATTATTTTCAAAGATTCCTCAACTAAAAGCATAAAAGAAATTGCTCCTCATGTTTGAAATTATCAAACTATGTTAAAACTGACTTATTAACAGATCATGTTATTAATTATTTAATTTTATACAAATTTGAACATTTTCTTTTTTTATTAACTCAAACTGCTATAACTGTTATATTCTATAATAGTTGTAGCAAGTTTGTTTGTTTGTTTTTTGTTTTTTTTTTTTTTTTAGATTTTTTATGTTTAGTTAATCATTAAAATTTTTCACGCTTAATTTTAAGTTAATGGAATATATATAATTTTATAATTTTTTAAATTGCATTATTCATTGTTTCTAGAAGTTAATTTTTTATATAATTAAACATTCATTCATGGTAATCATAGAAATAAATATATTATTTTTGCTCATTTCTATAACTTTAACTTACTCCACTAGATGGCAACACTAAAACATTAAATAATTTCCCAATAAATTTCTATATTTGCATTTTTTTTTTTTTTTTTTTTTTTTTTTTTTTTTTTTACATTAGATTATGTTTCATAATAAAATTTCATAGAATATTTATTTATACTATATATTCCTATAAGTTTTAAAATTATTTAATAAAAATGGAGGATTTAAAATGTATGGGAAGGAACATAGTAATCATTGCAAAACCAAAAATCAAAATATAAATTAATTAATTTCTGTGTACCAAGTGTGTTTTGATTTCAATACAAATGAAGTTTTCCCTTTAATCTTCTTAGCAATTATACATTAAAATATTCTTTCACATGTTCTTTTAAATGTTTTTTAAATAAAAATTATCAGAGAATTTGTTTTCTGTGTAATTTAGGGTACTAATTTGAATGATGCTCATGTAATTGCGAAAGAAAAGAGGCAAAATGAATTTGCCTTTTTAAATTATAAAAAGTTTATTACATTCAACTTTAGACTTCAATATCTGATCGATTCTTAATCATGCCCCTTCTTTTCGAGATTGCATTATCATTATTCAAATTTACTACTTAAATTAAACATGAAATCGAGTTTTACATAATAAAATAGTTGAAATGTAGTCTTAAAATAGACATTTTAAAATCATTTCTCAAGAATATCCGTTATTATTTGTAATAATATCAGATATTTTACAACAGATAAGTATTTATAACAGGTAAGTTTATAAACAATATCTGTTATTATTTGTTGTTATTGTATAATATATGCTGTTTGCGTATATCATTATCTATGTGAAATACAGTGTTATTGTGCTTGTTAAAATATAACATTAAGGAAAAATTTCTGCTTCTTGAAGAGATTATTTTAAATAACATTTTTTGTACAGTAAATTTAAATATTTTTATTAATTAAATTCCATTACCGTTAAATTAAAATTTGTACACGAATTATTATTTTATTTTTATTTTTTTTATTTTTCATAGAAAAATTTAAATTATTGATGTTTTCATGGAAAGCGCAACGATTCTTTGAAAATTTTATACCCTTAAGTATAAATTTTTAAGCATTTTTAACATTTAAATATACGCGCGTGTTTAACATGCAAGCTTCTTAAACAAATATACGCATTAATGTATACTTGACGTCTTTTATTTCAATTTAGTACTAAATGCTTCATTTAAATATTTTACGTAAAAATATTTAATCTTTCTTTTTGATAATAAATGTTTGACCATGCAGTTCATATTTTAATATGGAAATTCTTATACGTATATATATATATATATATATATATATATATATATATATATATATATATATATATATATATATATATATATATATATATATATATATATATATATATATATATATATATATATATATAATTTATTTACATTTGTGTCTTTATTTGATAAAACTTATCTATTTCAGTTCCTAAAATAATATTTTAAATACTTATTCGATATTTAAACCTATTTCTAAAATATAATTCATTTTACATAATTCCTATTTTACCTTTTTTCAGGGACTCCATGCTTTACTCCGTCTTTCCTTATATGGCAATCGAATAAAATTCATCGATAATTTAGCATTTGTTGGTATCGGCAGAAATTTGACTCGAATCAACCTGGGTTCTAATCAACTGACTGCTGTTCCTTCTCGGCCCTTGAGAAACTTGTCAGTGCTGCAGAGGCTGCAGCTTCATGAAAATCAGATCGAAGCCCTGCTCCCGGAGGAATTCGCGAATATGGGGGGCGAGTCCTTGGATGTGCTGGATTTGGCCAACAACAGAGTTCAGCTGTTGCCACCGCGTGCTTTCATGTCCCTTCACATGCTGAACTCACTCGACTTGGAACGAAATCTCATCGCCACGATCGATGTGCGTGCTTTTCAAGGAATCGAAGGTAACATTTTGATTAGCGCTCCTCTAAAATATAGTACTTTAGAATCTATTCCGTGAAGGTGATGGATCAAAATTTTATAATTATTTAGTTATTTTTCTTAACTCCTTAATAAAGGGACTATTTATCTTAAAAATTTCAAGGATATATTTTAAAAAAAGCCATAATTTTCACTTTAATTTCGCAATTTTTTTATTCTTTGGCATTTTAGACAATTGTATTCTGCAAGATACTTATAATAAATATTTTCAAATTTCTCGCTTCTTCTAATAAAAGAATATGTAAAAATAAAACTTTAAAATTTCAAAAGAAAAATCAATAAAACTATAATTTATATATGTAGGATTGATGATATGATATGAAATATTATTTTTGAAATGATTCATTACAATTTCATTCAGCAATTTTTTTAATGGTTTAAAAAGCAATTTTATAACTGAAATTACTTTTTAAACTATAATTGCAATTATCATTAATTATTGAAAAGAGTTATTAATATTTATCAAGTCATTTTGAAACCAAGAGCAGAGATATATGCAAGTGCATCTTATATGAATGCTCATTCCTATTGGGAATAATTTTTCAAACTCCCTGTCAGACATTTAACAGCGAAGATGAAGTTTTCTTACTGAATATAAAAAGTACTGCTGCACAATCGTTCGACATATACCACAAGCACATTTCGGAACGTTTCCCCAATAATAGATCAATTATACAAACTGTATCCACTTGTTGCATTGGCGCAATAACTTTATCAGCTGTTCCAACAAAACTATATCATTGAAAGCAAACCATTGTTATTGATTTTACAATGATGGCTAGCTCTCTCATGAGAATTTCAGATTTAATATTGAAATTAATGTTCTTAGTAATAATTGCGAGTTATCTCAAAACTTTGATATTTGCATGCATGAAGCTGCTATAGAAACCCTATAGCAGCTTCATGCATTTTGTTTTTTCGAGTAAATTTAATGCTCTTTTAAATTGCTTTATTGATAGCTAATCCCCGTTATAAATTACCCAAATCTTAAATGATGATTTAAGGTACCCGAATACGTTCAGAGCACTTTTTTTAAATACACTGCCTATATACATTGTAACGATTTTTTCTTATTTCACTTTAGAAAACATTAATATTGAGCTATTAAAATTTGATATATTCCAATATTATTCTTCTGAAATGTTAAATATGTATACAATTTTAAGCATTTTTTAAGAAATTTAAAAAATGCTGCATTAAAAACTATCAAACATATTTGAAAAAAATTAATTCCAAATAATCTATATGTTGTTATCTAGAGTATGTACTAAAATTTTAAGTTTTTGATAAAAAAATAAAAAAATTACGGTCAGTTGAATATTTATACTGAAATTTTAGCCAAAATTTCTATGCCATTATTCGAATAACAGGCCATAATTTGGGAAATATTTTAGTGATTAAAATTCTTTCAGTACATTCTCTAGAATACAATATACAGATCACGCTCATGAAATTCCATAGTGATATTATAAAAATATTTTGAGTTATTGTTTTTGAAGCGTGCAAATTAAAGGTAAAAGCTAGTTCTGGGAAAATCGCATTTAAAGATTAAAGTGTTGTATCTTTATAAGAAATTCTCATATTTGCTGATTAATTTTTTTTATTTGATTTTCTGATTGATTTCTGGAACAGTAATTATTTTATGTACCTTTTAAAAGCTTACTAAATTTATATTTCAAATTTAAACACTGCTTAAACTAATTTTTAACATCATTCTGGCCCTTTAAACGCCCACTTCCGGTCCTTTAATTATGTCTACTTTTGGTTTCCTAATCTTTACGCGAAATCCTTGATATCTCGGAATCTAATTAACGTAGAGACAAAAACAAACCTATTTTAGAAAGCTATTTAAATTCTATATTTAACGATATTTAACGAAAGAATGAAATAAATTTATCATTTTTGATCAAAATTGACATTTTCAACGTGTATGGTAACCTTAATTATATTCATAGAGAGATCGCATCGCACGTGGTTTGGTAAGTTCGCCCAAAGCCATTTTCATCAAACTGGCCTCTCTATAAACTTAAAAATAGGTCTCCGCACCGGAAGATTGTTATAAGAATGCTTCTAAAAAATTAATAATAATAATAATAATAATAATTATAAGTTGCTATTTGTTCTAAATTTTAATCAAAGTCATGAAAATCTTAAAATTTATCAAATTGAAAATTAGGAGAAAAATATTTAATTTGTTTGTTATTATAGTATTAAAAATTTTAAATTTTTCATGAAATGAAATTATAATCTTGTGAATATTCATATGAACTTTATGATGCAAACCTTGCGGTTGTCCTTTATAAGAGAAAATCTCTTGAATTGCGGTTTCAAGAAAATAATTATTTACCATAATGAAAATCGGAAACCGAGAATTATTTGCGATTTTAAAATACTTTCTAGAGTCTAAATTTATCTTCACTCACTTTCATTTATACTTCATAACTTTTTTCAACTTAAATTCACGTTTAGGTTTCGTAATATGAATTCTGGCTGGGTTAAAAATCATGTTATGTACTTGTAATAATTTAATAAATTTATAATAATTTTTAAAAATTACTGCATCGTTTAAGAGCACATTTACGAATGAACATTTTTACACGTGAACCCGAAAATCAAATTCCAAAGATCAAAAAAGGAAATAGTTTAACAGCATTATAATATTTTCCTTTTATTACAATTACACCAATCATAAGCTACTTTAAATATACTACGATAAATGTATAATATTTCAAAATCCATATAAATTGAGGAAACATTTTACTGAGAGGCAAATAAAGATTGTTTAAGCTCTTATGTTCTTATATGCTCTTGATTTCATCAAAAGCTTCTTTACAGTTAAGTCCATTTTTCAAATCATTTTATTGTTGAGCTGATTGAGTAAGAGTTCCCACGCAAAGTTGACAATGATATTCAGTGCTTTAATAATGCCATAAATAGCTAAATAAAACTACTTTGGAAAATTTAGCTGCTTGATATTTTTGAATCATTGTGTCCTTGTTTTTTTTTATTTTTTTATTGAGAACTTTTGATTTCAAATAATAGATATGAATAGATGATATTTAAAAATTATAAAATTATTTGATTAAGCAGATAATTCAACATTATTAAGTGAATATATATATATATATATATATATATATATATATATATATATATGTATATATATATATATATATATATATATATATATATATATATATATATATATATATATATATATATTTGAAATTTAAACGTTGTCTTTACTTACAACTTGCTTCTTTGTGTTTTATAGACAAAAAAGATACTTTTTTTAACAATGAAACAATGATATGTTAATGTCATTAATAATTGCTCATATTTAATGTTACTAAAATTTCCCACAAATAGTAATATTTGTATGCTACAATTTTTGATTTAATTGTTTTATCGGTTGATTTAATAACCTTTTATCTCTATTTGTAATATGAATAGTTTACAAATTTTTAATTCTATTTGTTCTTTATTTTCAATGTTTCCGCGTGCGCGCGAACAGGGAAATTTCCAAATATATTTCCTAATTGAGCTTTGAAAATTAAATTTTATTGTATTTTTCTTAAAGTATAAAATAAGATTTGTTAGTTTTTCTAAGCTTTTATTCATTCATATTTCTTATAGAATAATTCATTTTTTATTTAAGTTATGATTTTTATTTCTAAAATGAATTATTTAGTATTTGTAAAACTAAAACACATAGATGCTTAGATAATATGCAATCTGTTTTTTGAAATAAAAAGCGCTGCGTATTTTTCAACCCTGTAAACAATTTTGTTTAATACAAAAAATATTTCCAGAACGAAGAAAATAGCGAAATCTCGAAAACCGAAGAGTTGCATTCAAAAGTATACAGCACGAATTTTATTTATTTATTACATAATTGTATTCGATATTTAAATTTTATTATTTTTAATGAAACAATTCTTTAATTTAATTAAATGCTATATATTAGGGCGAAATATTTATAAATAGAAATTATAGTTGTATTAGTTAGTATTTAAATCATGTATTTAACTATAACTGTCAAAATTTTATTTACTTTGGTAAAAAAAGTGATTTTTGATGCTTTATTGACTTTATAATTAAAGGAATACAATATATTTAAAAAAATAATGATTAATTTTATAAATAACCATGTAAACTAATTCAAATTCTAAGTTTATTAAATTTCTTATAAATTCTTGTCTTTGTTTCATTTTTTTTCCTTTAAATGTATGTGAATATTTAACAATAATTTTGTTCCTGATTTAATTCTTTGCCAAAATATTAAAGAAAATTATAAGAATAAAATACCTTTAAAACAAAATTCATAATAGCAATTACATAAATGCAACTCCGATTTGAATTGATTATAGAAATGTTTATGGTTTAGATAGACAAATATATTACTAAAAAAATCGGAATAAAATTTTTCAACAAATTATCCATATATTTTTATATTCCTAATATATTTTTGAAGTAATTTTTTATATCCGAAATATGATTTCTTTCAGAAAAATTAGGTAATCATTTTTGAAAAATTTTGAAGACGTAGAAAAGAAGGTTACTCTACAACTCCACCTGAGAATTACAACATTTGCTGATAAAAATAAATAACTTAAATGTCTCTTTTGTTTCTTAATATGTAATTACTGTTATGAACAGCTTGGGACAGAATTAGAATAAAAATTAATAATATAAAACTATGACATCTCATTCAAAGAGCGAAAAAGAAAGAAAAATGGAAGTGAAAAGTTCTTTTGTCAAAAGAGAAAAAAAGATAAATCACGTTTGCATGTTATTTGTAATTTTTTACAACGATTTAATATCCTTCACTAACTTCTAAAGTAATATATTTAAACCAATTTGGAAGACAAAAAATAGATGTCTTGGATTATAATATAATTACTCAGTTCAGTCACATTTATGTGTGACTACACGTACTTTCCGCTACTTCGGTTAAATAACCAATCACAGAAGACATGTAGCAGCACATTGCAGTTAAACGTATGTGAAGCGTATGTGAAGGCTTCGGAAAACATTGCAAATGAGGCAGAAACGGAGTGATTTATCCGATGATGTTCAAAAGGGCATAATCATTAGCTTTCGAGCCAAGGGTGAAAGCATTTCAGAAACAGCCAAGTTTCTGAAATCTCTCATCTGAGTGCGCGCGCACCTTCAGAAACCTTGTTGACTCTCTTCCTGTAAGTGTTGCATCAGTCGGCTGTGTTTGAAAGTTGGTTATACTGTTTTTTCGTAGGTGGTCACATTAATGTGACTGGGATGTATAGTTACTCTATTTATAACAAAATTTACCACACAGAGACATCAGTAACTGCATAGAACCCATGCCCAGTGGTTTTCCAATCCAGTGGTACCGATTGTTTTGTAGTCTATTGAAATAAACATTACTCTTGCAACTAAATATCAAAGAAATCCCTTATTCTTAATTTGTAAGCATTTGCTCATGTATGAAAGCAATGCAAATGCCGAGTTTTATGGCCATTGCTAAATTTCTTCTAAATTCATATATTTTGTCTGAACCTTAAATGTAAGGAATTTTAGCCCAATAATATTCGAGATTAATATGAAATGTTCTTGATAAAAATATCTTCCGTAACATAATAAATTTACTTGTAAAATTTTGTGACTTTTTTAAAATAAAGAAATAAATTATAATACTCACATTTATACAAATTTATTAATTGTCTTCCCCATTACAACTATAAATTTTATTCATAAAATACTTAAAAGTATTCTACTGCTTTATGAAACGTTTAAATATTTTTTGGTGTAATGTTTTGCAGTAACATATTTATCAATTTTCTTTCTCTAATTTTATTAATATTTTTAATAAAATCTTATTCTTCAGGCAAATTTAACAACTAATCATCGTTGAATGAATTACTTAGATTTAAAGAGTTTAGAGCTATTATTGTAAAACAAATAATGAGAATAGATATTACGTTTCTGCTTTCCGCATGTAAGTCTTGAAAATCTAAATTTTCGATTAGGTGAACACAAGTACAATAGAACTCCTGTTATACGAATCCATTGGAACCAGACTAAATTCGGGTAATAAAAAATTCAGTTAATTGATTTTTTACAAAAAAAGGGTTCATTTTAATCAACTAATTTATGTTGAAAATAGGAGAAAACTATTTATTTTTAAAGAAGTATTTAATGAAAAGGCAACACTTTCACACGTTAAGGAACTCATAAGTATTGTCCATTAATACAGCATGTGCGTACAGTGCATTAAATGAAAGTCACTGTTTACTGAACATCTCGGTCAGAGTGAGCTGTTTCACTGCCTTCATCCGTTTTCGGGCAGCCAAGTCACGCCTCCGCTTGACAGTGAGAATTGGCATGGGATCTAACACTTGGGCTGACACTCCATCCACTTCAAAGTCATCAAAGGCTTCACTAACTGATAGTCCTGTGTCTCTTCAACTTAGATATTAAACTCATCTTCTTCTTCGACACTTCCAATAAGTTGACCATCATTTGTGATTCGAAATCTGATGCTTGACTCACATAATCCATTCTCCTATATCTACAGTAATAACTTCTAAACATCCAGGAATCTTCACAAGAATGATTCGGGATTCTTCAAATAAAACGCCATTCTCATCTTCTTCCTGGTCTTACCTTTCCTTTTCTTGAGTTTTATTTTTTTCCCCTCATTTTTTTCTTTAGTCTAATTTATTTTTCAAAATTCTGAATGCTATTCGGATAATCAATGATTCGGATAGATGGATTTCGAATAATTGGAGCTCTACTGCATTTTATTTTCTATAATTTTAAACGTCTTTTCTAAAAATGATTATTTTGAAGGGTGCTCTAGTAATTCATAATAATTTTCAATTTCAGGTCATTTTTTATTTAATTTAGTATAATGGATTTTACTTTAAAGAGTTTATAAAAGAATAACCATTTATTTTTCGTTCTCATTTATTAACGATTAATGACGTCAATTTCCAACAATAATTGTCCATTAAAGTAAATGTATAATTATACCTATCTACCTATAATTATATATTAATAATTTCAATACAAAAGTCATTTGTATTGCTTTTTCATTTTACTTCTTTTCATTAATTAAAATAAATCTAAATATTTTCTAAAAGTTCCTTAACTTTTAACTTTTCGAAAAAGTTAATATTAATTTATAAAAGTTAGATCATTTTCATAAATTTATTTTGAGTAATTTGTAATGAAAAATAATTAGTAAAAGAAACGTAAGGTGACAAATACTTACAAGCTTAAGATAAATGCTGATTTATGAATATATCTTCATCAAAGCTTTCCAAAAAAAGTTCCTAAAGAACAAATTATTTACTGAAAAAAAATTCGACAGTGATTAAACTTCGATGTAATGATCTATTTTAGTGCCTTATTAAAGTTTTTGGGACTTAATATTATCACTTCACTAGTGGTTTGTATTAAGACATCATTTTGATAAAAATATTTAATCCCAAACTACTTATAAATATTAAAAGCTCATAAGCTTAAAATGTCACTCTTGATGCAAAAAAAGGGATTTTTCATGCAATTATTTTTTAATCTGAAAATATAAAAGTGAAAAATTGTCTTATTACTACATTTATCAGATATTTTTTTAATAAGTAATGTAAATAAAATACATATGATAAAAAGAAAATGTTAAAAATCAAGCAATTGAGATTTGCATTTTTAGCTTAAATCAAAAAGAAAAAAGTCAAACGATAAACTCATAATTGTTTTAACTTTAACTGTAGCTTACTAAAGATTTCGCTCAGATATGCAAAAAATATAGGATTATCTTTTTGATGATTTGAGCTACTTATTTAATAAGAAATATTGCTTATAATCCTATTAGATAACAAAAGAGAAGAGCATAATTTAAATTGCACAATAAAGCTTGTTCCTTAAATCTTTACGAAAGTTCATTTTCAAAATAGCATTCATTAATCATATTATATAAACGGATTATAGAATTAACTCACAAATTACTTTGACACATTTTGCTTAGCCAGAAATTCAAAGTTAACAACATTTCAGTTCACTTATAATCTAAATTTTTAAAATTTCTAAATTATGCCGTATAATGGCTATAATACGATTTGGATTCTGGAAATTATTATTAGCCTTGATTAAATTTAAATATCTTTATTGTTATACGAATTCTAGAAAGATTTACGAATTACAGAAATTTTATGAATCCCTTTCCTCAATATTTAGTTGATTTCTCCTTGTGATAAAAATTCTAGACATATAACAAATATTGTAACAATAGCTAGCATAAAGAGTAAATTTATCTTTTTTGACAATTTAAAAATGTGAAGAAATAAAATTTCAATTTTATGTAATATTTGACTATGTACAGTTGTGTTTTAGTAATGAACGAAAACATTTTTGATTATTTGCCTGGTGATAGCACATTTTGTCATTTTTACATTACTTCTGGTATTGATTATAATCCCATTTAATTAGTTGAGGAAGTGTTACTGTTTCTTTGATTTTTTCCGCATCCTGTGAAATATCAGGAAATATTTTGATCCAAGATATCTTTTAAATATTTCATCTCAATGATAACATATTAAAAGTAAGTCGAATTTATCAGGTCTATTGCAAAAAAAGTCGATTTAAGTTATCAGCATATTAAATAGAGTTATACTATATGTTTGAATTTGTTTTAGTTTCAAAAAATAAAATGGTAATTTTAAAAATACACAAAAATATTGAGATTAAAGTATTAAATATTAATTTATAAAATTATTAAAAATCACATAATTAGACAAATTTATCTTAATGTGTTACGTCTTACAGGCTGTAAAAAATCTATATTATCCTCAAAATCAAAATGAAAATATATTAAAAATTGTTACTTCCTATTTAAACAAAATTTTAAAATCTCATAAAATGCAAAAATGCGATAGTTTCATCAAAATGAAAGGACTTTCATAAAATTATTAATTTATTATTAAGCACAATTTTAAAGTATTTTACTAAATAAACTTTTTTTTTTTTTTTTTTTAAATATATTTCAAAAATTGTTCAATATATTTGTTCTTCATCTTGGAATCTTTTCATTTGTAGATCCTAAGATAATCAAGAATATTTAAATTAATTTTTAAAAATATTTCAGGAAAGAGTTATCAATTGTAGTTAAAAATTTTAACCATAATCGCAAATATCTTTTTGTAGTCACGTGACCAGTTTACTTTAAATAAAATTATTTAATTTATTCTTATTGCCATTACTGGTTATTTCTATCGAATATTTACCATTTGGTCAATAAATTTAAAATATTTTCCAAAGTTTGATTGATCTATAGCGAGACTTGTTTATGACAAAAATTAATTTAAAAATTCTGTATAACATAGCTTTCCTCAAATATTCATCTTAGAAAATAGGCTCATTTTCCAAAACAGCATTTTAACTTTTAACCAATACATTCAGTGACAAATAAACAGTAATGTTTTCATATTAAACTTTTTAATTACTTTCATTAAAATATTTGTTGATATTCTGATCAAAATCTAATCATTTTTCTTTTAATTTGAAGTGTCTAATATTTCAATATCGTACAAAAATGTCCAGTGTGATTAATAATTTCCCTCTCTTGAGGTAAATTAATCCTCTAACTATAAAAATTAGTAAAATTTATGATTCTGATTGAAAAAAACATCATTTAGAAGATATTTCACTGCGTAACAAGTTGAATATTGTTTTGCAAAGAAAGTTCTCTTACATTCGATGGAAAGTCTTTGAATGTTATCAAAACTAAAATAATTGTGGATATAAAATAAAATCCTGAGATCTCACTAAGATTTGTGCGTGTGATTCATTAGAATTACTTGTAACATAAAATTGAGTAATTAAATGTATAGTTTAAAGAATATTAAATATTTCCATGCTTGAATATCAATTCTATTTTAAATGCTTTTGCAAAGAATTTTTAAATAATAATCTAAAAATAAGCAATAGAATTTTTTTATTTCCTCAAGGGTTAAGTTTTTACCTTAGTGTTTAAAAATGTATAACTTATAAATAAATGTATGTTTATTCTGAAACATCGTAGAAACTTATAAGTTTGCTCTCAAGTTATGAATTGAGTAGAATGAATAATTAAACTCTTAATTTACTTTCATCAAATAAAAAATGAACTTTTTTGTGAAATTTTCTACAAATATATATATTTATTCTGAAGCATTGTTTTTAACAGAACAACATTCAAGCATTTTTTATCTTTTTATTCTTAAAAATAAACTTAGATTTTATACTTTTCACTCCATGGGAATTCAATAATTTAATACTTCAATCACTTAGATTTAAAATGGATTAAATCTAAATGATTCATTAAAATATTATAGTAGTTTTTAAATCGCATGATCTTGTAATAATCAAACAAAGTGTTTTCATCTTAATATTCATCTTTAAATTTCAATTAATAATTTTGCACCAAATATTTTAATTTTAAGCCCACAACCTTAAACAATGAAATGTATTTCATAAGCTTAGCAATTTTAAAATAAAAATACAATGCACAATGGGGTGTATTTTATGATAAGATTTCTTTTTCTCTTAACAGATTTCTGATTAATTTCAACTTGTAATATATACATTAACACACACACATATGTGTGCGTATATATATATATATATATATATATATATATGTATGTATGTATGTATGTATATATATATATATATATATATATATATATATATATATATATATATATATATATATATATATATATATATATATATATATATATATATATATATATATATATATATATGTATGTATGTATGTATGTATGTATATATATATATATATATATATATATATATATATATATATATGTATGTATGTATATATATATATATATATATATATATATATATATATATATATATATATATATATATATATATATATATATATATATATATATATATATATATATATATATATATATATATATATATATATATATATATATATGTATACATTATATACATTATATGTACATTATATGTATATATATATATACATATAAAAATAAATTTCAAAAATTTCGAAGTAAAATTAGAAAAATTAAAGGTGAAAAAAAGGAATTAACTTAAATTTGAATTAAAGAAAAGAAAACGTAGAAATTAATCAAGAAATACGAGTAGAATAAAAATGTGTCTGAGGGGACAAATAACTTGGGAAGAACGTTTTCAAATTTATTTGTGTAAAGATTCAACTGAATAAATAATACAAAAATAAAATTCTCGGCGTTTTATGAACAAATTAAAATTAACCAAAAAAGCTGAAAAATTATCATTTATTAATTACAAAGAAAAACAAATAAGGAAAGTGAAAGATTAAGTAAAAAAATGTTATAACAAGTAGTAAGCACACGCAGGGGAGATTTCGCACACAATGAAAAAGATAATTAATACATTAAAAAAGGGTAATTAAAGAAAAATGACTAATGAACTTCATTCAATAATGCTGTGATAAAAAAATAACTTAAAATTGTAAAAAATAATTTATATCATATATAATATAATATCAAATTTACTATGAAATAAAACCAATAAATTTTGTGAGGTCATTGCAAAATGATTGTATAAACACTTTTGAAATTGAAATTGCTGTTAAGAATAATTTAAATAAATATATTGCTATACACTACTGGCCGTTAAAATTGCTACACCAAGAAGGTGACATGCTACAGACGTGAAATTTATACGAAAGGAAGAAGGTGCTGTGATATGCAAATGATAAGCTTTTCAGCGCATTCAGACAATGCAGGCGCCAGTAGCGACACCTATATTGTGTTTAAATGAGGAAATTGTTCAGCCGGTTCCTCATACACAAATTTTATTTGAACGTTGTTACCTGGTGAAAAGTTGTTGTGATGCCTCGTGTAAGAAGGAGAAATGCGTACCAGCACGTTTCTGACTTTGATAAAGGTCGAATTATAGCGTACCGGGATTGCGGTTTATCTTATCGCAGTATTGCTGCTCGCGTCGGTCGAAATCCATTGACTGTTAGCAGAATATGGAATCGATGGGTTCAGGACGGTAATACGGAACGCCATGCGGGATCTCAACGGCCACCTATCACTAGCAGCCGAGAAGACAGGCATATTATCCGCATGGCCGTAATGGATCGTGCAACCACGTCACGAGCCGTAAGTCAAGAAAAGGGGTCGTTTGGAAGACAACAAGTGTCTGCACGAACAGTTCGACGACGTTTGCAGAAGTATGGACTCTCAGCTCGGAGACCATGGCTACGGCTTCCCTTGACGCTGCGTCATAGACAAGAGCGCCTTCAAAGGTGTGATCAACGACGAACCTGGGCGCACGAATGACGAGACGTCATCTTTTCAGTTGAATCCAGGTTCTGTGTACAGCATCATGATGGTCGCATCCGTGTTTGGCGGCATCGTGGTGAACGCACACTGGCAGCGTGCATTCGTCATCGTCATACTGTCCCATCACCTGGCGTGATGGTATGGGGTGCCATTGGATACACGTCTCGGTCACCTCTTGTTCGCATTGACGGTGTTTTGAGCAGTGCACGTTACATTTCTGGTGTGTTACGACCCGTGGCTCTACCCTTTATTCGAGCCCTACGAAACCCTATGTTTCAGTAGGATAATGCCCGACAGCATGTCGCCGGTATTGTACGGACCTTCCTAGATACGGAACATGTTCGGCTCTTGCCCTGGCCAGCACGTTCTCCAGATCTTTCACCAATAGGAAACGTCTGGTTAATGGTTGCCTAGCGACTGTCTCGTTACCAAACGCCAGTCACTACGGTTGATGAACTGTGGCATCGTGTTGAATCTGCATGGGCATCTGTACCTGTACATGCAATCCAATCTCTATTTGACTCAATGCCCAGGCGTATAACTGCTGTTATTACTGCCAGAGGTGGTTGTTCTGGGTACTGATTTCTCAGGATCTATCCAGCCAAATTTTCTTGAAAATTTAATCACTTGTTTTTTCTAGTATAATATATTTGTCCAATAAATATAATTTTGTTATCTGCATTTCTTCCTTGTGTAGCAATTTTAATGGCCAGTAGTGTAGTATTAAATGAAAAGTAATAAGTTTTAATCATTAAAATGCAAAAAAGGACTTTATTTCTTATCAATTATCTCATAAGTATATTTTCTGCTATTAATAAACGACTAGCCACCAAATAGTATTTCTTAATTGATGAAATAATTTTGATTATTTTTTGAATGAAGAATTACCTAAACATTTCATTTTTATTCATAAGACTATTTGGAATTATTAGAATGGTTAAAAACCTCTTTTTTTAACCATTATCTTATATATACATATTTTTATACGTATTAAGTATATATATTCTTAAAAGAATTCTCTTCTTATAGTGTTTTTTCTTTCACTTAATTCTCTGCATAACTTGTTCATTAATAAATTCTCTGCATAACTTGTTTCAAATATGTTAGAAATCAGAAAATAGGTTCTAATTATTCAATAAAACCGTTTGTTCTTCTCACACATAGTAGAAATGACGTAGAATCTAAGACATTGAGTCTTACTGTTTAATTATTAAAGACCATTCATTCGCTCTTCTTAGCAAAAATAACAACCGTGCCTAGATTAAATGTTATACTGTTAAGAAATATGAAATAACAGGCTGTAAAATCTTTTGTTGTCATGGACAGACTCTCTTGATTTTGAGAACTATGAACGAATTATTTCACCTCACTGCGTTATATTTTCCTAGAATGTTGACTTGGAGAATCGTGACTTAATATTTGTATTGCTAGAAATTTAATGCCACTACCTAAATGCAAATGTTATTATTTCAGCAATATTCCTTGTCTGAGAATAAATTAATGTTTACAAAAAATGTTCAGAATTCTTGCAAAACATTTTATAGCTTACATATCAAACATGACTAAAAACTAAACTTGTGTCAGAACAGCATAAATGGGCCGAGCCTTACAGTGCCCATATCTGTTTTCCAGAACGAGAGTCCTTGTACTCAGTTTATCGAAGCATATGTCCCACTTATGTGGTCAGAATAACGCTAAAAACCCCAGTTTAGTTCCCAAGCATGTTTGCTACTCAGTTTATCAACCCACTGAAGAGATGAAGGACTGGATGACCTTGCCCAGCTCCAGGATCGAACCTCGGACCTGTGTCTCTGGAGCTATCGTTAAGCCGCCGGGCTTCCAAGTCTGCCTTTGAATGTGATTAATATGCTTGAAATGGGTGTTCATTAATATTTCTCCAAATCCCAGACATTTCTAAAGTTATTTTCATTTGATCGTACAGGACAATCATACGTGAACGAAGCATTATACTGAAGGAATCAAGACAAAAATTCATCACCCTTTATGATTAAATATTTTATTTCTTAAAATTTGTGTTATCTTAACGCTATGTATAAGTTTGAAAAATGTTGAAAATAGTTGCCGTATGAATTTCCTTTCAATTCAATTAATAAAATCCATTTTGTCTTCTCAATATTCATACATTTCATCAAAAATGCTTTATTAAAAAAAAACAACAAAATTTTTCCAGACACTGCCTATATAATCAATTATATTAAGAAATACAATATGCTTATACAAATTTCTAATTTTTTCAATGATAAACACCCTGCGTACCATATTAAAACTTTTTTTAGATTCGTTGGAATGGCTCAAATTAGGAGTGAACCGTCTTGAAGAAATACCTTCACAAGCCCTGAAGAATCTGAGCAGGTTGAGACAACTGGACCTGAGAGGAAATAATATTTCCAAAGTTCGTGAGGATGATTTTAGCCCATACGGAAAAAATTTAAAATTTATATACCTTCAAAATAATTGGTATGAAATGTATTTTCTAATGCTTGATTTTTTTTTTTTAGATTGAATTTATATTTTTGTTTTTTTAATGGAAAATATGTTTTCAGATAAATACAACAGAAATATATTTTAAAAAAGTTATGAAGTTCATATTGATTCATATCTGATTTCTATCTGATAACATTTTCAACTACCTAGAAATCCTTGGACATATGATTCTTATGCAAAAGGTTTGGTTAAAATTCAGAATCATTTAATAAATCAAGAAAAAAATTAATAAATTTTAAAATTTATCTCAAAAATAATACATAAAGTAAGTATTATGTTGTAATACCAAAACAACCATTGAAAGTATGGAGAATTTAAATTTATTATCAATTTGAAATTTGCGTGTACAATGAGATAATGATTACTTCCGAACTATTTATTATATTTAAATTTCTGGAGTTGGACACCGGAATATGTCTCTTTTCCTAGCTCTGACAAGAGGTGCACTTGAATGGAAATAATTGCAATATATTTATCGGGAAAATGGAAAAGTAATATAAGCAATACCAGACAGATTTAAGTGATAAAATATCGTTACATCTATCTACTATTCGAGCATATTGATTAGAAATCGATGGTTGATAATTGATAATAGGAGAAGTGAATAAAGTTGTGAAGTGTATTGAAGTTCTGAAAAATGAACTTTAAATGCAATCATAAATCTTGCTGTAAGCCCTCACCCTGGAGTAAAATAGCTTACACCAGGTCCAAAAGTCTCTGAAGCGCCAGATTCCCATAGATCAGATTCTGCTCATCCCGCAGCTGCCTCCATGATTCGCCAAGACAGTTAAAAAGGCGGTCAAGACTGGTAGTGAGGAAACAGGAACCAGGAGAGAAAATCCTCTCCCCATTCAAGAGCCTCAAACATTTTAGGTGGCTACCTCTGAATCTAACCATGGCGCATGGAAGAGGCCGAGGTTTACTCCATGACAAGAATAAACGAGGATTGTTGGCAGCATTAACAATAGTAAACTGGTTGAAGATGTCTTACAGAGAGCAATGCAGTAATAAATGAAGAAATCTTCAAACATTTCATAAGGATTGTTCAAGTTAAATGTTTATATTAACCTTTCCTTCAAGCTGGAGTTAGGTGGAGTATGAAGTAAGAATTGGAAAGACTGAGATTAAATAGAGACTCTAAAATGAAGTATATATTTCGCTTCAAGGATAGCAAATTCATGTTGAACATACAAGGTTTAATACAAAATAATGAAATGAAGTAACAAATTACACCGATTGGTTAACAGAATAACTTTATAATCAATTGATTTACCGGATGATTTTATTTATCAAATACAGCGATGTTTTAATTAATTGTCAAGTAAGACTCAACACTTGAGATTTTTACTTTCTTCGCCAGATTATATCAACTTAACTATATTAGGATCTATATATAATTATAAGTTAATTTACTCTGATAGCGTAATAATCTTTGCTTGAATCATGGATGATCAAAAAAGATAATTTCAGTTAAGCTCTCGAAGTCATAATCCATAAAAAATTCATTAATAGTATGTAATCAAATTTTTATAGTACTGTCCCCAACTTCGCTTGAGGGATCAAATAGGAAAAGGCACCACTATCATATCTCTCATAGCTTCCTTCTATTGAGTAAGAAATTTATCTGTGTCGTAAGGAGGATTGTAAATTCTGCTGTGTCGAATTGTTACTAAATCTGGTGATTATCGTTCTGCACACAGATTTATATTAATTAAAGGATTTATAAAGGAGAAATAAGAGGAAAGGATGAATATATAAAGGAAAAGGAAATGACTTGGTAACGAGAAGTACCAAAATAAAAATAAATATTTCAAATAATTTAAGAAAATATACTTTAAAACTTTCCATAAATGCAAATTGCTTGTCAGCAAAGAATCATGTGTTTGTATATATATTATCTCAATTATCATATAAGCAACTAATGCATAGAAATAAAAAAATCAATTAATTTTTCTTAAAACCTAACACATCTAACTAATCTAATTCATATAATCTAATTCTTACAGAATGTTTAGATTTTAAGAAAAATTAATTGTTTATTTTTTCTCTATTCATTATTTATATAAATATGCTGTAAAATGGCTCTATCCATAAGATATTTCTATAAACATGCTCTATTAATGAAAATTATACAATATAATATTGACACTAAATTAAAAAGTTAGGAAATTTTTATTGGAAAGTCAATTTTCTTGGTTTAAATTTATTACTGTTCACATTTTATAGTAAAGTTTGCTCATCATCATTTATCATAAATATTTTGTACTGCCCTCATTATATAAATAACTCATTCTAATTATAAAATGTCAAAGAAATAATGTAAGGTTTGTCTTAAAGTGATTAATATTTTTTTTCGAATTTTTAACTTACAATGCTCTAATGTTTATAATCAATAACCTAATTGTTACATTTCTTAATTTTATTCATTTTTGTTATTACTTGATTAAAAATTTAAACTTTAAAATAAAACAAAATTAATTTAATTATATTTTATTCAAATTTTATTTCATTAGAATTTTTACCTGAAAATGTACTTAAATTCTTTTTGACTGTGGGTTTATATGAAGTCAAAATTATAAAAATGTTGACTTTCGTCCCAATCTGTTTTCTTAGGTTGACTCATGTTGATCCTATATCACTGGTCTCATTAGATTCCTTAGAATGGTTGCATTTGCAGTCTAACCAGCTGAATACATTTCCATATGAAACGTATGCTCCTGTCTTGAATACATTGGAGGTCTTTGATTTACACGGTAAAAAACTATCTGACTATATTAATATACAATTCTTTTTAAAACTATGTTGCTGAAAAAAAATGAAAGGATATTGTGAGTTTTTAATAAAATAACGTATAAGCTATATTTTTCTTACAAAAGGGAAGAAGATAATCACAAATGCAATTTTTCTCCTTTTTAAACTTTTCAGTATGTAAATTTTGGGTTTATGTCGATGGAGAAGCTTTATTGTCAGCGAATAAGATTTGGCTAACAACTTAATATAAAACAAAGCAGAAAAGAATGGTTGAAATTCAGAAAGCATGTTATTTCAATGAATGTGATATCTCAGTTATGTCATTTAACCTAATCAAAAGTTTGACTAATTGTTCGCATGTTAGAGGAAACCAAACACAATCCAAAATTTCAGAGTTTCACAAAATGTGATTTTCCGGAACTTTTTTTATTGAGATTAAGAATGTAGGCTGAAGATTAGGGCAAGACAGTAGATGTCCAACAATACCTAATGAAGACCGTTTTTAACACTAACAGCTCGGAGGCAACGAAATATGAACACCACTCTTCTTCAACAACATTTTCGATCAGTTACTGGTACCGTAGTTTCAACACAAATTGTCCAAAACCCTCTTCACACAGTACGGTTGTGTATCAACCCATGATGTGTCCGCATGGAGTGGGCAACAGAGCATATGAACTGAAGGAGAAATAAATGGCGCAGTATTCTTTTCTCTGACAACTCCCGGTTTTGTCTACATCGTGATAATAGGTATATTTACATTTAGATGGAACATGGCGCTAAAAACAAACTTGCGTTCGTGAGTGTAAGATTTGTTGGTTTCGGAAAAAATGGTCTATGCTGGCATCTCCATCGATGGGCATACTGATCTCCATATCACTCAAAATGGTCACCAATATAGAGATAAAATCCTCAAACGTATTGTTGACCCGTACTCTGCAACGATTGCAGATAACTTCATATCAATTGACGTTAATAGTAGGACACATTGTGCTGACTTGGTGAATGATTTGCTTTTGGAGGAAGAAATCATACGAATGGAATGGTCAGCGTCTTCTCCGGACATGAACCTTATAGAGCATTCTGGGCAGACGAGTTGCTGAACGCCTACCACCCTCGAAAGCTTTCCAAAAACTGGAAAGAATTCTTCTGGAGGAGTGGGATAGAATATAACTAATGAATAACTTCATTAACTCTATGCCACAAAGGTGGTCAACATTGGTGGTCATCAGAAGAAAAAGTACTACTCATTTGTATTTCCTCGAAAGATTATCTGCCATCTATTTTTAAGAAAACATCTGTTTAATTATTTTTTATCTTATCTTTATTATTAGTTTTTATCTTTTTTATTAGTTTTTATCTTTATTAGTTTTTATCTTACAAAATGATGAAGATACAGATTGTACTTTTATCATTTTGTACAAAACGCTCTATAAAATGCATTTTCTACGAAACAAATGGCATTTTATCTCATTCAGCCGACTATGCCTGTCAGTAATGTATCTCAAATAATTCTCCAGGTGCAGAATCAACCCACAACCTCAATATCCTTTAATTATTTTGAGCAGTGTATTATTTACTATAAAACAGAGTAAGATAAAAGAAGAGCTCAGTTCATGATATTGCTTAATAAATTGAAATGTAAAACTTTTTTTGCTAGGTATAAACTTTTTACTAACACCATTTCAGATTTATATATTTTTGAAAAAATGTAAATCAGTTGAAGACACATTATTCTAAAAAATAAAATTGAAACTTAATAATGTTATTGCTAACTAATTTTTAAATGATTCAATCAAATTATATCTAAAACTTAGTTATAAATGTAATATTATAAAAATTTTTATTTACGAATAATAATGATGAAAAATTAATATTAGTTTATTTTTAAGTTACAGAGTAGAATTTAAAAAATATGACATGTGAATACTTTATTATGTTGATACTTGATTACTGTGGTTTGATAATCAAATATCAACATAGCTTTGAAAACAGTTTATGAAATTGAAGTGAACTCAATTTGTTTAATAGAATCTAATTTTAATTTTACAATTTTTTATAACTTGCTGTTAAAAAAATCTTAGCAAAATTTATATTGAATTCATATAAGGACAGATTTCTTTTGATAAGTGATCATCCTTAGTGTCAAATAAACAAAGTTAGAAAGGCATAGCTAAATTTACAAATAATTTAGATTGGAAGTCGAAAATTATTTGTATTTCTTCGAACGCTAATCGGCTGACGTTATTTTTGGAATAAATATTTCAAATTAAGTAAATTGTTATCTGATATTGATTTTTTGTATTAAAATGTAAGTACAAAATTTCACTCGTGTTTCCTTACAATATAAAAAAAAATTAGTTCGTGTATCTTATTTAAATTAACCAAAAGTTAGAACAATTAAAAATGTTTTATTAAATATTTCAAAGAGCATATGCATATTTAGGTCATTTAACGTCTTTATTAAAACTGTATTTGCTTTATTTTACTATACTTCCAATGTCTAAAAATGACTCTAAGAAAATATATATTTAAAATTTAGATTTCTTAAGAAAGGAATTATATTTGAAAACTTAAGTGTAATATTTTTCCATATGGATTTTAAAAATTACAAAAAATTTATCCTTGTTTTTCATCAATTAAATGATATCCTATAGCAAAACTTCAGATGATAAATTTAGCCTATCAAAACTTTACTTTAATCATTCATAAAAAGATCAAAATTATTTTCATTTTAATTTTTATATGCTTAACTCTTAATTAATAGTTATTAAATTAAACACATTAATGAGGTATGTGTGATTGCTGTATTTATATACTCTATAATTGACTTTTCACAACTACTAAAACTATGATACTTTTAATTAATAACAGGTGTTATTTAATAATATTGCATAATTATATAAATATATATGAATAATATAAAATGAAATTTAAAATTCAAAAGTTTATGCAATTCTGAATATTTTTATATTATTGCCTGACACAACAAAATTAATAAAATAAAACTTTTCCATGTCACGAAATATAAATTTTTGTAATATATATTTCAACAATTTTATATCTCTATAAAATTGTTAATTCAAATCGATAAGGAATTTTAATTTCAATCTTATTAAAATTGCATTTTTTTTTACTCTACCATCGATATGTATTAAATACATGATCAGTGAATCTTAAATCTTTATAAAACTTTAATATTAATTTAAATAATCAGTTTTGTAAATATGATGATATTTTTATGTAACTCAATTAAATGAAAACTTTTGTTCCAAATATCATTGTAGATACTCGGCTATCATATATCAAATTAGATTTTTCATTTTTAATCAGATTGCATTTAGAGAATTTAGATTTTTTTTTATAAAAATTTTATCTAATTTAAAACATATTCAGTTACAATTACATTTAAACAATAAAGTTTCAAAATAGCCAAGAATTTGTAATTTTTTCTTGATATCATGTATGGAAATTAGGATTACTGGAATCAGCATATTTTTGACAGCAAATTTTTTATATTTTTTAATATATATGTGCAAAGCTTTATTTTTTAATTTCTTATGAAACTGTTATTGCCTAAATGAAATGTATTGCCTTAAAATATCAGCTAATGTTAAGTTTATTTCAAAAAATACACTGTATTTATTTGTATTCGTTTAACTATTCTTCTTTTTTTACATTTAAAAATATTTTATAGCTAAAAGGAAATTTTGCATATCTTGAAATAGTTTCATCTCAAATTAGTTTCTCAAATAATTCAAACTAAGATTATTATGGTAGCTAAAATTATTGTAGTAAAGAACTTTTATGTATACAGTAAAGTTTCCTATAATGTACTTTGATTTTGGATTTTTATTGATTTTAAAAGTTTTAGGATTAAAAATGTCTAAATATTTCGAACATTCAACTTTGATTTATTTTTTCTAAGCTTTGTGTATTGTTAATTATTCTTGTACATCTTCAGTTTATACATTGTCACTACCTGTGTTAAAATATTTGGTACTTACATATTATCGCAATCGTATTGGCGGCACTATATAAGACAGGGCCAATTCTAAAAACGGAATACGCTGACGGGACATGGAGCGCGTAGTTGAAAAGTGCAATGGGATAGAGGAACAGTATGAAAGCAAATAATAAATAATATATATGAAGAAAAATAATAAGTAATTTTTATCTGTATAATTCTTATACCTTTATTTGACGGTATATCAATTACATTTTGGTGGAAAATCATGCAAAGTGGTTTTTAGAATAGAATCAAAACGATTTTTTTATCCTTTTCTTGGTCTTGTCGCCATATGAATTCTGAAAAGTAAGACTCGAGACGTGTCTTGCTGTACCCCGTTGTCTCTTGTTCCTCCATTTCAAAGAACACTACATTATTTCGATTGTTTGGGTATGCACACCCATTTTAAAGTCGACAAATTTATATTTGTAATTTGTTCTTAAATGATTAAATCCAGCGATTGCCAATTGATCAGTTTGATACACTCTCCAACTGTTAGAATAAAGTGTACTCCATTCCACAATATTTTCGACAATTTATCTGCAGCTCAATCAGGAACTGTTGCTAAAAATGCTTGTTTGGTCTCTCGATAGGTCCCACCAGAAATCCATTGCTCTGGAAATATTCGAGCCGAATTATTTTTTCCTTTTCGTGAACAAGCTTTCATCTATTTCCACAATGCGGCAAGCTCTATTTATTTTCGTTCTTTCTTTGCTTTCCATATGGAGAACACAAATCTCTCTCATAAAATTATTCCTGTCTATGACTATTTTGTCTGCTAAATTAAGTGTTGAGTTTGTAAATTCTTTTAATTAATATGACTGTTGTTAATTCTTTGAACCATCAACACATGAATCTTACTGGTGTTAATAACGGGATACAGCTTCCCTCAAACTAATTATCACTTCTTGCAACGTTACTTCCAAAAAATCTGTTTTCAAAAAAATAAACCTTTGTCATGTGAGAGTTGGTACATTTCCTAACGTCTGGTAAAATGTTATATTTCTATAAGTGTAACGGCATCTTTTTCAGAATTCAGTAAATCCCAGATTCGAATTTTAGTATTCGAGTTTACCATTTTCAACGAACGGTTAGGCTGAGAAAGGTGGCAAGCGGGAAAATTTGAAAAGAATCACATGGTTGCCAATTCGACGCCTAAGATGCGTGTGATGTTGGGATTGGCAATTTGACAATTTATACCAGAGGTTGGCATAGTTGCGATAATACGAAAGTACCAATATGGTATCAGTTGCCTTAAATTATGTTAATTTCAATTTAACATTTTAAAACATGTAAACAAAATTAGAATTCTAGTAAATGTTTGGAAATAAACTTAAGACTTAAGCAAGGTATAAACAGTCATATTAAAATGTTTTCTTACAATAAAGAACTTGACTAACTTATTTAATTATTAAATTAAATTATTAAAAAGGAAAGAAGAGAATTTTTCAAGAAAATCAATTTGTCAAAGACAGCACTATGTTTTAATATTATTCATTAATAAAAACAATGCCGGTAATTCGAGCTACTAGTTACCAATAAATAAAACGTTTTATTTCTTATTTATGGGCAATCTATACTTTAGCGCTCGCTTCATCTTGCCAATATGGAGCATAGTATTAGCGATATTGGTTTCCTTTTTATAATTTTTTTTTTCCAGCGCTGTCTTGTTTCTTCAAAAATACGCGAAAACCTGCTTCACGAAAAAATCACCAATTTTCACCAAAAGGCACCCTAAAGTGTATTTTTCTTTTAAACGTATACTTAGTCACTGGTACTTCAGCATAATGTAGTGAAATGAAATTTTCTATTAATTTAGAATAGATTCTTATTAATTAAGATTACATTCCTATTGATTTATATCTATATTAATTTAGATTCCTTTAGTCTTCCATAACAAAAAAAGAATTAAATTTTTAGATTAAATCTCATATTATGAAAATTGGTATATCATATAAATGTTTTATTTCAGTTTTATAAATAAAGCAATAGCATAATTATTGCGTCATTCATTTATTTTTTTCAATAGATAATCCTATACACTGCGACTGCAAGATAGCTTGGCTGCGAGATTGGATTCAGAAGAAAGGGGCCACAATCGTCAAATTACCAGACGAATCAAGGTGCGAGTCCCCTGAAGAGTTTCAGGATTTACCCCTGGCTGAAATCCCAAATGATCAACTGGTGTGTCTGTCCTGCGCCCAATCCTTACAGCAGCATTGCTTCGTGCTCCTCTCAGTTCTGCTCTGCATCTATTTGCATCTCTGCAACTCCTAATGGTGATAGAAAGTACGAATGAATGAAAATCAAAGCCAAAAAGTGGGACGGCAGTTTCTCGAGGAATATTTAGAAAAGCTCTTTGTGACTACTTGTGGGATTATCTGGAGAAAACTTGCAATATTTAATGATAAGATACACGAAGTTTTTCATCCATAAGACAGTTTTAATACAATGGTTAAAAGAAGTGATAAGAAAGGAAAGTTTATGTGAAAAGTGTGAAAGAATTCAGAAAGTAAAAATAAAATTTTAAGTTTCCAATTATACATTTGCTAAACATTTGACGACGTATACACAACATCAACATGCATAATACGTTTCTTTTTTTCCCTGGCATGCGTTTTTGTGTAAGCTTAAACAGTGCTCAATTAATATGAGAACAAGGAATCAGTTATAAACTAGACGACAATTAGTTAAAAGCTATATAAAAACCAAAAATAAATCAAATAAAAAATGTTTCCGTTCTTATCTTTCTCAGATAAAAGGATGTCTGAATTAATCTATAGATTTTTTTATCATAGATGTTATGAATTACAATTTTTTTTACATATTTAAAGCGTTGATCAAAAAAAGTTGTCTTCTATGTCTGAAGCTTTTTATATATTAAAATGGATGTAAGTACGCTATGTTACTATCTAAAAAGCCTCTGTGAACAGGTTAATTATTAATATCGAATAAGGGATAATAATTTTTATCAGGATATTGAAAATAATTAATTAATATAGAAATTCCTCAATATTTATCTTCTTTTAAATATATCCCATAAATTTGTTTAAATAATCAAAGATTATTAAAATTGTTAAATAAGCATATGGGAATGTTATTTTTAGTAGAAATAAATATAATAAAATATTGTTGTAAAATTATTTTTTATCGAAAATTTTTATCTTTCAATAAATGAAAGAACTATTTCGTAATTACAAGTTTAAAAATGCCTCATTTGTTAATACAAAATGGCTTGATAAGAATATTTTAAGATTATTGCCAACAAATAAATGCAAATATTTATCTTTTGATTGTATGTTATTCTAACGGCAACCATTCACTGTATTGTAATTAATGAAGCTACTCAGAAGCATCAATCGATTTTATGTACTGACATGCAATATGTAATACAACTGTTTAAACGAATAGTGGAACGATACATTTTATTGCAAAATAAGTGATTAAATATTTTAAAATATAAATCTAACTGTTGTTGATTGACAATCCTATTATATGGAGCATTCTCATAAAAAAATTTCATTCTTCAAGGAATACAATCGAACAATTCTCACAAAATATCTCTCTGTTGCAAAGAATGCACGCTGATGTCAAGCATTAGGGACCACAGAGTATCGCTATTGTATTCATAGAATTAATAGCAACACATCATGTAAGATATTATTAAAAATAATTAGCAACAGATGATTTCTTCGGACCATGAATAGAAGCTGTTTAGTCAATATCCATATTGTGCTCGAAGTATTTCTTTACTCAAAAATGGCATTACTTAATGCAATAATTGTTAAATGGCTATGAAATTGTTATTATTTCTTAATTTTTTTTAATGTATCTAGCGATAACAACAATACGTTGTAAAATGGAAGCTTAAACGCCACTCTAACACAAGTGTTATTTATAGCATTTTACAAACAGTTGCGGCACTGAAGTTGAAAGGTTTTCATGAAGAAGTTTTGAAACAGATTACATTTGTGTGAGACTTATAAATACCGATAATGTTTTGAACACCTTTCCTCTTTTCAACTCTTGTACATAATCACGCATTTGTGCATATTCAATCACAGGTAAATTATACTTCAAAGTTGTGCTGAATATGATGTTATGATATTTTACATTATTATGATAAACAAATTGTATCCGAGAGTGTGAGAGAATAGTTCTCTAAAAATGGATACATAATTATGTGTAGTTTTGAAATTTTAACAGTGTTGTGAATCTGATATGTTGATATATATTGTACATTTTGCATGGAGTGTTAATGTTGTAACATCACAATTCTTCTTTTTATAAAAATTTCCTATTATAATTAAAATTGAATAAATTATAATTTAAAAAATCTATAATTATATAAGTGACCGACACATATATGAGATAAACTATACTCAGATTATATTAACATTATTAATCTCAACAGATTCTCGCTATTGTTATAAGTGAAACAGAAAATGTGTATGCAAAAAAAATATTCTGTTATTTACTATGGGGAAAATATTTTAAATTATTAAGTTGCGTATACAAGTTTGATGATAATTATTTTTTAAACAAGTATTGTTGTCACTTATAAATAATATGTAAAATATATTATTTAAAAGGGAACAACAAATTATTCATATTAACATAATTCATTTTAAGAAATCATTTAGTAAAAAGCTATTAGTATGATTAAATTTTTCTTAATATACTGTAGTTACACAAAACGTACACTAGTCTATGAAAATATTTTAAATTAATCTGTAAATATCTTATTATTTATTATTGCTTGGCTTCTTTACATTGTGGCTGGTTCAAGGATAAATTTAAAGCGCTTTCAAACAAAAATTTTAAAGTATATTAAAAATTTTTAGGATTCTGTTACAAAAAATGCCAACTTTTTTAGACAAATTTAAAATTAGATATATCAAAAAATATTCATTTATTTTGATGGAAATTGTCAATTAATTTTACACGCCTATAAATCACAAATGCTCTTAATCAGTCATCATGTTTAAAATAGTATCATCAAAGAATTCTATTGAATAAAAAAAACATAGCTGTTTTGGAAAATAAAAAGGAAGGATAGAAACCTTAGTTTATCTAGATGTAATCTGCCAGTTTTAAATTAATAACACCATTACTAAAAATTGGGGGGAAAGAATTATTTAACTGACAATCACGAAATGAATATAATTTTGACTTCTGAACCACGGCCACTGCGAAAGCATTTCACGTCTTCCTATTGAAAATTTTTGTCTTTTGATGTGATTGTATATAAATATTAAATAAAATTTTCAATGTTTTATGATTACTTGTGTTGTTGCTGTTGTTACTTATGACACACTTGGACAACTTAAGCTCTTTCTGCCTTTGGCTATGCGAATTTATGTCAGGAGGGTTTGTCTTTCATTTATTTGGAGCATCACGGAGGTGAAAATGCGACTTTGCTCTAAACTCTTCCGACAGATGGCACTACCAGAGGATATACTCCCTCAATCTTGACATTGGTCTGGAGGGGAAAGAAATTTTCTCCAGATCATTACACCCATGGTAAAAGCTCAGCGACCGACCACAGGACTTTCGATTCCCCAGATTTAACGAGCACGTATATCGCATGTACTCGGTGGGTCTTTGACGGCATTGTAATCGAAACCCGCTCTTCCAGACGGAAGTCATTGGCCTTCCGTCTGGAAGAGCTACCACGGCCCTATAATTACTTGTACATTTATTCATAGCACACATTTTTGCAAAAAAAATCATACTAGTTTTACAAACTTAATTCGGGAATTGTAAATTTTATTATAGAAGTCCAAGTAAAGTATGAAATTTATTACCAGAAATGCATAAAAATCTGACTAGAAATACAGTTTTCACAATAGCCACAATTTACAATAATCAACTTATTGTCACATCTAAATCATTTTCAGTATTTTCCCGAAGGTTTTTGTTTCGAATGAATTGAAAATGCTTAAATGGTGTTACAGTCTTATTTGGTATATTTCTCCTTATATGAGAATCACTATTACTATGATAGATTTATCATTAATTTGAGATTCAATTTTTTTAATTCTTGATGAAGAATTAAAATATTAAATCTTATAATAAATAAAGTGCAAAAATATTAAATTTATTTGACCAAAGTTTTCCAAAATAATTTTTGGCTGAAAAAAAGAAAAAGTTTGTATGTTATAAGCAATAATTTTTTTTTTTAAGTATAATTTAAGAGCTTATGAGTGAATCAGTTTAGAAGAGATTTTAACAACTAATTTTATTTTTAAGATGCTCGGTTTATTTCTTCCTTTTCCAATATGATAAAGAAATGTTATTTTTTATAAAAATAAATTATTATCGCAATATAAACAGACTAAGATACCTTGAAGAGTAAAAAATAACTGTATTAATTGAAAAAATAATTTTTTCTAAAAAACGTGGCAGATTGTAGACAGTTACAACTGCAACAGAGTCTATTAATCTATTGTTCCTTGATACCAAGGAACCGGCCAGACACAGCGACCTCTTAGCCGCCGAGTCGTTGCCCCGGGTGCACCACAGAGGGTGGGCCACCATCGCACCCTCACAAATGCCATAGGGACCCGTTTATAGGGTAGACATCATTCATACTCCATTCACACACACAAGGAAAGGACAAAGACAGGATAAAGAGAGATAGAAAGTACACCCATGCCTGAACTGGGATTCGAACCCAGGACCTCCCCATCCGTAGTCAGGCACGCTGACCACTAGACAAGTAGTCCGGCTGATGATGATTTTCTATATCTAAACATGAAATTCGCAGCAGCAAGGAACGAAATAAAACTGACACTTTGAATTGAATTGTTGATTCTCTTATAAAATATGAAGTTATTATAAAGCAATACCTAATACAAACAATTTTATGAAATTTTTCATAAAGTGTAAACTTTAGATAAATTTTCTAGTTATGTAGAATTTCAAACTATAAATACGAGGTCCATTTTCATAAATGAATCTTCTCATAGTAGAAATATGGCTTTCATTTTTCAACAAATGAAAATCTAATCACCAATACACGTTATCTTAGATTTAAATTTATTCTCTTTAATTGAACCCAAATCATCATTATATGATAAATTTAAATCATTCTTCTTCTTCAGTAATAAATACTCTTCATATTATATTTAAAAAATAATTTATGGTGTAGACTAAGGAATTACGGTTAGTAAATTAGAACATTCCACATTTATCATTTTTAAAGTAAAAATTTTATGGAAAATATAATCTCAGATATAACGAAGAGTGAAATAATTCTTTAATAATTCTTGCGCATTTTAATAAAACAAATACGACTAGAGAAGTGAGTCTTAAGACTGTCGGAAAGTAAGCATGTTGTCAAATTTAAATTAGATATTCCACAGTTTAATTTTAACAAAATTGAATTTAATAAGATTAAAATAATAATAAAATGATAAATAATTTTGCTATTCTTTTCTTTCTCTTGTTTTACGTCGACTTTTTATTTTGAAAAATTCTGTATTTCCCATTAAATTTCATATCAAATTTGTCTTGATTATTTATTGAATTACTAAATACACGAATGCTAGGTTATTCAGTTAACAAGTAAATAAAAAAGTGTATAAATTTTATCATACTTTTCATTTATTATCTTGTGTAAGAGTGCGGAAAGAGGCTGAAATCGTTCTATTTTAAATAATTTTTAATTGGAACTCACATCACCACTAAAACATAGAATTCATTCATTTCTACCCTATTTTTTTTTTTTTTTTTTTTTTTTTCCGTGTTAGTAACTGAAAAACTGGAAAAATTTTATGGTTATAAAATGTCCTTTAAAAGCAATATAATTCCTTTTATTCGCGACAATTTTTAATTGATTAAAATGAAAACACTTTTTTTAAATCAACACAACAATTTATTTTACAACATGTGTATATAATACAGATATTTTGTACATAACATTGAATGGCTTAGCTAATTTTCTTCTCAGTGTAATCCGTATGCGTGTCCTCCTTCCTCCTGTGCGAAACTGTAGGGAATGGGCTGGTGATAAGCATGACTCGAGAAATGAGCGTGGCGCTGCTCTTGGTGGTGGTGACTTTGTTGTTTCCCTTGATTAGAAAACAATTTCGCTAGGAGTCCTACAGCAAGGAGTGCCTCTAAGCCTGAATCGCCTCCACCGCCACCACCTCCTCCCATTAAACCACTTAGAAATCCACCGCCCCCTTCCACAATAACAGTTGATGCGAGCATCAGGCAGTAGATGAAACCGAGGAATTTTTGGGGATGAGCCATCCTTTCTCTGAACTTGATAATTAGTAAAATTTTTGTTTCCAATTTAATTCTGTGAAATGAAGGATATTATTTTTAATTCATACATTAAATACTAAATATTTTCTCTATAACTTAAATTCAATGGTAACAACATTATGTGTAGTAAAAATGCAGTTTGTTATTGCATTTTTAGACAATTACAGATTACAAATATTTTTTCTATTGTAAGGATATAATAATTTTTTACATGTTACTGATAATTTACATAGTAGAGCCAATACCAGAACAGAACCAACAGTTTAAAAATGGATTCTGAGCCTCTTCTAACATCCATGTTCAAGGTGGGATTTGAATTCATAAGCTGAATGTATATTAATATTATCGAAATACATATTAATATTATCGATAAAATGGCTTAGTCATCAAACTAACGTAGTTTGTTTGCTTTTAAGATGTGTACGGTTTGTAATGATCAAAATTAAAAATCGTTCCAAATTTTCATTTACAATTAACATGATCTACTTACCATATAAAAAGTCTTATCAATGTTTTATATCCATATAAGCATTTTTCTCTCTTGAACTTTTTTTAATTATGATTTCATTTACATAAATTAATTAATCATTATGTAAAATTGTCCTGAATAAAAAATATAAGATCTTCAATAAATTTCTATAAGAACCTATTTAATTGTAATTATTTTTTATACCTTATATTATAAATTTTATATAAATGTATCATAATATATAGATGTATATACAACATTAAGAACAATAAAAAATTAATCAAAATTTGAAAAATCACTAACAAGAATAAAACAAAATTATAAAATACAAAGAGTAGGAAGAAAACCAAGATATCAGGAATTACTCAGGTGGAAGATGATCAGTTATGCATATTAAACATTCTTTTCTGACATTCACGAAGGACATATGCCTAAAGATCTTCAAGCGATTCCCCCAAAGAGGTTTGTATTAAAGAAATGAAGCATAAAAATATTTATATCAAAATTTAAAGTAAGTACTGTATTAGGCAAAGTAAACTAATTCACAGTAGAAGGATATACATTAAAAATATCAATACCAGCAAATCAGAAAATATTGAAAAAATTGGAATAAAAATTGGCCAAAAGTTATTTGAAAAATAGCGAGTTAAATTCAAAAGTTAAAGTAGCAAAGAAAACTATAAAGTTAATTGAAGATTAAATAAAACTTAAAAAGTTTTAAAGTGAAAGTAGGTGTTTTCGGTATTCTTGTAAGATATATATACACACACACACATACACACACACACACACACACACACACACACACATATATATATATATATATATATATATATATATATATATATATATATATATATATATATGTATATATATATATATATATATGTATGTATATATATGTATTAGAAAAGTCATAAAATAAATATATAAATGCAAAAATAATTTCCAAATTAAAATTAATATTGCACGCTATTTCATAAACAATAAACGTAACACAAACTGTTGATTATAAAGTGCGCAACAAGAAAAAAACAAATATTTCTGTAAATATTTCAGATAACAAAAACAAAAAAAATTATAATTTCCAAGTACACGTACAATAACTGATGAAATTTAAATCAGTATATCAAGAGTAAGAAAATGGATCAGATTTCGTTTGTTTTGTAAATAGTTTTAATAAGGGGGGGGGAAATAACGAATTACTAAATTTCATTCGTTTATTTGTATTAAACTCTGTTCTTACCTTTGAGCAAGCACTCAGAACGGACAATGTGTGATCGGTAATTTCAGCACCTCTTTTAAATACCCGACAATCCGAAGAGAACTACTCTCAGTCACATCTCATTTTAAGAAAAAATTTAGATATCGATTGCACGTTCTTCCGGTTACTTTGTTTCTAATTCAGTGAGGTATAGACTATGCAGTAATCGAAGCATGTCTAAATCTCTTGTTATCTTGAGAATTTTTCTACCTTCACTTTCCTTACTCTCATGAAAGCGGAAGGTACGCGGCAATTTTTATCATCTGCTAATCTGCCCCTTATTGGACCATTAGGTGCATTTTGAAAAATGTTACTCTTTAAAATGAGTGTCGGATAATGTTTGACTGATAGTGGAGTCAACAGTTTTTCCTTTGTGTACTTAATATGTTGAAGTTAAATGTAGAATCGTAGTTATTTTAAATAAATTTTATTCAGATGTCTGGCCACCGGAAATAGACGGTTTTACTGCTTTTTGAATACTATTAAGTGCTCTTCATCTTTTCCGTAATTTCAAATAATTTAGATAATTATATAACAATTTAAGAATATCATGAGATATACTTTTCCTTAATAGCCATTAAAAAAAAGTCTTAATAAATTTTAATCTTGGAAAACTACCCGCGATTGACTATTTTTTAAAATTGTGGTTAGAGCAATTTGTGCAACTGTCTTAAAAATAGTATTCATTATATAGCTATAAAAAATGTAGAGACATATATAGGTCGACTTTTATGACTAGGAGGTTTATTCTCGCATATAAGGTTCATAAAAACAACGTGGAAAGGATGATTCCGAATTAAAAAAAAACCATAACTACTCTTAACGAAGCATTTTACAATTTGTATAATATATTTATGTTTCATAATATTCATTATTCTATATCTTGCTTACATGAAAGGAAAATATTTTAAAATATTAAAATTGATTTAATGTTGTAAAAGAAATTTTAATTTGTATTTTAAGTGAATTTTTACCTGGAATTATAACTATCTTATTAATGCAGTATAAACAAAAATAATTTCCTGAAGATAATCATCTTTAAATTAGACAATAGTTTTATATATTTTAAATTATGTTTCATTACCAGTAAGTATAATTGACTTCAGTGCTGCTTCATTACTTAATAGGTTTCATAATCAATATAATAAACATCATTTCTCTCTGCAAATAGTTAGGTTGATTTAAGCAGTTTGAATATTATTGCTAATTAATTCACCTAACCGAAATTTTCACATAGATGACTGAAAACGTGATGAAAATAAATGTCTGTCTACGATGATGTTTCCCAAGTGGAGACAAGAATTTTATGAGTAATATTTTAACGTTTCAATAATTTCAAATGCATGATTTATTAAAACTAAATAAATTTCATGTGATATGATTTTGAACTTAAAATTATTCTAGTTTATATACTGCTTTGCAAAAGTAATCTAACATTTTATACCCATTTTTACGAAAAAGAGCTTTATCACTGTAATTAAACTCGAAAAAAAATTCTAATATTATTTTCATTAAATCTTGATGCAATTTTGTATAAAATGCAATAAAACGTTTTTCACACATTAGTTTATTTTTTATAAAAAAATGGAATGACAAACTATTAAAATAAAGAATAAGTTATAAAAATATTTGCTCAATAAAATTTTTTTTTAATACTTTGATCAGTAAAATTATCATTTAACAATTTTAATATGGTTATGTTACTGTAATATTTAAATTAAAAACAAATATAAAATTAAACTTTGATTTTAAAAAATTGACTATTTAAGAATGTCACAAATTATAAAAGAACAAAGAATGTGTTTCTAATATTGATTACTTATGACTGAAAATCATAAGTTATTTTCTATCAGTTCAAATTTTTATTCAATATTATTTTCTTTAAATGATTTTTAAATTATTTTGAAATAGACATTCCAATAAAAATATGACAAGAAAAGATTTTTAATCATGGTTGTAAAATTAGAGCTCAGTGTAAATAGATATATTAGCAAAATATTTCCGCATTTAAATCTTTGAAATTTCCAAATGAATTTAGAAAAACTCCATTTCTTAATTTTACATGCATTTTTTCAATGATGTACAGTTCAGTTAGGTTTCGTGGTAAAATTCATAGAGTTTCCAGGATGTGCCAGTTCAATGTGCTAAAAACGCATCTGTGAATTAGAGAAAAACAATGGGTGCCATTGAACACGTGGGGTGTGTAGCAGAATCAAAATGTGAAACATTAGTATGATTGTTTTTACAATGAATCATTCATACCTTTTAAGGCTCTTAAAAAGTAATAACTTGCTTATTTGCGTCACTAAGATTTTTTTTTTTTTTTTTTTTTTTTTTTTTTTACAAATATATTAATTTAGAACAGAATTATCGGAATTGTCAAACAAAATGTCGCCAATACTAATACTAATTTACAAAAATAATATTAACGAATTCGGGAAGTTCGTTAGTATTATTATTTTTACACAATGAATCATTCATGCCATTTAATATTCTTAAAAAGTAATTTGTTTAGTTGCGTAAATTAGAATCAAATTTATTTTTGGCAAAAGTACTTATCCGGAATAGAAATAGTCGAGTGTTTCAATGCAATGTCATCAACTGATAAATTTGTAAGTAATTTTCTTTTTACATTAAATCACTCACGCCATTTAAAACTTTTTAAAAATAATTTTTTTGCGTAAATAGGAATTAAATTTATTTTTTACAAAAGTACTAATTCAGAACACCCATCTTTATTAAGCTTTCAATTTGATTTAATAAACTTTGTAACTAAAAATACAACGAAAAAAATTATACCGAAACATATTTAAGCAACAAAATTAGTAAGCTCTTTTTCCAGACATTTTAATGCTGTGATATCAATTACCTTCACAAAAATAAAATTTTAAAGAAAAAAGTTAATTTTTCTGATTTATGAAGGAGCATAAGTTTTATTTTTTATCTAATGCTTTTTATAAAAAATTGTTCATCTATAAAAAAAAATGAATCTCTTATGTTTTCTAAGTTAATCCTCTGCATTCGCCACGAATATAAAATATACATTGATATATTTCTATTTAGAAAAAGTATTTTCGAATCTTTAATCAAGTACATAATTTTTTTAACCTTTAAATTGGAAAATAATAGAATGTAATAAAAAAACATAGAATTTCCTTTTCCATCAACAAAATACTTGAAAATTAAAATTTTCCCAAAATTCATATTTTGAGCATAATTTTTGCATTAAAGTTAGATACAGTTACGCTTTATCAATTTCCCTAATAGAGAAGAGAAAATATTGAAAACTTCTACACGATCGAAACTAACTTCATAACTTATTTTTCATTCCTTTTTGATGAGTAACTTCTGTCGCATAAATAACATAACTGGTTCTTTTTTATTAATAATATTTAGTCATCAAACATCATTTTTAATCAAAAGAATGTTATTTTTATTTTATCACACCTACTTTTATCTTTAAGCTGTGTTTAAATTTTTAGACAAGTATTCTTTTTTAAAACCATTAACATAAAACTGGAAGACTGGATTTTTACTTATTAAAAGACATGTTTCTCTTGATGATTTTAACGGCAAATGTTGAAAGAATAAAATAATAATACATATTTTCATTCAAAGATGTTAAATTTTCAGTAGTTTGATTTTAGAATTTTATACTGCATTAACACATTGATTTAAGCAAACACATCTGCTGGTAAATTTCCTTCCTTATCTTTGATTTCAATTCTGTTAATCAATTTTTAAATTGAATTTTTAACTAATAATATTTTATCTTTAATAGGACTTTAGATAAAGCTAACTTCGGTGAATCTGTCAAGGAAACTGGTTTTGAACATAAAATGGATTTTCCTTTCTTAGTTTAGTAGCATGAAATAAAACTTTCAAGTAGTCATTAAGAAATTAATGCTGGAAAAACTATATACTTTAAAAAAAACCCAACTGAATTGCTAACAAATAACAGTGAAAATAAAAATTAATTGGCTGTTTTTGTTTGTGAAGATAATTTTGTAAAAGAATTCAAAAATTGTAGATTCAATGAATATTGGAAAAATAATTACCGAACTGCCATTTATAATTACCAAACTATAACTTTTTTTTTTGTATGCAGAGAATAAGCTAGCTTAATAGTGATGCTACCAATAAAATAATAAATACTAGTTTTTATTACGTAAAAATTTACCAATGGAAAAGGAACCTTTTCTATTTTTAAAAATCAATGAGAAATATCAGTGTATGTTGTTGAAATAAATTATTCTAAACCAATTAAAATTTCAAAACAAAAGGTTCACGAGATAAAAAAACTTTTTTATATATTTGCCTTAAAAATCGTATGTTAATCTTGAAAGATAAATCTTGTAAGAAATGAGAACAAATTAGCTATGTTTGCAAACGAATTTTAAATAGGTAGACAAGGTGTCATCCTGAGAAAATGCTTTCTGCTCTGTCATGTTGAGCGATATTAGAGTGAGTGAATGGTTGGTGTTTATGCTACCATATTTTTGGTTGCTTCTGATCAGTGTTTCGAACATAACTTGCAGTATATTGCTGAGGATGACTTAACACAGACAGTTAAAGTGGGACTCCAATTATCATAGTTAATTGGGATTGGACTCCATTCAAATAATCAAAGATTCGGTTAATTGGATACTTTTGGGAAAAAAGTCTATTTTAATTAATTATTCTATGTTGATAATAAAAGAAAAACTGCAAATTTTAAAAGATAAGAACTTTTTAAATTAATTAAATGATTATTCAAGACTTTTGCATGTTTAAGTACTTGTAAGTGCTGTATTAGTATAGAATGTACGTGCACGACTGTAAATGAAAGTCGGTGCTTCTTGAACATCTCAGCCAGAGTAAGCTGTTTGACTGCCTCAATCCATTTTTGGACAATCAGGCGGCACATTTGTTCCGTCCGTGTGAGAAGTTGTATATTGTAACACTCGGGTTGATAGTATAGTGCCTGTTTCGATTTTGACATTAAGTAAAGCATTGTAAAAATTGCAAAGCACGGTAAAGTAAAGCATTGCATTTTGCTCATTTGAAATCTAGGGTTTGACGATTAATCATAATCCTTTTTCCTATATCTTCCGCACTCATTTCTGATCATCCAGGAATTTTTAAAAGAATGTTTCTGAATTCATCAAGTCACACATCATATTCATCTTCCTTTTCTTGAACTTTTTCCTTTTTTTTTCTAGTCTAATTTATTTTTCTGAAATTCTTAAAGCGATTCGAATAGATCGAGTTATCATAATCAGAGTTCTACTGTATGTAAGACTTGTACCTGCCATTCTGGGAATCCCTATTGGAACATTTCTTCGCTTGTAAATAGCAAAGTTGTCTCCAAAATGACGCAACATCGTTTCCTAAAAGCAAAATAAACTGAGTTGTTTTTTAACTGAAAGCTATATAAATAAAGTTCAGCAACAGTAATAGATAAATTAGGTCTAATTGCTTTAGATGTCAATTTCTAGATTTCTAATGAAGAAAAAAATAAATATAAATAACAATTTCACATAGGGCCACTGTAGCCTGGTTGCTTAGGGCATTTATTTGTAATGTACAATTATTTTTATGAGAAAAAACTGAAACACGCATAGACAGTTTAGATAATAATGAGAACTATTATCTTTGACATGACTATCTATTAGCAGAACATGACATGTCTTTTAGCGGAACTATTTATCTGTATGACTTAATCTATAATAGATTATAAAAGCAAGAAAACATAAAAAATATTAAAAATGATGCCTATTTTATGAATGATATTTAACATTAATATTCTTATAGATTTTTCATATTTTCTGTAAGAGTAGATTTGTATAATTACGACACATTTTATTATTAAAATAACAATTAACTAGAGAAACAAATAAAGTGAGAATTATTAAAATATTACAATCATTTCTTTTAGCATTTTATGTTAAATAAAAATGTTGTTATGTCAAAGAAATATTAATAAAATTAATAAAACACGATCGCTCTGCTATATTTATCAATTAATTCACCTTGACTTATTCTCCATTAACTTGTAGGGAAGTTTTTTGGTTACATAATTATTATCCCACGACTAGACAGATACCATTGATACCGGGTCATTGCTAGACAGATACCATTTACGGTATATAACGCTGCATTTCTTTCTTTTTTGTATTGCAATAGATAAGACTTTTTCCATTACAGACGTTTCCCATTAAAAATTATTCTAGACTATTTCAAAAGATGCAAGAGTTATTACATTGTTTTCACTGAGATATTATTTAAGTGTGTATTATTACTTATATTTAATGAAATATATGACTAGAAAGATATTGTAATTCACAATAAGACACCATAACTCATGAAAATAAAACTTTCATTTGAAAGTGATCTTTTAAATGAAAATATAACTTTTATCAAAAATCATTGTCTGCATTGATTCGTTAACTCGTATGTTTCACAGCTAGAAAATAGAACTTGACAATATTTTTATAGGATAAAGCTGCTTAAAGAGACAATCGTGGCCAGTAGCGAGGTGAAAAATGGCAACAGGTCTGCCCCTTGGCCAAAAGGCATTTCAAAGGGAAATATTTGTAATTTCTTCTACTCATTTTTCGTTTTTGTTTGCCTCTTTTTTTTTCCAAAGACACACCTTCTTTTTTAGAGCAGCATATACTGACAATGTTGTAGATCAATTAGAAACCTGGTGGCTTAGTGGTAGTGCTCGAGGCTCTCAACGCATAGGCCTGAAGTCCTATTTTCGGGTTGAGTAAGACCAAATCAGTCATTCATCGATTCAGAAGGTCTATAAACTGAATACCAAACATGCTTGCGAACTAAGAACCAGAGGTTATGTGTTGGGGGTTATGCTTCGTACTTCAGGGACCTTGGTCAAAAAAACAAATATGGGCACAGTAGTCCTTGGCCCCACTGAGCTGTCTTGCACTTAAGTTTAGTTTAGCTTGTGGAAACATTACCCAGAGTGTACTGCGACGAGGTAAATCTATGTTACATCCCATAAAATTAATATATTTAGATACAAAGTTTTGTCAACAAATTTTTTAATATTCTAACACATTTTAAGTACGGATTAGCTCTCGTACTTAAAATGTGACGATAAAATCTTTGAGAAAAGCAATACGGGTCTTTTTATTTGAGAAAAGTAATGTGGGTCTGAAAATACAAATTAGGGGAATGTAAGTTAACATTGTTACGTGAATTGAAACATAATAAATCATAATCTTAGAATATCAAGGTATTAAGACATAGAATTCACAATAAAACTGTAAAAGCAATGCCATGGTGTAAAGTTTCTGCTTTCTACATGCACATCAATAGAATTTGATACATGGAAATTTTTGTATAGTTGTACTCTTCAGATGCTTGAACACAGTCTATTATCTATAAAAAGGTCTTATTAAAACACAATATCAGAAAGATATCAAAAAGCCTATTACAACAACCTTGTGGTAATAAGCTTCTTTCTTCACATTATCAGCTCGCTATTACCGATTAATATGCCAACAAAACACAGTTTTTTTTATTGTAGTTTCTTCTCAGAAGGACGCTTCTTGATGCTGCTGAAGACACGGCTCAAAATTAAGATATTCATTGAATTTTCTGACCACCTAGATCTCTCCATTCAAATTTGGTGTAGAACACATCGGACTATTTTGAAGATTAGTTTCTTAAAATATATAATATTGTAAGCGATTGTGTTCTAAATAATGTAATTATAAATGTATCTTATGCTTCTTGTTTCATGTTTATGCCATTATAGCATAAGATTACATAATTGTAGAGATTATATCTTTATCATTATATAATCTTATTCCTCTTTCCTAAAGTATACTAAATATTAGGTAATGTTTGCATTCTGAACTTATGACTTTTCAAGCTTCTATGCCTAACGTGGTCTCTCAATGTATTTGCGTTCATTTTTATTAAATTTACTTAAAATACATCAAATTTGGGCTTCAAAAGTACTGTGTTATCGCATTTTTAGAGAGAATATTATAATATATTTTTATAACTTTTAAAGAGAGTATATTAGAATGTATTTATAAAATATTTTTATGATTTTTAGAATGTATTTAATGCTATGAAAATCATAAGTTTAGTCTTGAACTACACAAGATTGCGTTTGTGTATGAATTTTTTTCTATAATTTATCAATTCATGCGTTCTTTAATTTTCCATTTAATTTTATGAGATTTCATAATTTTATACCTAAACATCATAATTTATAATAATTTCCAGTAACATTTAATCAATTCATTAGTGTGTCTTTAAGCATAATTATAACTTTTAATCAATTAATTTATAAAATTGAGTCAGCTCCATTTAGAATTAAATTTAATATCTTTTTTACCACATTTCTTATGTGTTTATCATTTTCCATCATATTTTATTTTGTTTATTTTTAAAAAATAAACAAAAACTATAAATTGGTTAATTAAATATTTATATAAATATCAGCTGTTTTATACTTTTTATGCCATCATTTATTGTAGAATTCTATTCTATACCATTGCTTTTAACATCTTTAAAATATTTAAACTAAATATTTTTCCATTTTTTAGAAACTATATGGTATTAAAATCACTTAAAATGCCACCTCATATTGGACACCCCAACAGTTGAAAAACACTGTTGTAAAGTATTCCCACTACCAATAATTGTCTTTCTTCAGACTATTCATTCTATCTATGATATTGCTGTTGCCATTTTATCCATGTATTGGTATTGTCATTTATGCATGCATTATGTATGTATATATTTAAATATATATATATATATATATATATATATATATATATATATATATATATATATATATATATATATATATATATATATATATATATATATATATATATATATACTTGCATAAAATATGCTTTAAAAACGTGTTAAGGATAAATATCTTTACAAATTCAAATAATAAAGTTAATTTCTAGAACCTAAAAGATATGCAAAAATTAATGGAATATTAAATATTTCTGATATAACCAACTCTATGGATTGAGTTTTCAATGTAAACAAAAACTAACCTCAGTTGACAGGAAGCCATCTCAAATACTTCCGGTTTTCTCTCTTCCCATTGAAAATCAATGCAATCGCAAAAATTTTTATATAAATATTTTTAGGTATTTATTTTTGTTTTCGAAATTTTTTTATTTTATCCGTTAAAATCATAATTTTTAATAAGAGTGCAACCAGTAGTAATCCCGTAAATTAAAAATTTTTTTTCAAATTTTTACTTAAATAATCCTAATGGGTTACCATATTTTGCGGGGAATCGCTCTTTTTTGGCGATATTAGAATAAATTGTTGATGAATTATGTATTGTAACCTACATTATATAACTCTTGTTATTATTTACCTCAATTGTTAATCATTTTCTTCTTTAACTAGTTTTTAATTTTATGCATATACTCCAAAATTTCAGAAAATATTTTGCGCGCGATTGAACTATAAATCATTTCAAATATTAAGCAAGGTATTATTTATGCTTTCATTTATAGTATTATATATTTACTTAAAAGTTTCTGGATCATGCTAGACTATATGAATTGGTATCATTAATAAGTAGAAGAAAATTGTTATGATGCGTTTATTTACTTGTTATTTATTAATATTTTAAGCAAATCTTGGTTTTTATTGCAATTAAAATGTAAGTTTTATTTTTAAGAGTTGATTTAATATATAGCTAATTATAAACTAAGGATTGTAAATCGGGTTCCATTGGAAATTTCAACATTTTCACTTGCGAAAGTAAAGTTGTTCTAGCTAGCATATTGCAACCAAATGTTTCACAACAACCAGTACCTTTATTTGCTTTCTGCATTTCAAAAAATTTTATAGGATAATTACTTTTAAATGAATATTTCTCAAAAGTAATGGTAACTACAGAAAACAAGCACAATGGTATAAGACAATAATGGCAAAGTAAGCAAGAAGTTTCGTGCCGGAAGTTTTCTAGAACTCCATGGCAGTAGCGTCCTCTATTCTACGATTTACTGAAGCTTCCATCCATACAATTTCGATATAATTTATTTACAATTCTTGATTAAAAATAAATTTAGAATCAGAAATACTGCTTTAATATTCTTTATTTCTATTTTATAAATTTGTCAGAAATGTGATGTTAACAGCTAAATGGGATAAAGAAAAAGTTTAAAAATACAAAACGTCTTATATAAGTATACGGTTTCATATTCCTCATTTGAAATATCAAAATCTTATTTAATGCAATTTTGGTCAGTAAATGATTAATAAGCGTGCTCGGCTATAAAAAAATCCAAAATATCATAATTTATAATAACAAACAATAAATAAGTTTTGAACAGCAACCAATAATTCTAAAATTAATTTCTTGTATTAGGCAGCGTGAAAGCTGTGGCCATCATAGTGTTTAAGTTAAATCTGATTTAACTTTAAATTGATTTTAAAAAAGGTAGAGCGAATAGGGTAAAACGCGTGTTTATTTCTGCCTGTATGCCAAACTGCTAAATATAGCCAAGCAATTCGCAGTTTACAGAATCCCCATCAAATGTTGTGTTTAAAAACTCTAGTGAAAAAACATTGTACTTTATGGAAATTTTAATGCAATCATTATTTCAATCATAAATTATTTATGTGCAATCCTGTATTGTTTTGAGAGACATCGCAAAGATTATGAATTATTTAATGTGAAAAATTCTAAATTCAGAAGAATATTTTCTACCTTCGTTTTTAAATTTGGCAACACCATACCATCTATTTTTCTTAAACAACAAAAGCGGAGTCACTGCTTTCTGTCATTGAAAAAATGGCTGCTGTGTTGTCTCTAAATCCTAAAGCTGAAATTGCTCGGCAGGCTCAAGCTCTTGCCGTTAATATTAGTGCGGCTAGAGGCTTACAAGATGTGCTAAAAACTAATTTAGGACCTAAGGGTACTATGAAAATGTATGTATATCCAAATAACTTATGATTCGAATAGTATATAGATTTATATTCCCACGTGTTTTTGTGCCGGTCTTTATAAAAAATTTTATGCGTTTATTACATACTATTTTATACAAATTATAATGTAATTTGATGAATCATATATTTTGTTTCTTTTACTAATTAATTTTATTTTTACTGCACAAATTTTTAAATTTTTTATAAGGTGTGTCGAATTGTCTTTCGTAATCATAATTAAAGTTTCCTATCAATGGGAAAACTAATTATTTGTCTGTATTTCCATTTCATTTTTAAAAGTTTTAATTCGAAAATAACGTCAATGAAAAGCTAACTAACAAAATTTAGACTTGGTGCAGCAGTATCCCCTACACCTGTGTTCCAAATTTTAAAGTAATAAATTAAATTAGCATAGTATGATATTTTTTTAATCAAATTATTCTTATTTATAAGTAAATTTCACTATAATTTTTAATAATTTTAAGGGTTTTTTTCATTGGAGAAGATCCATGTCAAAAATAATTTCCAGCTTAAACAACTGTGTTCGTTTTTGGGAACAAAGAATTGTTTAGTCTTGACTGAGGACAAGAGACCTTCCTAATAAAATATTTTCTAATAAAAATACTCTCCTGACAAAGAAGTCTTTAGGAGAAAGATTTTTTAATTCTTAAAATTCCTAAGGTAACTACAGATCTCAATAGGAAGACCAGTGCATTATATTTATAAAGATATAAAATCGAAAAATATTTATGCAGATTTTAATTAATGACTGCTGCAAACTTTTTCAAAACAAACTTGTCTGCATAGTTAAAATTTTATTTTCTATGTAAATTGTTTATTTATACTTTAATCTGATGATCACAATTAATCTGATGATGTAACAAAAATAATTTAATTGTATGTACATATTTTCCACTTGTGTAAATATTTTTACAATATAAAATTACAAAAATTGTTTATTGATTATTAAAAAAAAACAAAACTTTCTAATATTTTTGTATATTTCTCAATTTTTTTTGTTCCTATGATCTGTCAAGTTAGTTATAAAGTCAACTTTAACCATACGAGTCTAGCATCACTGTTTAAAAAAAAACTGCTATTATCAGGGTGCGAGAAGACATTTCCTACCCTCCTGACAGAAAGGAGAGAGTCATTTTCATATCTCATAAGAGCTATTTTAAATTATGTTTCTAAAAATATTGGGGCTCAGTTTAGAATCTGGTACCTCTTTGTTTCTCGATAAAATTTAATTTCTATTAACCTTTTTTTTTCTGTATCAGTTTTCCGTTAGTCTCAATGCCTATCTTGGTGTCTAAAAATTGACAGAGAATCAAGGAGTACTCAATTGTGTAAACTTTTCATAAATATCAATTAAAAATTATGTATTGTAACATTTAAATTATTTATAATTTAATTGTGACTCTTCTTATATATATAATCTAGTACGAGGTGTTTAAATTAATTAAAAACTTGTTTGGGGCATATATTTGTAATTCTTTAAAACTGTTAAGTTTGATCCTCTCTCCTTTGAATTTTAGTATTAGTGACAAAAAATAAAAAAGAGGATCCATTGCAAAATTCTTTTTTATATAAAATATTTCCTTATTCAATTATTGTCCTAATTCATAGTAATTTATAAGTACTGTGAAAAAATTTTTATGTCTAATTTAATACATAAAAAAAACTTCTTTGTGCATGTGGCATTAAATATTTTTAGTTTCTTAATGATTTTTATTTTTCATGTTCACACTGCTATTGTAAATAATTTTATTTAGAAAATTTAATAAGATGAATCAAATTTGGTTGATTATCATTGCTGATCAAATCACTATCAACTTTGCAATGGATTCTTTGTTTTTAATTTCTTTGTCACTGAATTTATAAAGTTCAAAACATTATTTAAGACATCCAAGACATTAGTTTTGTTAGTGTTACTCAAATGTTTGTTTTGATTTTAAAAAATACTGCCCTTTAAATTAATAAAATTAAACTTAATTAAATAAAATAATTTTAAAACAAGAAATATTTGAAGTTAAAATAAACGCAAAAAATTATTATAAAATGCTTAAAAAATTGTAATTAATTGCGAAGTTAAGCGTTTTACCTAATATTTTTGAAGAAGCTTTTATTATTTAATACTAAAGCTTAAAGAAAAGTAAAACAATTTAAAAGTTACAGTGCATTGTTTAACTGCTAGATTCCATACATATTGTGATTAGTGTAAATCTGCAACACTGTTAAAAATGCAGATATCATATGATACAATTTTATTAGCAATTAAAAAAATGTTATATTTTGTGATATATAATAAATGCTTTTGTTTTCAAAATGAAGTCTAAAGGTCTGAATAAATAAATTAAAAATAAGATAAGATTTTTGAACAATTAAGTAAAACTTAAATAGATGTATGAAATAAAATTTTCAAGGTACAAATACAAAACAAGGAAAATACAAAATAATTCTAAAATGTTAATATTTATAACCAAAGTTAGAAATTGCAAAATATTGTTTCTAAATATTAAAATCAGCAAATTTGTTATTGAAATGTGTGCCCTAAATTAAAATTTCTAGTAGTTGAATGGAATATAAAAACCTTTTATTAAAAATAGTTTTACAATGCTGAAATCTTTAAAATCCTGGGGTCTTGTGCACGTTCCCCTCGTTTTACAATTTTTGCTACACAGTTTTCTCACTGTATTCAAAAGTTTAAGTTTGAACGTAATTAGAGTTTTAAAAGCTGAATATATCATGAAGTGTTGTTATATAAGTTAGTAAAATAACTGTGCAGCATTTTGTGTGAAAATTCAAAACTGCCAAACCTGCTGAGACCTTAGGATTTTACAGAAAATATAAATATTTAATTTTATTAAAATAGGAAGTATTTATTATTAAAATAGGATTTTTAATAAATAAATTTATTAAAATAGGAAGTATATATTTATAGGAGAAGTTGTAGAAATCATAATTGTTTAAACTCTTATTTTTTAATGCTAAAATATGTATGATTTTAAAACGATTTTTGTTTAAAATTCTTACTAACTTGTACAAATTTGCTTTTGATTATTTACAAAAGCAGATTAGGTAATATTTAAGGCAAAGCTAAGTGGATCATATTCTGTTTTTTTCAATAGATATGCTGCTCAATTCGAGGCATACAAAAAACTTGACTATTTTTAAAAGTATTTTTTACAATTTAACTTATTCTTATAACTTTGGTTAATTTAAGAGCACATTTTTTAGGTTAGTCTCTGGAGCTGGTGATATTAAAATAACTAAAGACGGCAATGTACTGTTGCATGAAATGGTATGTATTTCATTAATGATTATTTTTGCTTTATCTGATATACTTATTAAATTTTTCTTGTGTCTTTCATGCTTAAGAATTTTAATTTAGTTACAAGATTGAAATTAAAACTATTTGTATGTGTAAAATCTTATTGTTCATTTTAATCAGCACATATACTGCTCAGAGTCCGCTTAGATAAAACTGCTATCCTAACCCAATTTGTCCTCATGTGTGGAAAAGTGACTAGAATATCAAAAACTTACATTGTATTAAAAATAAATTATGTAAAGTTGAAATAAGTTTTTTATTATTTCTTGATTCTCCTTTCATTGCAAATGAATTTAATATATTAAATACTAACTTTTTTTGAATACAACTAATTATACCTAAAACTTAATTATTTGGAGTTTCATATAGTAAATTTCAATAAATTCATATACACATTATGAAC